>JANAVB010025399.1:13469864-13771062 GCA_029216955.1 Iris pallida | reverse complement strand
TATGGTGATTCTAAACTGGTTGTGAACCAGGTTAGAGGAACCTATGAAGTCCGTCATCAGACCTGGTGCCTTATCATGAAGCGGCAATCAAATAGCTACATCATTCAAAGCTTTCTTCATTGCTATGTTTGACGAGCTTGCAATACTGAAGCCGATGCTTGGCCATTGCAGCTGTCTTAGCCATCCCTATCAAAGATCAGGTGGTGGTTATTTCTAACCGAGAATTGTTCTGTATTGAAAATAATCGAATATTGAATTTAGCAATCTTGCTGAAGTCAATGTTATTGATGACGATTGGAGAACTCCTTTTATCGATTTCGTAGTACATGACTACTCCCTGAAGATCCTAAGGAGGTCCAAGCGTTCGACGTCGATCTCTACGATTCTATTACAATCAAACCACTAAAACACTCTATCGACGAACTTATGATGGTCTTCTTCTACGCGTTTAGCTGGTGATGAAGCAAACAAGTGTTGCGTGAAGCTCACGATGGCGTGTGTGGAGCACATCAACCCGGTCCTAAACTATAGGATCGCATCCGACGCATGGGTTACTATTGGCCCTCTATGGTATCAGATGCCATTGGATATGCAAGGAAATGTCGTGCTTGTCAAATCTATGCAGACTTCATTCATCAACCTTCGGAATTCTTACATCCGACTGCTGCTTTCTGGCCTTTTGAAGCTTGGGGTATGGACATCATAGGTCCTATTAATCCTCCTTCTTCTAGAGGACATCGGTTCATATTGGCGATAACCGATTACTTCTCCAAGTGGGCTGAAGCTATACCTCTGGCTGAAGTCAAGACTAGCAGTGTCATTAACTTTGTTAAACACCATGTCATCTATAGATTCGGTGTACCTCGAAGAATCATTCATGACAATGGACCTCAATTCATTAGTCAGAAGTTCACTAGATTCTGCGATGATCATCGGATTAACAATGTTGCTTCGACGGCCTACAATCCTGCTGCTAATGGTTTAGCTGAAGCCTTTAACAAAACCATTATTAAGCTCCTTAAGAAATTTGTATCTACTAACAAATGGAATTGGAGCGAGAAACTTGGCGAATGTCTTTGGGCCTATCGAACTACAGTCCACAATCCCACAGGCTTTACACCTTTCTCTTTGGTGTATGGCTGTGAAGCTGTCCTTCCTTTGGAGTTACAAATTCCTTCTTTAAGGATTGCTATTGCCAATGAGCTTACCACAGAAAACAATGACCTTCTTCGACTTCAAGAGTTAGAGGCATTGGATGAAAAACGGTTAATGGCTCAACAGCATATTGAGTTATACCAAGCCCGCATCTCAAAGACATTTAATCATAAAGTGAAGGTCAGAGCCTTTCAGCAAGGAGAACTTGTTCTAACGGTCAGACGTCCTATGACTATGACTCATATGAGCAAAGGGAAATTCGATACGAAATGGGAAGGTCCCTATGTTATAAGCAAAGTCTTCTCAAACGAAGCTTATCAACTTTCAGAACTTGATGGTCGAGTTGCTATGATGCCTATCAATGGCAAATTCTTAAAGAAGTATTATGTATAAATGTAAATACTTGTAAATTATCAGACAGAATCAAGTTCATAAATAAAATTTAAATTTTATTTGATAGTACATATTAAAGATCACTATCATCTTTTTCTACATTGGGACGAGGGCCACTGCCGTCCTTCTCAAAAATGCGGTCAGCAAAAGAGCCGAGAACCTCCTTGCTGGATCCCACAAGAAACTTGCAGGCGGCCATCCTCATGGCTTCTTCTTCTTTAGTCTTTCCTGGTTCGAGCAGGAAGTCCAAAATGTCCCGCGGTGGCTGGGGTGCAGACGAACCTTCGCCTGCTTCTGCTTCCTTTGGCTGAACTGGATCGGCAGGGTGTTCTTCAATACCCTTCTGAACCTTCGAGACAGTCTCAACCTTCTTAGATGCTTCTCCGGAAGACATTTTTATGTTAAAGAGTAGAAGTGTTCGTTCCTGTCAGATTTCTGCTATATTTATAGACAGAAGTTCCTCAATTAATGAAGCATTACATTCATCGGACGGTTCATCCGTTCATTAATACCTGACGGTTCATCCGTTCATTTATCACATTCATCCAACGGTTCATCCGTTCATTAAATGCTTGACGGTTCATCCGTTCATTAAATGCTTGATGGTTCATCCGTTCATTTATAACACTCATCCGACGGTTCGTTCGTTCGTTAATATCTGACGGTTCATCCGTTCATCTATTTTGACGGTTAACCCGTTCATTTATCATCATTTGACGGTTAACTCGTTCATTTCACCATCATTTGACGTTTTACCCGTTCTTTCATCATTACTTGACGGTATTCCCGTTCATTCATTTTCATATATATTGACGATTCATCATCGTTCATCTTCTACATCAGCAACTTGTCGTTTTCGATTAAGTTGTCAATAAATATATTATATCTATCTATTATTTATATCTGAATAAGATATGCAATAAATAATGGAGCCACAACAAAATGTCCTTTATATCAAAAAAATGAGACATTACAAAAATGCAGCTACAGCAACAAAACCCAAATATAAAATCAAGAAGGAGGGACAATCAGATTGTCAATTTGCTGCTTTAATGTCTGCAGCTCTTCTTCGTGTGTTGACGCTACTATCTTTCTTGCCTCCTCCATCCCGCTTTCTTCATCAAAAATGGGCATATCTACTGTCCTGCGAGTGATCTCTTCACCATGAGTGGTCTCATACTCATTCCTTTCTTCAATCAATGCATTAAATTGTTCAATCACCAGTTGGTGATTAACAGTTTCTTCTTCAAACTCTTGTTGGAGGCGAGTAATTTCAGCCTTCAGCTCAGCAAGTTGCCGTCCTTTGCTTTCAGCCACTAGAGTAATTGATTCTATTTTAGAATTATATTCAGCTGATTTTGCTGAATGAGCTTCTAACAGATTTTGAAGAGTTAACCTTTTCATATCAGCAGCTTGAGCCAGCCGCTCAAATTCAGCTTGTACTAAAGAGTCTACATCTTTCTTCTTGAGTTCTTTATACTTCTTGATGGAGACTTCTAATTCATCCAGTATATGTTCAAGGAGAGTGGCCTGAGCTTCGTCTCCTTGGTCTCTTATGGCTCTTATCAAGAAAGAAGTGGGCTTCCTAACCATAATGAAGTCAGCCCCTTCTTTCTCTATCATTTTACGGACAAGGGATCCCAGCGATTCAAAGAAGCATTTGGTAAATGACTGGATAACCTGCTGATTGATGGCCAAAGTTCCGGGAGTTGCTGCTACCCCTGATGAAGACGGGGTAACAGGTTGCTCGATTCTTTGAAGTTGGATAACAGGCTCTTTAAATAAGGGAGCCAAAGTAGAGCTGGTTGCTCCTCCTGCTTGATCTTCTGCAAAAGTAAAATTGTTATTTTACTAATTGATTGTTGATGCACAAAAGGATCAAATTAAGAGCAATGTTACCTTGGTTTGGTCTAACAACGAGTTCATTCCTTACTGGAATGGAATACCGTTGAACAGAAGTAGCCTCAGCTGCAACAGCTTGGCTGCTGCCCGCCTCAGAACCACAAGATAAGTGATGACTACTGCTAACAACCACTGTTGGTATAGGCACCATAATTAGGTCCGTTGGAGGTGTTGGCAAAGTCTCAAGATCTGTAAGAAATTACAAATAAAGATATTGGTTATCAGTTCATTTTAAAAGAAAAAATTAATCTTGTTTTATACCTTGAGGGTCAGCGACGGGATTTTCTGTCAGTTCACCTTCGTCGGCTACTTCTTCAGGAGATATTTCTATCTCGACATCGACAGCCTTTTCTGCAGACGCCTCCACTTCAATATCCTTTTTAGGATTTGAAATATCATCGGCAGTATCAAGAGATCTGTGTTCTTCATTTTGCTTTTCAGGATCTTGTAAATACTCATCGATATTTTCGGATGAAGAATATTCCTCGTCTTCTTCTTCTTCTACTGCTGTATTTCCACTGCTAGTGGCAGCCTGATCTTCCTGTAAGCTATAACTGCAGTCCTCCAGAGCTGCAATCATTTCACGGTCTTCTTCCTCACGAAGAGTCCTGGGAGTAGGAGGAGGTTGAGTAATATCTGCAATAGGAGAATGAGGTCGTACAACACTTTGTTCTTCCTCTAAAATATGTTCTTTAGGATTTTCAATTCTTGGGGCAAAATCTCCCCTCTGTTCATTCTCTTCGAGAGTTTTGCTCCCTGATTCAGAAGCAGGTGTGGGAGATGCCATTAGAAGTCCTGCAGCAGCATCTACTGAAGTCAGGAGTTGTACAGAAGAAGACTCTTCCAAGACTCTTTTGGTGACTACTCTTTTCTTTCTGTGTAGAGGTGTAACAGGACTCTCTACATTTTCTGGCTCTGCTTGCTTTTGCACGGAAGTTGGTGTAGTGGCAACTTCTTGATGTGTCTCGGCCAATTGCCGGGATTGAGATCTGGTAGTCACCTTTTCAGAAGAAACATCAAGAATCAATTTCTTCTTCGCCACAGGAGCAGGAGGCTCCTCTCTTCTTCTTTTCTTCGTAGGAGATTTACCCACCTTCAGAGAAATACGAAGTGGTGCATTCACTTCTTGGGGGAATATAATATCCCTTGTAGTCTCCAGAGGTGCATCTGCCGGTTCCTGCGCCTCCTCATTTATAGGGATCGATGGAGCAATTCTTCCTCTCCTTAATCTTGTTGCAGTGGCGAAACTATCTGCGAGATTAAAATTCTTGGCAAAAATATTCGCTGATGTGTAAAACACGGAGTATGTAAAAAGCATTCGAGGACCCTGAGGAGTAGTCCTTGCTGGCCTGGAGAAAGTGGCTTTTATATCACGGGCATTGTAATAAGCCCAAGCCCTAGCTCCGTCTATCAGATAACCTTTGCCTTGGAGGCAGGTAATTGCGTTCCCTACATGGAACTGATCATACCCAAACTGTCGAGCAAAACGGCTTGGGAGGTATGGTTCTAAGTAGCACTCTTCTTCGAATCGGTAGACCAAATGAGATGGTCGAATTGTCTTCAACCATTCAAAAGCGACACGAGTTAGAGGCTGCAGTTTCGAATCCACCATATTTGTGGGCATCTGATCATACCCAGCAGGGAAAGGGGCGCAGCAGAAGTTCCAGCCTCTGTTCAGATTCAACATAAATCTACACTCAGATAAGGAAGTATATTTTCATTTTCTATCGGAATACCTTCGAAGAAAACTGTCGTCAACTGGTCCCATGCCAGGATCCATTAGAGTTGGATAGTGAAGAAGCAACCATCCAAACAAATATGTATATGGCAATTCCAAGCGAGGGAATTCTCTCTCTCCTTTCGCTTTCAACATCAAGTCAACATATAAACGAAGACTGGCGTTCAGCTTACAGGTCATTGCTGATAGTAAGTCCATTTTATAGTCGAAGACCAATTTAACAGCTGTAAACAAGACGCCGCGGTGAAAATGATCTACGGCACTGGATCCGGGAACTACGAACCTTCGCAGCCAGTATGTTAAGAATCTCGCCAATTGTGCTGCTTCTGACATGGGCCTATAGCCCATTCTCAAGTAACTTTCCAAATTGTCTCCTCTCTTCAAAGGAGGATATTCATGATCATCCGTCACTTCTTTATCAAAGTGACCACTCTGTTCCATTAATTTTCTGACCTCTGTATGGCTCAAAGGTTTAAAAAAGGTTGGGTAGCATTTATCGTTCTCCTTGGTTTTCTTCTCCTTTATATGACTAAGAAACAGATATGGTAACCACTTTGAAGAATAACAAGTATTGGCAGTGGCACTCTTGTAAAATAAAGAGCAGATCTTGTAATGGCACAATAGTTCTTCGAACACTGTCACCATTTCTGGATTCTCTTTTCTGAGCTTGTTCAACTCATCATTTGTTGGTACATACTCCTCATACGGAGCATCTGCCATGGGTAAGAACGAGATATACTTCATCTCGTGGAGTGCAAAGCCCATCTCTCCCCCTGGGGTCATGAAAGTTCCGGTCCTGTAGTTGTATCTCTCAGCTAAGGCTAAGAACATATGAGGATTGGGAGCAAATCCATATACAGTGGCATGCACTGCTTCATACAGGTTAATTTGTTGGAGTCTGTCTTAGAATTTTCCCAGAACCCAATTCACGATATAACTCCATCGCTTGTAGTCTGGATTCACCAATCCAGTCATTCTTATATCTTGCTCAGGATATTTTCCCTCAACCTTCGCAAACTCATTTGCGAATATTGGTGTCCTAACAGGCATTAGCATGGAGGAGTTCTCTGGTGGAATACAGCCAGGTCTTAAGCCTCTCAGTAGGACACTATATCTGTCGGAAGAGCTATAAAACATATCCTTATGTTGTGGCCCCTTCTTTACGAAGATTTTTCCTGCCCAAGCATCCTAAAATAGAGTGATATTCCAATCCATCTTCCTAGGGTAGCTTGCATGAGCATACCGTGACAAAGGAAGGCAGCGAGCGATGTCGGGTATAAAAAAAGATCTATCTTGCTGGTGAACTACCCTATCTTCCATCCTTGGCCTAGGCTGAGAGGCTCTCTCAGGCGTCACCGAATAGGAATAAGGGTTTCTTGTGAATTACAGCATCAGCTGATTCTAAAGGCTGTTCGTTCATCAAACACATCAAAGTTTCATTGTCCTGAGAAATCAATATAGCCTGACGGGAGGCCGGCAGATCATACTGAGGGTAATGGACATGAGACAAATCTTCTTTGTATTCAGACTCTGTAAGGGTTCCTACAAAATGTTCGTAATCTGGATCTTCATTGACTTCAACTGCATCAACAAACAGATGAAAATTAGTCCAAGATAAAGATTCTATTTTTAAACATAAAACATTAGAGTGCGCAACCTCAGACTGCGCTGACATGATTTACGCAACCTCAGATTGCGCTGACATGACTTGCACAATATCAGTTTACGCATCATAAAAGGTACGCAAAGCAATGGTTTGCGCTGATATCTGCGCAACTTAATTGTTTGTGCTGACTTCCTGTCAGCACAAATCAACAATTTGCGCAAGAATACAGCCTTCATAAAAATGAAGAACTGATAGTTGATGCAACCGAAACCCTAAAAAGGGTGGCGCAATATGAACTTATCTCTAAAAAGAGATGAGTTTCAAGGGAGTCGAATCACCCTAAGAAGGGGTTTTCGATCGGTTCAACTACCTCTCAGAGCAGGGTGTGCGGATTCTTGTCGGGAAGCTCGCCGTGCAACCCTGTCAGAAGACTCGGCCGGAGCTTTTCCCTTCGCGGCGGCGGCAGCGGCAGCATTTGATCGTCGTGGGGCCATGACAATCGTCGGAGGAGGAGAACAGTGAAGGTTTTCTTCTCAAAAAGCTCGAAAGATTGCAAAGTAAAGAATTGAAAACGAAAAGAGGGGTATTTATAGTTTTTGAAATGCGAAACGGATGCCTCGGATTGCGCCTAAACTTGTGGTCTATTCGCTTTGCGCAGACAGCTCATCATATTGCGCAAAATGATTCACCATTCAAAAATTCAAAGTATTTCGAAATTTTGATTATAATCAACTTTCGAAAACTTTGAAGGGGGTCTTGTAGGTCCTAAAAAATCAAGTTGCATCAATCAACAAAGTCAAAAATTCAAGATATTCATCATTTTGATGAGTTGCGCAGACAACAGATTGCGCAGACGTCCCTTTGCACAGGTTGGTTTGCGCATGTTCCCAACTGCGCAGGCTGACGTGGCAGAAGTCATCATTGACTGAATCAAATCAGATCTTCCTGACAGCTGACAACACGAATAACGAGAAGACTGTTCGTTTTTGGCGCCGCACAGTGCTCGAGGACGGCTGACAGTTGGCAGCGCAATCCGTGGTTGCGCAAACGAATCCTGCGCAGTCTGAGTCTGCGCAAACCAGAGTCTGCGCAGTTCACTTTGCGCATTCTACCAATATAACTGACAAATTACATGTGGCATTCATGCCATCAATTGCTCATTACGTGGCAACTGTCTATGCATGATCATGCGCATTTCAATCAAATGATGCCATGTGTCCCAGATAGTTGGCCCACGATCTAATAACTGCCTGCGCAGTCCAGTGCTGCGCAAACCAGTTGTTGTACAAATCAGCTTGCGCAGTCCAAAATAACTGAAAGTTAGTTATTTTCAGAACTCTATAAATAGAGTTTCAAGTCTTCATTTCAAGGGGATCAAGATCAGAGATCAGAAATCAGAGAGTTCAGGAGTTCTTGCCAAAGTGCTACTAAATTCTTCCGAGACTTTTGTCTTCAACTTCAGAGGCTTTTGCCTTCAATTTCCAGAGTTGTTTTCAACTTCAAAGGCTTCGTCTTCAAAGTTCACATCGTCCAAGGGATAAAGCAATCGTCATCAAGATTGGATTCCTATAGTTGTAATTTTTCCAGAATTCTTGTAATCTTTATTACAGTTTGTATCAATAAAGTTTTATACTTTTGTTTTTGCAAACAATCGCACGCTTCAATACGCTTCGGCATTCCAAGCCTCAACGCGTTCAAGCAACGCTTCGCCGCGAGTAATCCATTTCCTGCACCCTGCATGAAGCTGGTGGGGGATCAGGACGTTTGTCCTCGCATGTACTGATGTAAAGACCTTCTTTCTAAACCGACATTTAGTATTTACATTGAATCATGCAACTTAGCTTATGATCTTGCAATGTTCTCCTTAGGGTCAATTTTATGGCATCTTTGAAAGCATAAAGCATGTTATCATAGCAAGCATGTTATTCAAATTTATAGGCAAGCAAACAAGCAATCTCGTGTTTGATTCGTGGTGCGACTTCTTACCAAGTTGACGCACTCGCCCTTGCACCGACGTAAAGTGAATAAGCCCCATTCCTTCCCTGTCATGATATAAGTGCATCTTTAAGCAGGATCCATGTGTACGGGACATGTATGTGCCTACACTTTCAACCAATCGTTCCTTAGTAATATGAAGGCCGTTGGCATATCCGCACCGGAATGGACTAAAGGAGTTCCTTACTTTCTTTTCTCTCCTTCTTTTCTCAAATTTGGTCGGGCTGCCCGGCGTTTAACGGGTGGGTTGCGGTCCCAACAACGAAAATGTTCCCGCTGTATACCATCATTTGCGGATTTTTTATCTATAAGCGAGTGCTACTCGTCTTAAGGATGTGCGCCTACAAAGATTATTCATTTCTCTCCTAGGATAAGCGATTCCGGGGCGCACCGGCATTTAACCGTTTGGGGGAAACACTCGTGCACGAGTTATTATCATATTTAATCTCAAGTCCATCCCATTCGACCATACAACGCCCTTATTATTCAAAAAACCAAGCATAGTCTTGAGTCCGAGACTCAGACTTTATCATCTTGCGTTTCTTCTGTTAACTTTCTATGTTCTTACGTTTCGTACTTCGTTTCAATATTCAATCGCATTATGCCTCAACTCAATGTTCCTCAATCGAATGACCCGAATGTCTCGAACACCTTTCGAGGCATCACGCCATGTCCGACAGTTCCGTCACATTCATGCCACAACTATATTATTTCTCAACGAAGCCATCTTTTATTATCTCGTACACGTAGGCACGTTTCGACCATATGTCCATGTTCTATAACTTAGTGTTCAATGTTTGGGGCTTGCGCGCTAGGGCATTCGCCTATTGTCTTTCAATGTTCTAGCCTTTCTTACTCATGTGCGAAGGCACGGTAAGGTTCGTGCACTAAGGCACTCGCCGAATACAGTTATCCCATGTTCTTGCGGCTTGCGCACCGAGGCGCTCGCCTTTGCGATATCTAATGTTCCATAGTGACTCGTGCATATGATGCACGTTTTATTTTAATTGTTCTAACTTAGTGTTTGACTCACACTACGATTTACCTTCCAATCGGACCACACCCGTGGCATTGATAGGTTAACGTTTAACATATAATGATATATTTGACTTATCGCATGAAGGAGTAAAAAGAAGAGTCAATCCTCCCACCTTGAGTCGATACGTCTTTGTCGTTTTGCTGAGCCGATGCGGCTCGATTTCATAACTTTATTGCACGGCCACTCTCCTGACTTAGTCATTCGAGCACTTCGTGCTTCATTGAATTATACGACCGATTTGGCTTACCGTGCCCAAGTCCCAGTCCGTCGCAAGGCGGTGATTTGGTTTCGCGGACCCTTTACTAAATATGGCAAAATATCGACCTCTAATTTTTTTGCATCAACGTATAACCTGCACACGAAAACAACTAAAATTAATACTTGTATCGATTCGGACTTGCGCCTTGGTCGATTCGATTTCTTAGAATTTTTAAGCCGATTCAACGAACTCATCCTTCGGGACAACGCGGTGCTTCGCATCGATTCACTCGATACATTCTTTCGGACAAGACAACTCTTCGCATCGACTTAGTTCAATGCGTTCCTCGGGACAACGTAACTCTCGTATCGATTCGTATCGATACATTTCATTCGGTCAACACGACTCGTTGAGTCAACGCTTCAGCGTAATGTGCCGTGCAGAGCGGGACATTATAGAATATACCACTCAAAACAAGGTTCGTCCTTGAACCAAAACCAACATTACGACTATGTGTTTTATAGATCGTTTCACGATCTCGTCCCACTAATGTTGTTCAATTTCACACTATCTTGCAAGCTTTTTTACTAACATTTTAAAGTCTTTCCTGCAGCTCGATTTGAATTTGTATACAACTCGATTTGGATCCGTACCTATATTCAAGGTGTTCCGAAGATATATATATTTTGACCAATTCTAGTAGTAGCAAATTGGAACAAAGCTGACAGGTAAATTTCAATCCTATGCTTGCCATCTCGTACTCTCGATGGGACTTGGGCTCTAGCATAAGTTCTCGCAATTCTATTGCATATACATATTGATACATACGCGATCCTCCAACAAATGTTAAGGCACACGATGCAATTTAAAAAAATTATATTTCTCATTTTGTACGTTTCATCGGGACTATCAATTCTACGCGTTGCGTCAAGTCGTCGCGCATCCGATCGCAACGATCCTTCGTAATGCCTTGCGTTCGAAGTCGCCACCCAACTATTTCCGAAGTCTGGCTATGTAACTTATCTCGATACGATTTCTTTATTAACATTCGGGACTACGCCCGCTAGGTAACTTACCTAGCACCGTGCTTAACTTCTCCCGACGTAACTTTAAATTGACATTGCTCAAAGGCCACAATCTATCCGACATGAAAGTTTACATCAAGGCGACGGTGCTCAAGGCAACGATCGTCTTGACACGAAGGTCTTTACGATACGCCTTACATTCGATTCCTATCGAGTAGGAAATTTACTAGCCAAATTCTCGACTTATTCGTCTCGCAACAGCGAATATAGTTCGATTCACGCAAGCTCAATTTGCAAGGTGAATCCAAATCTAACAACATAACCCGTAAGTCATTCCCTTATCGTTCTCTCTCGTGCATAGCACGATTCTCGCACTCGCCTATCCGAATCACCAAGTTCGTTGGTGAATTTCTAGTTTGATCGTCGACCAACATAACCATTCAAGCATTCATCCGACGAATACTCAAAGATCTAACTATATATTCTCAATCGAAAGTTGTTCCAACAATTCTCGATCGCCTAGACTTATCGTCAACATGTACCGTGTTATATTTGTTATCGGTGCAATCTCCTATGCGATATCGCATGGGTCGTCTTATGGTCTACAGCATTCAATTTGATTTGGCGGCCAAGTCTTCTAGGGTCAGCTGCACCGAAGCTACGCTCGATAATTGTGGATCATCACCGAAGGACAGTTTACTACGAACCATGCTATATCTTATTTCGGAGCCAAATTACGTTCCGACGATTCTACGCGACTACCCAATTTCGGACAAAACTGTTTCTATCGGCGCAACTTGTAAAACCCCTAAATTTCTACTAAATATTTTTTTTATAAATTGGTGCTGACTTTTTTCTTCTATTTATACGTCTCAATAACGTATTGTACGTCGCGTGCAAGATTTCATTTTTCTTGCTCGTCGAGTGCGAATATGTGCGAGCGTACATATTTTAGAAAAATATTTTTATTTATTTTATTATATACATTCAAAATATTATATATAATTATTATTCTTGCTATAAAAAGCCTTTTGATTTTAGCTGTTATTAATCATAAATAATATTTTATTGTATACTAGAAAAGCATAATCATGTATACATTATTTGTGCTTGCATATATATTTCATAAATATTTTATTAAGTTTATTTTTAGATAATAATATATTTTCGAAATTATTATTATAGTATTTTTGGAAAACATATTTTGAAATTATTGTGGCAATTTAAACCTTGATTTGAAATTATGGATTTATTTAAATAGTTAAGTATTTAAAATTTGATTTATCCCATTTGATTTTAAACTAAAATTTAATTAGATTTAAATTGGATTTGTATTTGAATTTGGATTTGATTGATTTTAAATTAATAGATGAATTATCTAATTGGGTTAAATAAATCCTAATCCTTATCTTAATGGGAATTCCCACCTCCTATATAAGGAGTGGTACTCATCCATTATTTCTCCACAATTAAGCTTCCATAAATTTTTTCACCACAAAAGTGAGTGTATCGTGTCCACGACCGTGTCCGTGTCCCATCCACTACTTATCTTCCTTTACATATATATACGACTCTTCCCGTCCGACACATACCGGACATCCAAATCTGTGTCTCGCAGGACACAACCCCGACTCGATACAATCAAATTTCAAAATCTAACCTAATCCTACCCGAGCCAACTGCCTACCTCCACGGGCCGTCCCCCGACCATCTACCACAGCCTTCCACCACCGGCATCACCACCACCACCATCTCGCCGTTGTCATCATCCGCTCACCCCAAGCGCAACCCCGACTCCAACAGCCTTCCACCTTCACCGTCACCACCAACTGCCCAAACCACCACCTACGCTGCCACCAACCATATCCCACCGATCCAGAACCCACCACCGTCGACAACCCCATAGGCACAACCACGACCGGCGCCCAACCCAAAACCCCCAAATCCTCACCATCGACAAAAATCAAAAACACGCCTCACCTTCGCCATGGTCGAGCGTCGTCGGTCGTGCCCTCCACTGGCGACCGCCTCTGTCGTAGCCCCGCATTCGTGCGCAGCCACCGCCGCCTTAACCGACCGTCCGTCGTAGATCTGGTCCGCGCCCTCGAGTCTCTAGCCGGAAACCCTCTCCGTGCGTGCAGCCTCGCCGCGACGAGCCCGTGGTCGGCGACCACCATTCGCGCCCAGCGTCGAAACCCATCGCCGTCCACCCTCCTCCGTCGGAGACCCGTACATCCCTCCGCCGCCTACTAGTGCAGCGTACCGCCGCATTCGAGCCCCGGTCACCGAACCCCCACCTCTGCCGCTCCTCCCCTTTCCTTCGGTGACCAGCGCCGCCCCCGAACGCCGACGGCGCATCTCCCCCGACTTCCCCCCTCTTCCTCTCCGCTAACCCCGTCCGATCAAACCCTCTTTCCTTTCTTTCCCGACGGAGCCGACCTCCCTCTTCCGTAGTCTCGGCCGCCCGCCGACGAGCCCGGCCTCCTCTCTTCCCTCTCACTCTCAGCTTCTTTCTCTCTCTCCCGCTCTGAGCCCTTAAAAAAACCCCATCTGCTGCTGTTCGTTTTTTTGTTTTTGTTTTTTTGTTTGTTTCTTTTTATTTTTTACTTAATTATTGTTTTGTTGTCTAAGTTATAAATATGTACCATATGAGTATTTTATATTAATATTATTATTAATGTAGTCTCCTGATATCAGTATTAACTAAAGTTACTATTATCATTTTTAAGTATTATTTTTGTTTGCTGATTTTTCCAAAAACACTATTATTATTTATTATGTACCATAAAGATAGCCCCTAAAAATATACTCTCATATTACATATGGTATTAGTTATGGCTTCTGGTCAATTATACTAGATAAATTGAGTTTTGCTTTAAATATGGATTTTGAGTTTTAATAGATATCAATAAATATATATTTTACAAGGAAAATATAGTATCTCTACATAAATTTATACGTTACAACTTAAGAGTTTTTGGTCTAGAAACAATTTTGATTTTAAGTACAATTCTATATAAATATATTAGGGGTATTTTTACAAATAGTTTTGTTCGCTAAAGATAAATTAAGGACTTGTCTAAAACGATTTACTAGATTTTAAATTTATCTTTCTAAATTATTTAAACTAACAATATATAGTTTTCGAGTATTATAAATGAATTTCTAAATCGTATTTAATCACCTTCTTTCTATATTCAATCCATATCCGTGACTAAATCCTCTTATTCCTATTTTGTCACCAAATCCGCACAATCTTATGTCCACCCTAACTAAATTGACCCTTCTGGACCCAATGGAACTGCCAGTGTCACTACCCGAGGTCACCTTGCATAGTTGTTACATCGAAATTGCATTTCGTGCCACATTGAGTATTTCAGTACACCAGGCGCCCTACCAGGCAAGACACCTTGCCATTTGCTGTTTATTTATTTTAGCTCATATTTCATGCATTATTTATTATTTTCTTTATGCAAAATAAATTGTGATACATGGCATAACCTGTTAGAACTTACTGTTTGTGAAACCCATATTCTCGTAATTAATTATTAAATAGTGTTTTAGTGTTATAATTAGTATTTCTAAATAATAATAATAATTATTATTATTAAATATTTTTGAGTGCAAATGATTTCAAAATTTATTAACAACATGGCTTTTGAGTTCAGACCCAGACCCGAGCCGGACTCGATTCCCGAACCCAGACCCAGTCCTGACCCAATCCTCTCGTTTGAATTCTGGCTTCTATCTTTATTCTAAAAAAAAATAAAATAATAATAATAAAAGAAAGAAAAAAGGATTTTATTAAAAATATATATATAAGTATGAGTTCCATACTGTTAAAAACTCATTAATCTCTAAAACTTTCACTTAAACTACCATTTATAATTTCTCTTTCTCTCTCCTGGAAAGAAACACTTTCCGCTCACCAAGCGGATGTCGGCCGACCCTTCGTTCCCGAAACCGCCGCCGCCGTCATCACTCCGGCGACCGCCGGCCTCCCCGAACGGTCACCCCTCCAACTTCAGTAACTCCTCGCACCTCTTCCTATAAATTCCCCTCTTAAACCAACTCTCTCCACTCCATTAATCCCTTCTTCAACTCAAAACCCCTTCCCAAGCCCTAGATCCGGTGACCGCCCCGTCGCCCCTAAGCCGAGCTCCACCCCGTTCAGCTGCCCGCGTTGACTTCCTCCAGCGAACCCCCGCCGTTCTCGGCCACCACCCCGCCGGCCGAGCCCAGATCTGCGGCCCCTTTCTCCCCGCGCGCGACCTCCCCGCGTCGAGTTCCTCTCCGGCGCACCCCCCTTTGTCCGCGCCACCCCACGGCGAGGCTCCGGTCCGCCGTCCAGATCCGCGTGACTCCGACCATCCGAGGCCGCGCCCCCACGCGCAGCTTTCCTCCTAGCCGTCCGCCCATCTCCGCGGCCATCCGCCGCCGTTCGCCGAGCCCGTCGGCCCGACCCCCTACGCGGACTCCTCCGGCCACCCGCCACCGCTGTCCGGCAACCTCGCGGCCAGCGCCCCTTCTCCGGCGAGGCGCTGCCCTAGCCGCCCTCTCCTGCGGATCCCCTCTCTCCCGCAGACTCATCCGCCCCTCTTCGGTGCATGGTTGAGTCTGGATCTGTGAAGTTTTGCTGTCCGAGATTCGCGACGTTGCTGTCCAGATCTGCGACCTGCTGCCGAACTTCGTTTCGGGTTTTTCCTAAGATTTTCCTGCGGCTCCCCGCCAACGGAATTTGGTAATTTCTTGGTAATCACAGTAGTTCGTCCCTCCCGTAGAGTCGGTGATGAGAATCGGTCCCCGGTTTCCCTTTGGGAAATCCGGTTAGCTGCGTAGTATATTCGGTTAGCTGCGTTAGCATATTTTCTGTGATTTTTATCTGCTGGGTTGGGTGTGGTTTGGTTTGATTGTAGGATTCCTGGGTATTTCGGGAAGTTCTGTTGATTGGAAATTATTTCTGGTGGTTTTGGAAATTATTTCGGTGGATATATTTTGGGATTATTATTGGTTGGAACAATTGTAGGTTTTCTGTGGCGCATTTCCCAGTTTTGGGTTTGTCCCGAAATAGAGGAAGTGCTGCCCAAATTTTTACAAAACTATATTTAATTTGATTTCAAAATCGATTTTCGGAAATGAATTTTAAAACTGATTTTTCGGGCGACGACCGTACCGGTCTGTGGGCCCTGGCGAAATGCAAACGCACCGGTCCGACCGGGCGTTGTGGTATTAGCTGGATTTTGATGATGGACCTAGTCTGAGACTCTTAGCATTTATTTTAAATTATTTTATTTAATATTTAGGCTATTTATTATAGTTATTTATTTATTGCACTTTATTTAGTAATTAAATCACTTTTCTCTTATTTGATGTAAAAGATAATTGTACAGGGCATAAGCCTACTCTAGGATGTTTAGCTGTGCCCTTGTATGGTGTAGCGTAGATTTTTATTTTATTTTCTGGGTGGATGTGATCTTGGGTGGTTCTGATTTTGATGTGTAATCGTAACTAGATCGTAATCTATTCTCGTTTATAATTAATTAATGATTAATTAAAATGGATAAAACATTAGTAAATAATTAGTTCACGATTTATCACTAAAAGAAACTGTATTTTTATAGATATATTACAAAGACACAAAGATTTCCAAAGATAATTGGTTCTTATTATTTTTTCAAATAATCAAATTAACCGGTTTAATCAACGCATGTAGTTTGCGACGTAAACGTTAGCTGTAGCTTAATAACAACTTAAAACCTGACTAGGACTTACTACTAGAGATTGCAACTAGCACACTTAGCCTGGTTATACAAAGGATCTAAGTCGAGTTCTCAACTGTAGGAACTCGAAGTTACAACTGACATTCCTCCTCGGTACCGACTCGTCTATCCAGTCACAATAACAAAGGCAAGTGCAGTTATATCTATTTGGTAATTTATCTAGTAATTGTTTTATTGCAATTTTAAACCACATTGCTACACGGAACTCTCTCATAGAGTTCGAATATTGACTCATTGATTGAATCTGATTGACTCGGGATATTGGGGGAGTAGTGTAGCGTCTATGACCAATACCCCTATATTGCATCATTGATTGTGCGAGCTGATTCCTCCTATATACGAGGATAGGCCGGACCGTATCATTAGGATATAATTGAATCATCCCAAGCCGGTCATAGTTCGTTACCTACTCAAATCACATTGTTTTCAATTGTAGAATTGTGAAAAATATTGTTAAAGTATTTCAAATTGTTTAACATTGCAAATGTCAAATTATTATTTGAATTATTGGATATTCGTAATTGTACTTTGCTCCCTCCTGACTGGAGACCCAACATTTTAGGTATCACTGATGAGGCTTTGTTCCGCGATATTTTCCGAGGTCCCAACTAGAGGACGATGATCTCGAGACTGATGAGCTGGTTGCCTAGATTTTCTTCTTCTTTTATAAATCATGATGTTTGTGGAAAACAGTGTATTTCAGATGTATCTTTCATTTTATTGTAAAAAGTTTTTTTTAAATTTGGAATAATAAATTTGTGGCAATTATTGTGTTGTTGATATTACCTGCATGAGTGATACAGCTTACTGCCGCCGTCTCAACAACGGTGCAGGCTGGCCATGATCCGATTCGACCCAAGAAATTGGAACAGGGTCGTGACATATTTTTAGTGGTGGCCCATGCATGTCAGAACAACAACTTAGGAAAATATACCTAGAAACAATTAGAACACTAGAACATCAATTTGTCACAACATAGGACCGAAATATATTATAAATAAATATTTTTGTTTGATTATAGACTGGTAGGATACCTTGCTTATGTTTGCATCCTAAACCATCCAGAGAATGACCGTTGACCAAATCCTGCTGGCGATGAGGTGTCATCTCCGGATCATACCCTATCTCCTCAACCAAGCCCAGGGTCTTTTCCCTCGCGGCTGTTTGACCGTCGTCATAGTGCATCCAGTAAAGTTTTTCCTACACTGGCGATTCCTACCTCATCTCAAACTGAATTGCATTTCCTTGGTGGAGTATTCATTTTTGTTGCTCCACTAGTACCAACAATCATCTTCCAAATGGTTGTCCTATTTCAAGAAATCCTGGAGTTCCAGAAAGCTCAAGATGAAGCCCAGCAGGAACAGATGAATATCACGAGAGAAGACATGAAGAACGTCATGATGTAGCCTTAGTTATCCCCAACCAAGTTAGAGCAGAACTTTTGTCCTAGGAAGGATACCCTTGAAACTAGAAGATATTTTGGGTCCCATCAAGTACTCTACTTTTTGGCAGCCTTGTCGTAAGAAGCTATGGACTTGTAACTATTGCAAGAGGCCTGGTCATCAGACCGTTAGTTGCCGCAAGAGATTGGGACAATGTTTGGCATGTGGATCTGCTGAACATCGGGTAAAGGACTGCCCCTTATCTTTCCATCAAACCAGAGCTCATATCCCAGCAACACCTGTTAGGCCACAACCTAGGGACCCTCTTTCTATCCAGCAGACCCTACCCCTTACAATAAGGCATGATGTATACTCGAGGTTCTTAGAAAGGGAAGCAGTTGGAGACTGCTCATGCAGAACCATGAAGAATAGTACCTAGAACCGCTGTATAGCATCATCTTTTTGGAAGTAGTATCAGGATGCCCCTAGATCAACCATAATAGTTTTTGCTGTAAATTCTCCACATGAATAGAAGTTTTTAGTTACACCCTTATGGCAGATGTTTTCCCTGAAAGTCTCCCCGAATTATCCCAGATCTAGACATAGGATTCACCCCTGACCTAGTCCCCGGCCCTTTCCCTAAATTCTAAAGGATATTACAGAGTCAACCCGAAGGTGGCCAAGAAGATGAAGGACCAGATCAATGAAGGCTCTAGGATTTATCAGAGTGGAACTTTATCTTAGGGAGTATCTATCTTGTTTGTGCCCCAGAAGGATGGAACAAACGGATGTGCATCAATTACCAGACATTAAAGAACAAGTACTTTCTGCCCGGATCGAGGATCTGTTTGATCTGGTTATGTGGAGATAGGATGTTTCGAAGTTTGACTTAAGATTTAACTTCCATCAAATCAAAGTCAGGAAAGAGGACATTTCCAAGACGGCGTTCAAACACCAAGTATGGATAGTTTTCTTTGGTCAGGACGTTAGACTGACAAATGCTTCTGCTGTGTTCATGAATCTCATGAACAGAGATTTTCATGAGTATTTGAATCAGTTTATCTTCTCCATAGATAACCTTCTGATATATTTGAAGACTGAAGAAGAGCATGAAGAACACCTGAGGAAGTTTTGGAAACTTTGAGGAAAAAGAAGTTTTATGGTAAGTTATCTGAACGTGGATCTTTGACAAGGTGGACTTTTGGCCATGTTGTTAAGAGAAGAAATTTCGATGGAAGATAGCTGTTGTTGAAGAGTGGTATACCCCAAGTTCAATTCGGAAGTTTCTTGAACTTGGCTAGCTACTATCAGAAGTTCGTGAAGGAATTCACCAAGATTGCTGAGCCGATGACGAAGCTCACTTGGAAGAATGAAGATTTCATCTGAACGAAAGTTTGCCAGACGGCATTGAGGAGCTGAAGAAGAGACTTACCACTACACCAATCCTTGCGCTACCCGCAGGAACCGGTGGGTTCTCAATTTACAGTAATGCCTTTGGAAGAGGACTGGGTTGCGTTCTTCAACAACATGGGAAAGTAATTGCTTACACGTGTAGGCAACTACAGACTCATGAGGAGAATCATCCCACACCTAATTTGAAATTTGCTGCAATTATCTTTACTTTGAAGTTATGGAAGCATGATTTTTATGGAAAGGGAGTGAAAATATGTACGGGCTACCAAAGTCTGAAATATATCTTCACTCAGGAAGGGCTGAATGTTAGACTAAGAAGGTGGTTGAAGCAGATGAAGGATTACGACATCAACCTGCAGTACCATTCAGGTAAGGCCAATGTGGTCGCTGATGCACTTGGTCGATACTGATGGCGAAGTTTTTAACCAAGGACTAGCACCTGCTAGAAGACATCGAGAAGGTGGGACTGGAGGTTATACTACCTGAAGATAGAAAGACGGAGTTGGATGCTGATTCAGTATTGATGAAGTTCGAGGCTGAGGGACAAAAATCAATAGAACGTAGTTTCAAAACGAGGCACTTTGCAGGTTTAGAGATCAAGTGTTGGCAGGAACACTTGAGGGTTTCTAAGTTGATCAGCAGTGGAACTCTGAAGAAAGGTACGAGACTTTGTGTCTCGGCTGACAAACGGAGGAACGAGTTGATGAAAGAAATGCACCAGTCGCAGTATTCCATATATTCAGGAGATAATAAGATGGATCGGAATATGCCTCCATTGATTGGTGTTATGGAATAAAGAAGGGCAATTCCAGGTATGGGATTTTATCAATATGAGGAATTTAGCAAGAGAACAACAAGTTTGATGCAGCCGCTGGACAATTCGGAGTGGAAGTAGAAGCATATAACAATAACCTTTGGGTAAAGGATTGCCTTGTTTCTAAGGAGGGAAGGGCACCAATTGGATTATAGTGGACCGACTGACTAAGTCGGCACACTTTATTTTCCTTCAAAGTTGGTTTATCCACTAAGAAGTGGGCAGCATTGTACGAGAGGCACATTTACCGGATTCATGGAGTACAGCGGGACGAGCAATCAGAGAGGTCAATCCAGACGCTTGAAGATGTATTGAGATTTTTGCGTCTCGGAATTTGGCAGGTCTTGGGAAGACCAAATTGCATTTGGTGAAGTTTCTCCTACCAGAGGAACAATCAGTTACGACGGAGCCGGAAATTGAGGCCAGATACATCAGGCCATTTGAAGTTTAAGACGTGTTGGAAGTAGCGTACCAGTTAGCTCTACCAGCTAATCTTGAGAGTGTGCAACGTCTTCTACGTCACAGCTCAGATGCTACATTTCGGATCCGAGTCACAATTTGGATAATTCAGAGCTCAAGTTTGGACTTAACCTTTCAGTGCTAGAGAAACCAGTTGCAAGCCTAGTCAGAGGTAAGAAGAAGATCAGAATTCGAGCCATCACTTATTTTCTCATCTTTTTGTTCTAAACTTGACTGATGCTGACGAAGTTAGCCTAGTTTTGCAAGCTATCTCTTTATCAAGCTTGATCATGACGATATCTTATTGGGTGCACCCACTAATATATTGTCTAATCAGGACCGGTGCATGATGGTCTGATCAACCTCGTGTACTTTGGTTCACTTTTGTATTTTTCTACATGGATGATATCATAAATGAAACTTGTCCCTAAACCGTCTCATCCATGACTGCCTTGGAAATTCTTATTGTTGGACCTGAGTTACGGGCGTAGCACCCGTACCTGTTTGAATCTCCTACCCTGCCTTTAATTTCGAGGACGAAATTTTCTAAGGAGGGAAGATTGTGAAACCCATATTCTCGTAATTAATTATTAAATAGTGTTTTAGTGTTATAATTAGTATTTCTAAATAATAATAATAATTATTATTATTAAATATTTTTGAGTGCAAATGATTTCGAAATTTATTAACAACATGGCTTTTGAGTTCAGACCCAGACCCGAGCCGGACCCGATTCCCGAACCCAGACCCAGTCCTGACCCAATCCTCTCTTTTGAATTCTGGCTTCTATCTTTATTCTAAAAAAAAAAATAATAATAATAAAAGAAAGAAGAAAGGATTTTATTAAAAATATATATATAAGTATGAGTTCCATACTGTTAAAAACTCATTAATCTCTAAAACTTTCACTTAAACTACCATTTATAATTTCTCTTTCTCTCTCCTGGAAAGAAACACTTTCTGCTCACCAAGCGGATGTCGGCCGACCCATCGTTCCCGAAACCGCCGCCGCCGTCATCACTCCGGCGACCGCCGGCCTCCCCGAACGGTCGCTCCTCCAACTTCAGTAACTCCTCGCACCTCTTCCTATAAATTCCCCTCTTAAACCAACTCTCTCCACTCCATTAATCCCTTCTTCAACTCAAAACCCCTTCCCAAGCCCTAGATCCGGTGACCGCCCCGTCGCCCCTAAGCCGAGCTCCACCCCGTTCAGCTGCCCGTGCTGACTTCCTCCGGCGAACCCCCGCCGTTCTCGGCCACCGCCTCGCCGGCCGAGCCCAGATCTGCGGCCCCTTTCTCCCCGCGCGTGACCTCCCCGCGCCGAGTTCCTCTCCGGCGCACCCCCCTTTGTCCGCGCCACCCTACGGCGAGGCTCCGGTCCGCCGTCCAGATCCGCGCGACTCTGACCATCCGAGGCTGCGCCCCCACGCGCAGCTTTCCTCCCAGCCGTCCGCCCATCTCCGCGGCCATCCGCCGCCGTTCGCCGAGCCCGTCGGCCCGACCCCCTCCGCGGACTCCTCCGTCCACCCGCCGCCGCTGTCCGGCAACCTCGCGGCCAGCGCCCCTTCTCCGGCGAGGCGCTGCCCTAGCCGCCCTCTCCCGCGGATCCCCTCTCTCCCGCAGACTCATCCGCCCCTCTTCGGTGCGTGGTTGAGTCTGGATCTGTGAAGTTTTGCTGTCCGGGATTCGCGACGTTGCTGTCCAGATCTGCGACCTGCTGCCGAACTTCGTTTCGGGTTTTTCCCAAGATTTTCCCGTGGCTCCCCGCCAACGAAATTTGGTAATTTCTTGGTAATCACAGTAGTTCGTCCCTCCCGTAGAGTCGGTGATGAGAATCGGTCCCCGGTTTCCCTTTGGGAAATCCGGTTAGCTGCGTAGTATATTCGGTTAGCTGCGTTAGCATATTTTCTGTGATTTTTATCTGCTGGGTTTGGTGTGGTTTGGTTTGATTGTAGGATTCCCGGGTATTTCGGGAAGTTCTGTTGATTGGGAATTATTTCTGGTGGTTTTGGAAATTATTTCGGTGGATATATTTTGGGATTATTATTAGTTGGAACAATTGCAGGTTTTCTGTGGCGCATTTCCCAGTTTTAGGTTTGTCCCGAAATAGAGGAAGTGCTGCCAAATTTTTACAAAACTATATTTAATTTGATTTCAAAATCGGTTTTCGGAAATGAATTTTAAAACTGATTTTTCGGGCGACGACCGTACCGGTCTGTGGGCCCTGGCGAAATGCAAACACACCGGTCCAACCGGGCGTTGTGGTATTAGCTGGATTTTGATGATGGACCGAGTCTGAGACTCTTAGCATTTATTTTAAATTATTTTATTTAATATTTAGGCTATTTAATATAGTTATTTATTTATTGCACTTTATTTAGTAATTAAATCACTTTTCTCTTATTTGATGTAAAAGATAATTGTACAGGGCATAAGCCCACTCTAGGATGTTTAGCTGTGCCCTTGTATGGTGTAGCGTAGATTTTTATTTTATTTTCTGGGTGGATGTGATCTTGGGTGGTTCTGATTTTGATGTGTAATCGTAACTAGATCGTTAATCTATTCTCGTTTATGATTAATTAATGATTAATTAAAATGGATAAAACATTAGTAAATAACTAGTTCATGATTTATCACTAAAAGAAACTATATTTTTATAGATATATTACAAAAACACAAAGTTTTCCAAAGATAATTGGTTCTTATTATTTTTCCAAATAATCAAATTAACCGGTTTAATCAACGCATGTAGTTTGCGACGTAAACGTTAGCTGTAGCTTAATAACAACTTAAAACCTGACTAGGACTTACTACTAGAGATTGCAACTAGCACACTTAGCCTGGTTATACAAAGGATCTAAGTCGAGTTCTCAACTGTAGGAACTCGAAGTTACAACTGACGTTCCTCCTCGGTACCGACTCGTCTATCCAGTCACAAAAGGCAAGTGCAGTTATGTCTATTTGGTAATTTATCTAGTAATTATTTTATTGCAATTTTAAACCACATTACTACACGGAACTCTCTCCTAGATTTCGAATATTGACTCATTGATTGAATCTGATTAACTCGGGATATTGGGGGAGTAGTGTAGCGTCTATGACCAATACCCCTATATTGCATCATTGATTGTGCGAGCTGATTCCTCCTATATACGAGGATAGGCCGGACCGTATCATTAGGATATAATTGAATCATCCCAAGCCGGTCATAGTTCGTTACCTACTCAAATCACATTGTTTTCAATTGTAGAATTGTGAAAAATATTGTTAAAGTATTTCAAATTGTTTAACATTGCAAATGTCAAATTATTATTTGAATTATTGGATATTCGTAATTGTACTTTGCTCCCTCCTGACTGGAGACCCAACATTTTAGGTATCACTGATGAGGCTTTGTTCCGCGATATTTTTCGAGGTCCCAACTAGAGGACGATGATCTCGAGACTGATGAGCTGGTTGCCTAGATTTTCTTCTTCTTTTATAAATCATGATGTTTGTGGAAAACAGTGTATTTCAGATGTATCTTTCATTTTATTGTAAAAAGTTTTTTTTTTAATTCGGAATAATAAATTTGTGGCAATTATTGTGTTGTTGATATTACCTGCATGAGTGATACAGCTTACTGCCGCCGTCTCAACAATGGCGCAGGCTGGGCATGATCCGATTCGACCCAAGAAATTAGAACCGGGTCGTGACACTGTTCCTTTATATTTTCTGCTATATATTATTTTTTCTTACACATTAAACCTAGATTTAAGGGACCACCTTGTGTGTTGCATTCACTGGCCTTGACACGTTGTTCCACAAAGTTGTGTGTCACATGTAGAACACGGACGTACGTGATTGGCTGGCCACCAGTACGTATAAATCGTGCGATAGGAATAACCGCTAATAGAGGTTACATGCTAGTTTGACTTAGTGGTTATAGAGGTTTTATGTTGTGGATACAATATAGTAGGCATTGGGCGGGGAGGACAATTCCTTAGCGTATGGGCTTCGATGCACTTTTCTTTGTGACCCAGAAGCTCCGCTGGAGATACGGGGTTGATGACCCATGATTACTGACGGCCACTGACGTTCTGCGGAACATCATGCTCTTATTGATGGGGCCTCTGGTGCCCCAAGGGGGAACCATGCCGATCCTATTTAGCCAGGGCCCATGCGTAGGAAGGATTATTCTTAACTACATTTCACTTAGAACGATTAGGCTACCTTATCCATTAGGTATGAGTACTTTTGGTTTGAGTACTTGTATCTGACCGTGGCTTGGAACAATAACTTGTCGTGGATTAGTTCGTCACATCTTGTCCTTATTTGGTTGTAGGTGTGACTTACTACTTCGATGAGAAGGTATTGAACCTTGTTGGGGTCCGGATACTATATTGGATTCATAGCATGGAAAGATACGTCACCGTGAATTAGTTTACTATCTCTTGTCCTCGTTTGGTTGGGGAGATGGTACGCTAGTTCAATAGGTGCTATTGGACCATGTTATAATTCAATTGACTTATTTATTTGAGCAATATTTATTCAGTTTATATGGCATGATATTATGTGTATTGTTACGTCCCTCTGAGGACCTGGTTATCTCGCCAGGTGTGTGCTTTTGTCTTTCGCAGGTATTCTAGCTCTAGCCGTGGTCCTCTCTATTTCTTCGAGGATGATTGCACTTGGATCGTCTTCGCTTCACTCGCCAAATTTATTTCTTTTCTCATGTATTTTTTCTTTACTTGTTGGTAGTGGATTTGTCTCTGCCCAACATATTGTATCAAGACAATTCATTATCTTTATATGATATTTTTTATTTATTTATTTTGTGTGGATGAGATTAGTTATGGTTCTACTGCATTTTACAGCTTACGTATATTTATTATACGGCTGGCATGTCGACGTTCCTAGTCCTACGTATTTTGGGACTGGGGCGTTACATATTTTTGTGGTGGCCCATGCAAGTCGAGATAAATTGTTTGGTTACTTTACCATACCAAGCAAGCCTGCGGATAGGATTAGAAGTCTAGGATCTCATCCACGTACTTGACCTCCTTCATCAATTCCATATTCGAACTACAGTCCGACTCATCGATTGCATCTTGCTTGATTCCTCCTATCACTATTCTTATCTTCCCTTTGTGTTTGCCAGAGATTGACCCTACTAGTTAGATGTCCCAAACACCCTTAGCTTAATTCTTTAAGTTGGGTAGAATACCCCACGACCTGACACACCTTGACCATTAAGAGAATACAAATAGTATTATCTAGACCATAGAGACTAGAGGAATTTAAGCCATTTGGTCAACCAAGCCTTGGTCAATAAAGCCGTAGAATGATGGTATAGGAATAAACAAGACTTAGATCCTTATGACTCTTAGACTATTCATATTTTTTTTATTCATCTACCATCGTGCCTATATTTTTTATTATCTAAACTAATGATGCTAATGTAGCCTAGTTTTTGCAAGCTAAATTTTTTATCAAGCTTGTTCATGACATATGTTATTGGATGCATCCACTAACGTATTGTCTACTCAGAACCGGTGCATGATGGTCTGATCAACCTAGTTCACTTTGGTTCACTTTTATCTATCATTCTACGTAGATGAGGACATAGTTAAACTTGCCCTCTAGAGTCTCATCCGCGACTGCCTTGGCATCTCCTTTTGAATTATTCGATCGTCTTTGAATCACGTATTCGTATTCGATAACGCCTCCTTCGAACTCTATATTGATTTCGCCTTCACCTATTTTAGAAGGACGAAGGCATTATACTAGAACTTCCTCTAGCCTTCCTATCGACTATGACCATTCTCACTCGATGTTGCTATATCCTCATCCTAAACCACTCATTCGTTTCTCGGCCCTATATTTTCTACCATGACCTCTAATCGCTTATTTCAGGAATAAGCCTAATTCGCTCTCTTAAATCGTGACCCTCATTCATGTCACGCCCCAGAACCAGAATACTGGAGAATAGGGGCTCACATAGCCAGCTACGTAATTGAAGTGCAACCCACCTCGCTATACGGTTATGGCTATCTAGATACATGAGGGTTTAACTACAAGCCATCAGTCTCCTATGGTCAAGAACAAGCCTATTGTCTCAATCGCAAGCAAGTAAGTAAAAGTTACAAGATGCGAGAACACCAAATATACAATCAGGCATCCCAAACATTACATATTCAGCTGATCATGAAGCTAGTCGTACAAAATGTGAGGACTAGCAAGAGTTTAGTCATACATGATCAACCCTAGGATCTGTCAATCATGTTACAACCCGTAGGCAGATAGTAAATAAAGATACAATAGGAGCTAACACGTGCTCGTCGGCTAAACGCCTCAAAAGAATAATTTTACAAATAAGTGGAAGGACAAAAGAAACCCACTCGTTACCAGGGTTACGCCTGGTGGTCACCATCTGGCTGGAAGACAGGTGGATCCTCAGGAGCTACTCCGATATTTGGCCATACAAAACTAGCTGGGTCAGACCCCAGAAAGAGCAAGTGCCACAAAGGAGGCTTCACTTAGGAACTGAAACCAACATATCACAATAGAATATTAAAGATAAATAATTAATAAAGAACTGATAATAATAGAGATAACAACAGTAAACTGAGTACGAAGAAACCATTCAAGTAGCCAGGTCACAACCCTTAAACCAAACAAGGACCGGGGTTGCAGCCCTTCACCTGAATAGAAACCCGTCTCAAATACTATTGGTACAGTAAAGACAATAAACGAAGAGAGGACACAGAATTGCTCCAGGAGCCAGGTTACAACCCTTAAACCAAACAAGGACCGGGGTTGTAACCCTTCGCCTGAATAGAACTGGACCCTGATCTTTATTGCTAAGGCTAGTATAAATGAACATGGTATTAAGGTAAGGTAAAACATGACGAACATGGCATGGGGTTACAATAAGACAATAAATGAAGAGAGGACACAGAAATTCTCTGGGAGCCAGGGTACAACCCTTAAACCAAACAAGGACCGGAGTTGTAACCCTTCGTCTGAACAGAACTGGACCCCCGATCATTATTGTTAAGGCAAGAATCAATAATCATGTCATGTCACAATCTTGCACAGGATCAGGATAAGACTAAGCTGAAATAAACTCCATCCAATCAATCACGGCCAATCAAGAGTACGGCTTGATACTTTTAACTAACTAGGGTTATCACAGGCCTAGTTACTAGCAAGATGCAATGAGATTATCCCAACAGCCACAAGCCCTGCAGCCCATCCAGTTATCCAGGTCGAATGTCCGTTTATGAAGAATGCAACACGTAAATGTGTGCTAGAAATGTGCCCTACTCGTCGGTAGGCTACAAGTCCACTTAATGCGCCCAGATAACGGGATTGCCTGTAGCTGGAATCTCTTCATGTCTACCGAATTATTCTAGTTTATTAGCCTTAGTCAATTACTGTAGGTATCCCTGACCGTGGTACTCAGGGGTCCCTATCCTAGATATGATGCAAGACAGTACTGGTTTATTTGTACAAACACAATCGCCCACGGTGTCCAGGTCATTTATACTTGTCATGTCAGGCTAGCTATCGTAACAGCATGCCATGATATATCATGTCAGTTTACTTATCAAGAGTGCGCCACAGCGGGCCACTATCGTGTTCTATTCTTACAATATCATGATTGAGAGAAACTTGTATAAAATAACTAATGACATATTCTTGAAGCCAAGAAAAAGATCTACAACTTTCATGTTTTGAGTTTTTCAAGATTTTAGCTACAAAATAGCTCAAAGAAGCAAAAACAGTCATTTGGAGTGACCTGCGCGCAAGTTGCGCATTACGCGCGGGCAAAATCGCCCACGGCGCACGTTGCGTGCAAGCATGGCGTGCGGGCGCGTGGTAGCAAAGACACTGCGCGCGGCACTGTTCATCGTCCCGACAGCACCAAGAGGCGTGGGGAACGCATGAACTCAAAAATAGCATAACTTTCTCATACGAAGTCGAAATCAAGTGGTTCAAAATCCAAAATTGGGTAGAATTGAATTTTCTACAACATGGAACTATTAGATTTTGAAAATATCCAAGTTTTAGAGATCAAAACCCAGAAAAACTGAAAAGTTACAAACTTAAATCTACAAGAATCCATCCATCAAATCCAAAAATGTCAAGTTCTAAAGAGGCTTAGAATGAAGTAAGGAAGGGAATGGAACAATAAAACTTGAGATCCCT
Organism: Iris pallida; assembly: GCA_029216955.1. Taxonomy (NCBI): domain Eukaryota; kingdom Viridiplantae; phylum Streptophyta; class Magnoliopsida; order Asparagales; family Iridaceae; genus Iris; species Iris pallida. The sequence goes on along the minus strand of JANAVB010025399.1, from coordinate 13,741,969 downwards.
CATGAAGCAAGTTGCACTTTCCTAGGCTTGGTAGGTTGGAGGAGTAAATGAAGAAGATGAAGAAGTAAATGCAAATAATGGAGGAGAGAGAAGAAGTTGACTTATATAGCAACCCCTCTCATCTCAACCCAATATAAACCAAACCAAGCCAAGCCAAGTCATGTTCAACCAATCAAGTCAAGATTTAAACCAAGGCTAAGCTAAGCAAGATAAGTAAAAATACGGGCCACCTGACAATTGTCAGAAATCCGTATACGTATCCTGAAAATATGTATAACGGAAAACAGGAGTGACAACTCTACCCACCTTAAAAGAATTCCGTCCTCAAAATTTAATCAAGAAGCTAGAGGTGTCAGGACAAGCTATATTAATCATAAGCAAGCTAGGACTAGCAGTCAATCAAGCAATCATTCATACAAGCAAGGAAGTAAAAGTAAAAGCATAAGGCATAAGGAAGACATTATACCTTATGAGTCAAATAGGTATGGATATCGCGAGCGGATATCATCCTCACGCTCCCATGTTGACTCACCCAAGGAGTGATGACCCCAAGCAACACAGACTAAATTAATAGTCTTGTTCTTGAGTATCTTCTCTCTTTGGTCCAATATGGATACATGCCTTTCCTCATACAAAAGGTTGGTACCAACAACCAATTCTGAATGATCAAAGATATGGCTCGGATCCGGAATATACCATCGTAATTGGGATACATGGAAGATATTATGTACCTCACATAATGACGGCGAAAGAGCGAGACGATAGGACACATCACCTACTCTCTTTAGAATGTCGAACGGCCCTATATACCTACGACTAAGCTTTCCCCGTACGCCGAATCGAATGACGCTACGGGTAGGCGAGATCCTAAGGAACACATGGTCGCCGACAAAAAACTCAAGGGGACGCCGATGAGAGTTGGCCCAATGGCGCTAACGGTCTTGGGCAACTCAAAGATTATCTCTGACTTGTCTGATCACTTCGATTGTCTGCGTAATCATCCCTAGACCAAGCATCTGTCTCTCGCCGACATCATCCCAAGCTAAAGGTGATCTGCACTTCCTGCCATACAACGCTTCAAAGGGTGCCATCTAGATACTAGCCTGAAAATTGTTATTATAGGAGAACTCCACGAGATGCAGGTGATCTTTCCACAAACCACCGAAGTCGAGTGTACATGATCGCAACATATATTCAAGAGTCTGGATCGTGCATTCTGACTGACCATCTGTCTGCGGATGATAAGCTGAACTGAACTTGATACGAGTCCCCAAACTCTTCTGAAGACTCCACCAAAAGTGCGACGTAAATCTTGAATCTCTGTCAGACACGATACTGACTGGCACTCCATGCAATCTAACTATCTGTTTGAGGTACATCTCGGCAAGATGATCCTCGACTAACCAATTCTGAATAAGAGAAAATGAGCTACCTTCGTGAGCCTGTCTATAATAACCCAAATAGCATCTCTGCCAGTCGGGGATCTAGGTAATCCAGTCACGAAATCCATAGTTATATGCTCCCACTTCCATTCTGGAATTGGCAAGGGCTAAAGAAGTCCAGCTGGTCTCTGATGTTCAGCTTTAACTTATTGGCAAACCAAACATCGAGAGACAAACTGGGCTATCTTCCTCTTTATGCCATTCTACCAAAAGTGCTGATAGATATCACGGTACATCTTCGTACCGCTAGGATGAATAGAATACTGCGAACTGTGAGCCTCTGTCATGATCTTCTGTCTGATATCTCTACTGGGTACACAAAGACGCTTTCCATGTCGAAGTATACCGTCTTTATGAATGCATAACTCCGGTCTTCGTCCTGCCTCACACTCTGCTCTGAGTCGCTGAAGTTTGGAATCTGCTGACTGTACCATCCGAATCTTCTCGATATAGTGGATTGAACTTGCATGCTGGCCATCAATGCCACACAGGAAGGAAGGACAACTTCTATACCCATCTTTTGAAGATCTGCTAACAGCTCTGGTTGTGCTGTTAGGAAATAAACTCCGGCTCTCCTGCTCAATGCATCTGCAACAACGTTGGCCTTCCCAGGATGATACTGCAGGTTGACATCATAATCCATAAGTAGCTCCAGCCACCTCCTCTGACGCATGTTAAGATCCTTCTGGGTGAAAACATACTTCAGGCTCTTGTGGTCGGTAAAAATCTATACCCTATCTCCATATAGTTAGTGCCTCCACAACTTAAGTGCAAACACTACTGCTGCCAGCTCCTAGTCATGGGTTGGGTAATTCCTCTCATGATCACGAAGTTGACGTGACGCATAAGCTATTACCTTCCCATGTTGCATCAGAACACATCCTAAGCCTCTGCCTGAAGCATCACAATATATGAGAATCCTCCGGTTCCATCTGGAAGTGTGAGAATGGGTGCCGTCATCAATCTTCGCTTCAACTCCTCGAATGAACTCTGACACTCTGCTGTCCAAGCAAACTGCACATCCTTGTGGGTCAACTGCGTCAATGGTGCTAAAATCCGAACAAAGTCTGATACAAACCGTCGGTAATAGCCAGCCAATCCTAGGAAACTCCGAACTTCTGCGACGGTGGTAGGTGCTGGCCACGTCTCTATCGCCAATATCTTCTGGGGGTCAACTTCCACTCCACCTCTGGTGATGATGTGACCTAAGTACGAAATACGATCAAGCCAAAATTCGTACTTACTGAACTTCACGTACAACTGGTGCTCCCTAAGAATCTGAAGAACTATGCGAAGATGTTGCTCATGCTCTGCCTCGTTCTTGCTATAGACTAAGATTTCGTCTATAAACACTATCACGAACTGATCCAAATAGGGCATAAAGATACGATTCATGAGGTCCATGAATACTGTCGACGCATTGGTTGCTCCAAAGGGCATAACAAACAACTCTCAATGCCCATACCGGGATCTGAAAGCTGTCTTCGGGATGTCCTGCTCTCTGACTCTGATCTGATGGTATCCTGACTGCAAGTCGATCTTCGAGAATACTGCTGCCCCCTTGAGTTGATCAAACAAGTCATTTATCCTCGGGAGAGGGTATCTGTTCTTGATTGTCACTGAGTTCAAGGTACGATAATCTATACATAATCTGGACGTACCATCCTTATTTTTCACAAGAAGCATCGGGGCTCCCCAAGGCGATCCACTAGCATAAATGAATCCCTTGGTTCTAAGTTCTTCAATCATCTTGTACAATATCTCTAGCACTGACGGTGCCATCCTGTAGACTCTCTCTGACACTGGGGCTGTCTCGGGAATCAAGTCGATGGTAAACTCGATCTCCCGCTTTAGCGGCATCCCAGGAAGCTTTTCTGGAAAAACATTTGGAAACTCCTCGACTACTCTGGAAAATTGAACTGCTTCTGCTATTGCCATCCGCAATACTGGTGGATAAGGTTCAACTTCGACTCGGGAGAAGGAAAACTCCGGCTCGCTTGGAATGCTAAAAATAACCCTGTCAATATGGCAGTCTATCCTAGCATACTGGTCCCTCAACTAATCCGTCCCTAAGACCACATCATAATCGGTCATCGAGAACTCTATCAATCTAGCGGGGAATTATCTACCGCTATCTACGATCCGACACGAAGAAAATAATCTATCTACTCCCACAAGTCCATTACCAGTAAGCATATTGAGCCTTAATGATAATGACTCGGGCTCCAATCCTATCCGTGTCGCGAATCGTGCAGACATAAATGAATGCGAGGCACCAGAATCAAATAATACTGAAGCTGGAAAGGTGTTGACGAGAATAGTACTTGCCACTACCTCTCCTGGTACTAATCCTTCCTCTTCTATGGTCAAAGCCAACACTTGACCATGTCCTCTGGGTGCGGGTCCCCTATGCTGAAAATTTCTCTGCCTGCTCTGGATCAGGGCTTGGCTTGGACATACTGCTGTGGTCTCTGCTACTGGAATCCCTGGGCCTGCATCGGCAATGGCCTCGGGAACGGGTACTGCAGCTGCTGCTGCTGCTGGACAGGTGCTGGTCCTCTAACTGAAGGACTAGAGAAGGCCGATGAACTCCCCCTGTTTGGACAGTTCCTAACCCTGTGGTCCGGGGTACCACAAACCAAGCACAAACCCTCTGCTCTACGACACTCTGATACCACATGCCCTGGCTTCCCACAGTGTGAACATTCCACTGCGGAAGTCTGTTTCTGCTTCTGCTGTTGAGGGTGCATCGGGGTAGAATGCTGAACCGACATCACTGAGGTCGCCCGCCTCGGAGCTCCAATGGTCAAAGCCTTGGCTGCCGGGGCTGGTACTGATGACTGATTCATCTGGCTATGGGATCGCTTTCGACCGTCGGTCCTATCCACGATCCTTTGGGAGGTATATTCATGCCTCCGGGCTTCCCTCAGTACTGCATCAAAGGTCTGATGCTCAAACTGCTTTACTGCCAACAAAATCTCTAAATGGAGCCCCTGTTGGAACTGCTGGGCTCTATCGAACTCGGTCGTAACCAAAGTGGGAGTAAACCGACTGAGTCTCGAAAATTCGGCCGTATATCCGTCGACTGTCCTGCCCATCTGCTTTATATTGGTGAACCTCGTATGTAGGTCGTACCGAGCTATAGCATCAAAATACTTGGTCTGGAATCTCTCCTTGAATACTGTCCAGGCAATAGGGGCCACTAATCCAACAGCCTGCGTCGCCCACCAGCTGCGGGCAAGATCCAATAGCTGTAGGCGCACCACGGCCACCTTCTCGTTCTCTGGTGTCTTGGCTGCTTCTAGAATCACCTTTGTATCCTGAAGCCATGTATCTGCAGCGATCGCATCTTCACTGCCGTCGAAGAAGGGAGGATTTAAGCGCTTGAAGCTATTGGCCGCACTATTACCCTGATGACCTCCTCTGGTCAAAGCGTCTGCCACTGTCTGGTGCAAGGCATCTCTCCGACGATCCTAGGAAGCTAATAGTGACCTGATGAGACCCACCAAAGTGCCATCATCAGGCTCTGTAGGCTGGACGGGCTGAACTAGTGGCTCTCCTCTAGTAGGCAGACTCTGGAGGCTACTCCTGAATGTTGGGCTTGATCTCCAAGTTGCTGCTGGTTCGCAGGAGGTGCTCCACCTTGCTGATCGGCAGGTCCAGGAACAATGCCGCTGAAGAAGATGACATAGGGAACAATAAGGAAGGACCAGGACAGATCAACGATACAATCATGTGATCAGGTCAAGATTACAGGGATTCAGAAGATACGAGTAGAGATCAAGGGCGTATACTGATTGAGACATCTATTCGGTAAACCCTCACATATCTTGATTTATAAGACCTGTATGGGCCACCACTTAAACCATGTCATATCCCAGAAACAGAATACTGGAGAGCGGGGGCGCACATAGCCGGCTACATATATTGAAGTGCAACCCACCTCGCTATACGGTCACGGCTGTCTAGATACATGAGAGTTTAACTACAAGCCATTTGTCTCATATGGTCAAGAACAAGCCTATTGTCTCAATCGCAAGAAAGTAAGTAAAAGTTACAAAATACGAGATCACCAAATATACAATCGAAAGACGTCCCAAATAATATATATTCAGCTGATCATGAAGCTAGTCATACAAAATGTGAGGACTAGCAAGAGTTTAGTCATACATGATCAACCTTAGGATCTGTCAATCATGTTACAGCCCGTAGGCAGATAGTAAATAAAGATGCAATACGAGCTAACACGTGCTCGTCGGCTAAACGCCTCAAAAGAATAATTTTGCAAAAAAGTGGAAGGACAAAAGAAATCCACTCGTTGCCAGGGTTACGCCTGGTGGTCACCATCTGGCTGGAAGACAGGTGGATCCTCTGGAGCTGCTCCGATATCTGGCCACACAAAACCAGTTGGGTCAGACCCCAGAAAGAGCAAGTGCCACAAAGGAGGCTTGACTTAGAAACTAAAACCAGCATATCACAATAGAATATTAAAAATAAATAATAAATAAAGAACTGATAATAATACAGATAACAACAGTAAACTGAGTACGAAGAAACCATTCAAGTAGCCAGATCACAACATTTAAACCAAACAAGGACCGGGGTTGCAGCCCTTCACCTGAATAGAAACCCGTCTCAAATACTATTGGTACAGTAAAGACAATAAATGAAGATATGACACAAAACTGCTCCGGGACCCAGGTTACAACCCTTAAACCAAACAAGGATCGGGGTTGTAACCCTTCGCATGAACAGAACTGGACCCCTGATCTTTATTGCTAAGGCCAGTATAAATAATCATGGTATTAAGGTAAGGTAAAACATGATGAACATGGCATGGGGTTGCAATAAGATAATAAACGAAGAGAGAACACAGAACTGCTCCGGGAGCCAGGTTACAACCCTTAAACCAAACAAGAACCGGAGCTATAACCCTTCGCCTGAACAGAACTGGACCCCCGATCGTTATTGTTAAGGCAAGCATCAATAATCATGTTATGTCACAATCTTGCACAGGATCAGGATAAGACTAAGCTGAAATAAACTCCATCCAATCAATCACGGCCAATCAAGAGTACGGCTTGATACTTTTAACTAACTAGGGTTATCACAGGCCTAGTTTCTAGCAAGATGCAATAAGATTGTCCTAACAGCCACAAGCCCTACAGCCCATCCAGTTATCCAGGTCGAATGTCCGTTTATGAAGAATGCAACACGTGACTGTGTGCTGGAAATGTGCCCTACTCTTCGGTAGGCTACAAGTCCACTTAATGTGCCCAGATAACGGGATTGTCTGTGGTTGAAAATCTCTTCATGTCTACTGAATTATTCTAGTTTATTAGCCTTAGTCAATTACTGTAGGTATCCTTGACCGTGGTACTCAGGGGTCCCTATCCTAGACATGATGCAAGACAGTACTAGTTTATTTATACAAACGCAATCGCCTACGGTGTCCAGGTCAATTATACTTGTCATGTCAGGCTAGCTGTCGTAACAGCATGCCATGATATATCATGTCAGTTTACTTGTCAAGAGTGCGCCACAGTGGGCCACTATCGTGTTCTATTCTTACATTATTATGAATGAGAGAAACTTGCATAAAATAACTAATGACATATTCTTGAATCCAAGGAAAAGATCTACAACTTTCATGTTTTGACTTTTTTAAGATTTTAGCTACAAAATAGCTCAAAGAAGAAAAAGCAGTCATTTGGAGTGACCTGCGCGCAAGCTGCGCATTGCACGCGGGCAAAATCGCCCACGGCACACGTTGTACGTAAGCACGGCGTGCTGGCACGCGACAGCGAAGACACTGCGTACGGCACTGTTCATCGTCCCGACATCACCAAGAGGCATAGGGAATGCATGAACTCAAAAATGGCATAACTTTCTCATACGAAGTCGAAATCAAGTGGTTCAAAAGCCAAAATTAGGTAGAATTGAATTTCTTACCACATGGAACTATTAGATTTTGAAAATATCCAAGTTTTATAGATCAAAACCAAGAAAAACCAAAAAGTTACAAACTTAGATCTACAAGAATCCATCCATCAAATCCAAAAATGTCAAGTTCTAAAGAGGCTTAGAATGAAGTATAGAAGGAAATGAAACAATAAAACTTGAGATCCATCATGAATTAAGTTGCACTTGCCTAGGATTGGTAGGTGGGAGGAGAAATGAAGAAGATGAAGAAGTAAATACAAATAATAGAGGAGAGAGAAGAAGTTGACTTATATAGCAACCCCTCTCATCTCAACCCAATATAAACCAAATCAAGCCAAGCCAGGTCATGTTGAACCAAGTTGAACCAATCAAGTCAAGATTTAGACCAAGGCTAAGCTAAGCAAGATAAGTAAAAATACGGGCCACCTGACAATTGTCAGAAATCCGTATACGTATCCTGAAAATACGTATAACGGAAAACGGGAGTGACAATTCATTACCCGTGACCATACCGTATTATTTTTTTCTATGATCTAGATCGCGGTTTCTTACGGCATGATTTTGTTACCAATTGTTCTCCATCGATACCCCCTTGTGTCTTCTCACTCCCTCTTAATTCTTAATTTCGAGGACAAAATTCTTTTAAGTTGGGTAGGATGTAAAACCACTAAATTTCTACTAAATATTTTTTTATAAATTGGTAATGACTTTTTTTCTTGTATTTATACGTCTCAATAACGTATTGTACGTCGCACGCAAGATTTCGTTTTTCTTGCTCGTCGAGTGCGAATATGTGCGAGCGTAAATATTTTAGAAATATTTTTTTTTCTATTTTATTATATACTTTCAAAATATTATATATAATTATTATTCTTGATATAAAAAGCCTTTTGATTTTTGCAGTTATTAATCATAAATAATATTTTATTATATACTAGAAAAGCATAATCATGTATACATTATTTTTGCTTACATATATATTTCATAAATATTTTATTAAGTTTATTTTTAAATAATAATGTCTTTTCGAAATTAATATTATAGTACTTTTGGAAAATATATTTTGAAATTATTGTGACAATTTAAACCTTGACTTGAAATTATGGATTTACTTAAATAGTTAAGTATTTGAAATTTGATTTATCCCATTTGATTTTAAACTAAAATTTAATTAGATTTAAATTGGATTTGTATTTGTATTTGGATTTGATTGATTTTAAATTAATAGATGAATTATCTAATTGGGTTAAATAAATTCTAATTCTTATCTTAATGGAAATTTCTACCTCCTATATAAGGAGAGGTACTCATCCATTATTTCTCCACAATTAAGCTTCTATAAATTTTTCCACCACAAAAGTGAGTGCATCGTGTCCATTACCGTGTCCGTGTCCCATCCACTACTTATCTTTCTTTACATATACATACGACTCTTCCCGTCCGACAACCCGGACATCCAAATTCGTGTCTCGCAGGACACAACCCCGACTCGATACAATCAAATTCCTAAACCTAACCTAATCCTACCCGAGCCAACTGTCCACCTACACGGTCCGTCCCCCGGCCATCCACCACAGCCTTCCACCATCGGCATCACCACCACCACCATCTCGCCGTCGTCATCATCCGCTCACCCCGAGCGCAGCTGTCACGACCCGTACCCTAGAGTAAGGGCACGAGACGTGGGTACGTCTAGCCTACGCCGCAGTGTCGATGGTAGAACGCTGTCCTAGGTCACAACATCTAACAATATATCTCTAAACAGTTTATACTCCTCGAATGGGGGTGACATAGCAGTAATAAACTCAATCACAACTAAGGAAGAGATAACACGATATGAAATAGAACTCAAGGAAACAAATAGAAGAAATAGTAGTCTAAGATAATCCCAGCAATATCCAGCAGTACAAGGTCTCAGATACAGAATGAAAGAATATATACAACTCTAAACTCCAAATAAAGTCTAGCCAAAACATGTCTCATGGCTACATAAAAGAAGATAAGCCTAACTAATCTAAACTAGGCAATCGGGGTGATATCCTCAGCTAGAGCTGGGTCCTCCTGAGGGTCCAGCTCGCAGGTGTCATCTAAGACTGCCCCCGTAGTAAGTGTCCAGGCAGGCCTCCTCCTCGTCCTCTGTAATATTTCAACAAGTCCAGTCAGGACAGGAGCGAGCACAGTACATCTCAACAATTCATAGCAGGTTAGAAAATATAAACATACAGTAAAGTAAGATACAAGTACTGGAAGAAGTGCAGTATGTAAACAGGGAGAGAAAGCTGTAATAGAAATATCTACTATAAATAAAGAGCTAACATGTGGCTAGTGAGTCAGAGTACAACATGGACATGTAAATGGCATGGGATGATTCTGATGCTACACTATAGAATGATTCTGATGCTACACTACTGGTGTATTATTCACATGTCCACTTCTACTCCCCCGTACCCCCAATCAATACACAAGGATCCAACAAGGTTATGTTATAATTCCATGTACAGCCCCCGAAGGGTGGTAAGCCCCCGAAGGGTGGTATATAGTAGACCCATAAATGGGATAAGGATTCCAAGAAGACTCTGTGATCATAAGAGTATATGTCACAAGTAATCGAAGAACCAACGAAGCATAGTGATACGCCATGTAAGTGAAACGCACAGAACATAGAGTACCCAATGCTCCCTAAGGATAACATCTAAAGAAGGGATCCATATAGTACCAATCCGTGTGACCAACGTGACAGTACAAGTAAAGTAATCTAATAGAGGAAATAATTCTAAGCAAGATATAAAATGATCAGAGAATGTACTCGCCTGTATCTAAGTGTCCAATATGAAACGTACTGTCCAAGGAGTGGTGTCTGGCTCCTAATCAGAACAACACAAGTCACTATGAGTCTACAATGATAATACGATGCAATTTAATGCATTCTACATGAAACTAGGTCAATCTAGACCAAAGTCAACTCTTGGTCAACTCTGGTCAACCCTAAAGTCAAACCTAAGTCAAATAGTCAAATCTAGGTCTGACAAGACTATTCTAGGTTATACCATGACTAATTTACCATAACACATCTACCAAGACATCCTCTATAGCTAATCAATATCCATAGGCTATCTATACATAACACATATATGTATAATACCTTGCATCAAAAGGTATTCCCCCTACTCTATATATCTAAATATATATATAGGCACATACACTCATTATATATATAGGAAACTAATATATCTATCCTATAGCCTACTAGATACATCTTTACAAACACCATATCATACAATACCTATACAAAACACATATACCCATATATAGGAAACTTATAAATGTCACAAAGCATATATTATATATATACATAGGTAGGGAGAGAGGGGAGAAAGCACATGAGTATATAGGTGGGTGTGTGTGACAAGGGTGTGATGGTGTGAGAGGAAAATAGTGAAGAGACAACCAAGCCTCAAGCCCAACTCAAATAATACATGAAACAGTCCAAACAAATACTAATTAATCAACTACCCTTCCAGTTATCATCACCCATAAATCAGTCCACAGTTCAATCAAATAGGAAACTGGAAACAACATTTCTAAACCAAGTTAATACAACATAGGTAAACAATGGAAATGAATCAGTAAAGTGACAGTCCAAAAAGAAAAACTGGAACTCAGGTAATGGATACCCCTTTCTCAGGTTCAAGAACCAAATGAAAGGGAATGAAATCAGTTTACAATGTAACAACATGGTTTAAAACCATTCTCAGGTTTTAAAACTAAATCTCAGTTCTCATATCAGTAATAACAGTTGAAGTAATCAGACCAAACTAATACCCCATAACCATTTCCAAAGCCTATATGAATCTAAATGTTCATTAATATATGAAAACAACTTGTAGGAAGAACTATCAATGATAAAAGCAATTAGACCAGGATCAACAGTTGGGAAAGGAAATCTGTTTCAAAATACAGAACTCAGTAATCAATACCAAAATGGAATCAATGTACAGTAACATTCCAGGTTTAAGGCCTCATTTCAGTCTTAAGGGAAGCAACAGTGAACACATTGAATTCTCAAAATTTAAACTTAATCTCAGGTAGCAAGGAATGTAAAAATTCAGTTCATAAGAGTTGATCCAACTTGAACACTAAATCCCATTCTACACATTCCAAAGCCTAACTTGAAGGCCATAAACCTAGTTAACATGATATATAACATGTAGGGACAATAATCAGTAAACAAGCTTAAACAAATAGGAATTAAATGGGTTTGAAAAACTGGAATTGTATGTATCAGTGATGTATCAGAAATTTTACATTTCAAACCAATTCGAGCCAAAACTCCATATTAAACCCAAACAAATATATAACCCTATAATAACAGAGATTAAACATGATATTTAGAATCTAATTAATCATTAAAACATCATTTAAAAACATTTAAAAATGATTAAACATCAGAATACAATTTCAGAACACACACGCACACAGTGTGTCCCCGTGCACACGAAAATACGTGTCTGATACGACACGAGGACTCGTAAAACTTTACGAGCCTCGTGTCAGACAGTGCCCCATGCTTCGTGTCCATTTCCACGTGTCGAGGTGGCGTATCCTGCGCGCAGTAGCCCCCGAGTAGCAGGAAAGCTACAGTGCCGCTCGCACGCACCCGCACCCGTGTGTTCCCGTGTCCCCCACGACTCGACACGACACAGAAATCATCACACGACACTAGGACCCTCTAAGCGACACCTAGGGCTAATTTCCTATTCAAATAGATTCGAAAAACTCGACTGGAATGTCCTTTGAGACATTTCGTCGAACACCTTAACAGTCCCCTGATACGTGTCTGATACGGACACGAAATGGGTCTAAAACCTAGGGTTAGCCTATCCTACTGTTAGGTTAGGGCTAGGGCATTCCTAAAATGATTTTTAACAGAATTTAGGAGCAAAGGAAGGGATTATACCTATATGTGAACAAGCTCTCAAAAAGCCCCAATGAAATGATTCCTCAAACCACCAAAAGTTCTCCAAATTGATTCCTCCCTGTGAAAACATAATACCAACAGCAAGAACAATGGATTTAGGTCCTATTGTAATTTGTTTGAGGGAAAAAGGATTTAAAATGAATTTAATATGAATTTTGGAAGATGGAACTCACCTCTTTCTAAAAACTTGGATAAACCCTAAGAGAGAGGCTAGCCCTAATTTCTAGCAGAGGTTTTATAGGGGAGGAATCCCTAGGTTAACCCATAGTAGCTGGCCATGATGGGCTAGGTTAGGGTTTTAACTAGGTTGGCTAGTCGTATTAGGTTTAGTCACAAAATGACTTGTGAAATCACAAGCCATTTCTCAAACCATTTAATTCCTAATTCCTTAAGTCAATTTCTAATGAATCATAAACCACTAACTTAAGTCATGCTAGGTTAGACTAGAGTCACTTGACCTAACCAAGTCCAACTAACTAGGGTTAGTTCCTATGTTGGTCTACAAGGGTCAACACTAGTCAAAAATCAACCTAGTCCAAACAATTCCAAAAAAATTCCTAAAAAATTCCCATAAATTCAAATTAATTCTAATAAATTTAAATTACCCCAGAAATGACAAAAATACCCTCATACTAGAAATATGGTAGTGACAAATCTACCCTCCTTAAAAGAATTTCGTCCTCGAAATTGAAAGGCGAAATACAACTGATGAGAAGGATAGAAAGCATACCTCACGGTCCAAAAAGATAAGGGTAGCGCTCGCGCATCTCATTCTCCCACTCCTAGGTAGACTCTCCTGGAGAATGATGCCTCCATGCGACGCGTACCAAGGGTATCACCTGGTTCTTCAGAACCTTCTTCCGTCGATCCAGAATCTCCACTGGCTGCTCTGGATAGCTGAGAGAAGGTCCAACCTCTATCTCTGAATGATCGAGCACATAGCTAGGGTCAGCCATGTACCGTCTCAACTGTGATACATAAAATACGTTGTGGACCACCACTAGCACAGGCGGCAAGTCTAGCCTGTATGCAACGTCACCGACTCTCCCGCTGATAACGAAAGGGCCGATGAAGCGCGGGCTAAGCTTCCCGCCTCCACCAAAACGTATCGTACCACGAGTCGAAGATATCCTCAAGAAAACCTGGTCTTCGACCTAATCACAAGCAAGGTCTCAATTAAAATAATAAACAAACATGATCAAAAATCACAAACAAACAAACCTAAATCTAATCCTACTCTAATCTGTACCTCAAACTCCAAGGGCCTCCGGTGGCTATCGGCCCAGTGCTGATGTCTGTCCTGAGCCACGCGAAGTCTGTCCCTGATGAGCTTCACCTTCTCGGCCACATCAACAACCATCTCTGGCCCCAGTAAAGCTCATTCACCAACATCATCCCAGGATAAGGGTGTACGGCACCTACGCCCGTACAGAGCCTCAAAAGGTGATATCTCAATGCTGGCCTGGAAACTATTATTGTGGGCAAACTACACCAAATGAAGATGATCCTCCCAGGAACCTCCAAAGTCTAGGATGCACGTCCGCAGCATATCCTCAAGGGTCTGAATAGTCCGCTCTGACTGTCCGTCTGTCTGGGGGTGGTATACAGTACTAAACTTGAGCTGAGTGCCCAAGCTGGTCTGCAGACTCCTCCAGAAATGGGAAGTAAAACGGCTATCCCGATCTGAGACGATACTGTCTGGAACCCCGTGAATCCTGAATATCTGCGCATATACATCTCCGCCAGCCTCTCTGTAGACGTACCCACCTTGAATGGCAAGAAGTGGGCCGATTTGGTCAACCTGTCAACGATGACCCAAATCGCATCTTTTCTTTCTGGTGTGTGCGGCAATCCTGATACGAAGTCCATAGTGATATGCTCCCATTTCCACTCGGGAATGGGCAGCGGCTGTAACAATCTACCGGGCCTCTGTCTCTCTGCTTTGACCTGCTGACAGACCAAACACCTAGCCACGAAGTGAGCTACATCCCGCTTTATTCCTGACCACCAAATATGCTCCCGCAGATCTCGGTACATCTTGTTGGCACCCGGGTGTATAGAGTACTGAGATCTGTGGGCCTTCTACATAACCTGCTCCCTGAGATCTCCACTGGGCACACATAACCTAGAACCGTGCCTCAAGGCACCATCCTCTGCAAGAGAAAACTCGCCCTCCAGTAATCCTGCTCGAACCTGCTCTCGGAGACACCGCAGAGCAACGGCCACAAACTGTGCCGACTTGATCCTCTCCACCAAGTCTGACTGAATCTGTATCCCCCATAGCTGCATCTGCACTCCGGGTACGACCACCTCAATCCTAAGGCTCTCTAAGTCGGCAAGCAAATGTCGATCCATGGTCAAACACATGGCTATCGGATACCTACTCAAGGCATCGGCAACCACGTTGGCCTTCCCTGGGTGATACTGAAGTAGGATATCAAAATCCTTCATCAACTCCAGCCATCTGCGCTGTCTCATGTTCAACTCCTTCTGAGTGAACACATACTTTAAGCTCTTGTGATCTGTGAAGATCTCCACCCTCTCACCATACAGATAATGCTTCCACAGCTTCAATACAAAAATTACTGCTGCCAGCTCCAGGTCGTGGGTAGGATAGTTCTTCTCATGGGGACGCAATTTCTTAGAAGCATAGGCAATCACCTTCCCGTGCTGCTGCAACACGCAACCCAGCCTCTTCCCTGAAGCATCACTATAAATAGTGAATCCACCTGATCCTGAAGGCAACGTCAGAATCGGAGTTGTCGTCAGCCGCTTCTTCAACACATCAAAAGTTGCCTGACACTCCTCTGACCATACATACTCAGTATCCTTCCGGGTCAACCGTATCAACGGCTCTGCAACCCGGGAGAAATCCTGCACAAATCTCTGATAGTATCCTGCCAGCCCCAGAAAACTCCTGATCTCTGCAACTGAAGTCGACGCTGCCCATGCCTCAACTGCTACAATCTTCTTGGGGTCAACTGAGATACCATCTCCAGTCACCACATGCCCCAAGAAGTCCACCCAATCTAGGAAGAACTCATATTTGGAGAGCTTTCCGTAAAGCTGCTCCTTCCTGAGAATCTCCAGTACTATCCTCAAATGCTCCTCGTGCTCCTCCTCCGTCTTAGAATATATCAAGATATCGTCAATAAATACCACTACAAACTGATCCAGATACTGGTGGAACACCTTGTTCGTAAGGTTCATAAACACTGCTGGTGCATTTGTTAGCCCAAACGGCATAACCAAAAACTCGAACTGCCCGTACCGTATCCTGAAAGCGTTCTTGGGAATATCCTGCCCCTTCACCTTCACCTGGTGATATTTCGACCTCAGATCAATCTTGGAAAATACTCGAGCTCCACTCAACTGGTCAAATAGATCGTCGATCCGCGGCAGTGGGTATTTGTTCTTGATCGTGAGGTTGTTGAGTGCCCTATAGTCAATACACATACGTACTGACCCATCCTTCTTCGGCACGAACAACACTGGTGCACCCCATGTTGACGAACTCGAGCGGATGAAGCCCTTGTCCTGTAGCTCATCCACCTGCTTCTTCAGCTCCACCAGCTCGCTGTTGTTCACCCGATAGACATGCTGAGAGATGGGCTCCGCTCCTGGAACCAAGTCTATCGAGAACTCTATATCTCTGTCTGGTGGCAATCCCGGCAACTCCTCTGGAAAAACATCCATATAATCTGCTATCAAGGGGTATGGAATCGTCTGGTCCTCGACCGAGACTCCACAGAAGATTCCGCTGCTCTGCTCTGCTTGACGTCTGGAGTACTCGAACTCTGGCTACCCCGACGCTCTGAAAAGAACTCTACCCCCTCTGCAATCAATGCTGGCGTGGTGCCTGCTCAACCAATCCATGCCTAGTACTAGATCGTAGTTCGGCAATGGCATTACGAGCAGGCTCACCTCCAACTCACGGCCTCCTAAAACTACTCTCCGACCCTTACAAACATCACTCACGAGGATAATGCCACCCCCGGTCATGATCTTGTAAGTCCTAGGCAACGATTCAGCTATGATACTGTGTCTAATCGTAAAAGATACTGATATGAAGCTATGCGAAGCACCAAAATCGAATAAGGCAAATGCTGGACTGGAGTCGAGAATAATCGAACCTGCAATCAGCTCTCTGATGACCTTCTCATCCTCTGCTGCCATGGCGAATCCTTGCCCCTGCTGGCCTTCCCTGGCCTGCTGCTGGTGCTGGACGAACCTCTGCTACTGCGTCTGCAGGGCTGGTCCCCTCTGCTGGCCTGCTAGAGCCCTGGCTCCACCTTCCAGAGCTGTTCGTCCTATACGGCACTCCCTTATCTGGTGGTCCGATAAACCACACACTAGGTACTGGCCCAGCCTCTTCCGGCACTCATTGGCGATATGTTCGGGCTTCTTGCAGTAGGCACAAGTGATAACCTGCCTCTGGCCCTGCTGGTGCTGCCTCGGCTGCTGCTGCTAATGAACTGGCCTATGCTGAATCGGCTGCAGCTGGAACTGCCTCGGCTGCTGGAACTGAAAGTGGGGCCTCTTGGCCTGGCCTCCGCTGTTGCTGCTGCCCCCAACTGGGTCTCGCCCCCTCTTGAGCCTAAGCTCAAGATCATCCTCTGCAGCTAGTGCGTCCACCAGGATCTCCTCAAATGTAGCAATACGGGCGTTCTTGGTATAGGACTTGACCTCCTTTACCAAGCCCTTCCGGAACCTCCCAGCCTTCGTCGTCTCTGACAAGTCCTCCATAAATCTTCTCAGGCGGCAGAACTCTCCCGCGTACTCCTCTACGGATCGGCTCCCCTGGACTAGGGCCTTGAACTGGGTCTCGAGGGCTCCCAGCGCTGCATCTAGAAAAAACTTCTCCTTGAACAGCTTCTTGAATGCTGCCCAAGTCTGTCCTGCTGTGCCGACCCTCGGGTAGGTCTGGTACCATGTACGGGCCAGATCCTGTATCATACTAGCCGCTGCCTCTATCTGGAGCCTCGTCGAAATCTCCGCCAGCCTGAAGATCTCCTCCATATGCTCGATCCACTCATCGGCATACAGGATCCCCTCTGTCCCTCGAAAGTCTCTCGGGTGCATCTTCTGTAAGTCCTGGATGCCCTTCTCCCGTGGCTGGTGCGGTTGCTGGACTGCTGCTGGCTGAGCCATGACTCTCTCCACTGCTGTCACTGCCAGCTCAATGCCTCGAGTGAGCTCTGTCGTCTGCCTCTGCTGCTGGGTCTGCTGACCCTCCATGTACTGCCTGAAGAAGGCCAACAGCTGAACGGCGTCAACTGTCCCTGCAGGTGGCCGCTGGTAAGGATCCTCTGGGAAAACTGGGTCCTGCCTCTGAGCCGGTAGATGCATACCCCCTGCTGCAGCTGTCGAGGTCTCAATACGAGCTGAGGTGGCAGGAGCTGCAGTCCCCTGGCCTCGCTGTACTGGCTGAGAGGTAGCAGTCCCCTCTATAGCATCCTCATGAATGGCACGCTGCGATCTATTCTCTACCATCCTGAAGATAGACAAACAAGAGTATCAATTTCTGAGAAAGAAGCGAAATAACAAAGGCGGACAATTATAATTCAAAGGATCAGCTGACAAAAAGGATTTAGATGGCAATAAAAGAAAGTTTCCTAAAGTGATTGAGTACCTTAAAATTAATATCCTATATCTTACTGCAGGCTGTAGTGATACTCTAGTTCGAATACCACTACACTTCTAGTCTAGACCTGCATGGGCCACTACTAAAAACGTGTCACGACCCGCACCCTAGAGTAAGGGCACGAGACGTGGGTACGTCCAGCCTACGCCACAGTGTCGGCGATAGAACGCTATCCTAGGTCACAACATCTAACAATATATCTCTAAACAGTTTATACTCCCCGAATGGGGGTGACATAGCAGTAATAAACTCAATCACAACTAAGGAAGAGATAGCACGATATGAAATAGAACTCAAGGAAACAAATAGAAGAAATAGTAGTCTAAGATAATCCCAGCAATATCCAGCAGTACAAGGTCTCAGATACAGAATAAAAGAATATATACAACTCTGAACTCCAAATAAAGTCTAGCCAAAACATGTTTCATGGCTACATAAAAGAAGATAAGCCTAACTAATCTAAACTAGGCAATCGGGGTGATATCCTCAGCTAGAGCTGGGTCCTCCTGAGGGTCCACCTCGCAGGTGTCATCTAAGGCTGCCCCGTAGTAAGTGTCCAGGAAGGCCTCCTCCTCATCCTCTGTAATATTTCAACAGGTCCAGTCAGGACAGGAGCGAGCACAGTACATCTCAACAATTCATAGCAAGTTAGAAAATATAAACATGCAGTAGAGTAAGATACAAGTACTGGAAGAAGTGCAGTATGTAAACAGGGAGAGAAAGCTGTAATAGAAATATCTACTATAAATAAAGAGCTAACATGTGGCTAGTGAGTCAGAGTACAATATGGACATGCAAATGGCATGGGATGATTCTGATGCTACACTATGGAATGATTCTGATGCTACACTACTGGTGTATTATTCACATGTCCACTTCTACTCCCCCGTACCCCCAATTAATACACAAGGATCCAACCAGGTTATGTTATAATTCCATGTACAGCCCCCGAAGGGTGGTAAGCCCCCGAAGGGTGGTACATAGTAGACCCATAAATGGGATAAGGATTCCAGAAAGACTCTGTGATCATAAGAGTATATGTCACAAGTAATCGAAGAACCAACGAAGCATAGTGATACGCCATGTAAGTGAAACGCACAGAACATAGAGTACCCGATGCTCCCTAAGGATAACATCTCAAGAAGGGATCCATATAGTACCAATCCGTGTGACCAACGTGATAGTACAAGTAAAGTAATCTAATGCAGGAAATAATTCTAAGCAAGATATAAAATGATCAGAGAATGTACTCGCCTGTATCTGAGTGTCCAATATGAAACGTACTGTCCAAGGAGTGGTGTCTGGCTCCTAATCAGAACAGCACAAGTCACTATGAGTCTACAGTGATAATACGATACAATTTCATGCATTCTACATGAAACTAGGTCAATCTAGAACAAAGTCAACTCTTGGTCAACTCTGGTCAACCCTAAAGTCAAACCTAAGTCAAATAGTCAAATCTAGGTCTGACAAGACTATTCTAGGTTATACCATGACTAATTTACCATAACACATCTACCAAGACATCCTCTATAGCTAATCAATACCCATAGGCTATCTATACATAACACACATATGTATAATACCTTGCATCAAAAGGTATTCCCCCTACTCTATATATCTAAATATATATAGGCACATACACTCATTATATATATAGGAAACTAATATATCTATCCTATAGCCTACTAGATACATCTTTACAAACACCATATCATACAATACCTATACAAAACACATTACCCATATATAGGAAACTTATAAATGTCACAAAGCATATATTATATATATACATAGGTAGAAAGAGAGGGGAGAAAGCACATGAGTATATAGGTGGGTGTGTGTGACAAGGGTGTGATGGTGTGAGAGGAAAACAGTGAAGAGACTACCAAGCCTCAAGCCCAACTCAAATAATACATGAAACAGTCCAAACAAATACTAATTAATCAACTACCCTTCCAGTTATCATCACCCATAAATCAGTCCACAGTTCAATCAAATAGGAAACGGAAACAATATTTCTAAACCAAGTTAATACAACATAGGTAAACAATGGAAATGAATCAGTAAAGTGACAGTCCAAAAAGGAAAACTGGAACTCAGGTAATGGATACCCCATTCTCAGGTTCAAGAACCAAATAAAAGGGAATGAAATCAGTTTACAATGTAACAACATGGTTTAAAACCATTCTCAGGTTTTAAAACTAAATCTCAGTTCTCATATCAGTAATAACAGTTGAAGTAATCAGACCAAACTAATACCCCATAACCATTTCAAATGCCTATATGAATCTAAATGTTCATTAATATATGAAAACAACTTGTAGGAAGAACTATCAATGATAAAAGCAATTAGACCAGGATCAACAGTTGGGAAAGGAAATCTGTTTCAAAATACAGAACTAAGTAATCAATACCAAAAGGGAATCAATTTACAGTAACATTCCAGGCTTCAGGTCTCATTTCAGTCTTAAGGGAAGCAACAGTGAACACATTAAATTTTCAAAATTTGAACTTAATCTCAGGTAGCAAGGAATATAAAAAATTCAGTTCATAAGAGTTGATCCAACTTGAACACTAAATCCCATTCTACACATTCTAAAGCCTAACTTGAAGGCCATACACCTAGTTAACATGATATGTAACATGTAGGGACAATAATCAGTAAACAAAATGGGGAATTAAATAGGTTTGAAAAACTGGAATTATATGTATCAGTGATGTACCAGAAATTTTACAGTTCAAACCAATTCGAGCCAAAACTCCACATTAAACCCAAACAAATATGTAACCCTATAATAAAAGAGATTAAACATGATAATTAGAATCTAATTAATTATTAAAACATCATTTAAAAACATTTAAAAATGATTAAACATCATAATACAATTTCAGAACACACATGCACACAGTGTGTCCCCGTGCACACGAAAATACGTGTCCGACACGACACGAGGACTCGTGAAACTTTACGAGCCTCGTGTCAGACAGTACCCCATGCTTTGTGTCCATTTCCACATGTCGAGGTGGCGTATCCTGCGCGCAGTAGCCCCCGAGTAGCAGGGAAGCTACAGTGCCGCGTGCACGCACCCGCAACCGCGTGTTCCCGTGTCCCCCACAACTCGACTCGACACAGAAATCATCACACGACACTGGGACCCTCTAAGCGACACCTAGGGCTAATTTCCTATTCAAATAGATTCCAAAAACTCAACTGGAATGTCCTTTGAGATATTTCGTCGAACACCTTAACAGTCCCCTGATACGTGTCCTATACGGACACGAAATGGGTCCAAAACCTAGGGTTAGCCTATCCTACTATTAGGTTAGGGCTAGGGCATTTCTAAAATGAATTTTAACAGAATTTAGGAGCAAAGGAAGGGATTATACCTATATCTGAACAAGCTATCAAAAAGCCCCAATGAAATGATTCCTCAAACCATCAAAAGTTCTCCAAATTGATTCCTCCCTGTGAAAACTTAATACCAACAGCAAGAACAATGGATTTAGGTCCTATTGCAATTTGTTTGAGGGAAAAAGGATTTAAAATGAATTTAATATAAATTTTGGAAGATGGAACTCACCTCTTTCTAAAAACTTGGATAAACCCTAAGAGAGAGGCTAGCCCTAATTTCTAGGAGAGGTTTTATAGGGGGGAATCCCTAGGTTAACCCATAGTAGCCGGCCTTGATGGGCTAGGTTAGGGTTTTAACTAGGTTGGCTAGTCCTATTAGGTTTAGTCACAAAATGACTTGTGAAATCACAAGCCATTTCTCAAACCATTTAATTCCTAATTCCTTAAGTCAATTTCTAATGAATCAAAAACCACTAACTTAAGTCATGCTAGGTTAGACTAGAGTCACTTGACCTAACCAATTCCAACTAACTAGGGTTAGTTCCTACGTTGGTCTACAAGGGTCAACACTAGTCAAAAATCAACCTAGTCCAAACAATTCCAAAATAATTCCTAAAAAATTCCCATAAATTCAAATTAATTCTAATAAATTTAAATTACCCCAAAAATGACAAAAATACCCTCATACTAGAAATGTGGTAGTGACAACAGCCCCGACTCCAACAGCCTTCCACCTTCACTGTCACCACCCACACCCAAACCACCATCTACGCTGCCACCAACCACTTCCAACCGATCCAGAACCCACCACCGTCGTCAACCCCATAGGCATAACTACGACCGACGGCCAACCCAAAACCCCCAAATCCTCACCATCGAAAAAAATTGAAAACATGCCTCACCTTCGCCGTGGCCGAGCGTCGTCGGCCGTGCCCTCCACTGGCGACCGCCTCCGCTGCAGCCCCGCATCCGTGCGTACCCACCGCCGCCTTACCCGACCGTCCATCGTAGATCTGGTCCGCGCCCTCGAGACTCTCGCTGGAAACCCTCTCCACGTGCGCAGCCCCGCCGCGACGAGCCCGTAGTGGGCGACCACCATTCGCGCCCAGCGCCGAAACACATCGCCGGCCACCCTCCTCCACCGGAGACCCGTACATCCCTCCGCCGCCTCCTTGTGCAGCGTACCATCGCACTCGAGCCCCGGTCATCGAACCCCTGCCTCCGCCGCTTCTCCCCTTTCCTCCGACGACCAGCGCCGTCCCTGAATGCCGGTGCCGCGTCTCTCCGACTTCTCCCCTCTTCCTCTCCGCTCACCCCCTCCGATCAAACCCTCTTTTCTTTCTTTCCCGACAGAGCCGACCTTCATCCGCCGTAGTCTCGGCCGCCCGCCGATGAGCCCGGCCTCCTCTCTTCCCTCTCACTCTCTACTTCTTTTTCTCTCTCCCGCTCTGAGCCCTTAAGAAAACCCCATCTGCTGCTGTTCATTTTTTTATTTTGTTTTTTTGTTTGTTTCTTTTAATTTTTATTTAATTATTGTTTTGTGTTTAAGTTATAAGTATGTACCATATGAGTATTTTATATTAATATTATTATTAATGTAGTCTCCTGTTATTAGTATTAACTAAAGTTACTATTATCATTTTTAAGTATTATTTTTGTTTGCTGATTTTTCCAATAATACTATTATTATTTATTATATACCATAAAGATAGCCCCTAAAAATATACTCTCATATTACCTTATGGTATTACTTATGACTTCTGGTCAATTATACTAGATAAATTGAGTGTTGCTCTAAATATGGATTTCGAGTTTTAATACATATCAATAAATATATATTTTACAAGGAAAATATAGTATCTATACCTAAATTTATACGTTACAACTTAAGAGTTTTTGGTCTAGAAACAACTTTGATTTTAAGTATGATTCTATATAAATATGTTAGGGGTATTTTTACAACTAGTTTTGTTCGCTAAAGATGAATTAAGGACTTGTCTAAAACAATTTAATAGATTTTAAATTTATCTTTCTAAATTATATAAACTAATAATATATAGTTTTTGAGTATTATAAATGAATTTTTAAATCGTATTTATTCACCTTCTTTCTATATTCAATCCATGTCCGTGACTAAATCCTCTTATTCCTATTCTGTCACCAAATCCGCACAATCTTATGTCCATCCTAACTAAATTGATCCTTCTGGACCCAATAGAACTGTCAGTGTCACTACCCGAGGTCACCTTGCATAGTTGTTACACCAAAATTATAGTTCGTACCACATTTAGCATTACAGTATACCAGGCGCCCTACCAGGCAAGACACCTTGCCATTTGCTATTTATTTATTTTAGCTCATATTTTATGCATTATTTATTATTTTTTTTATGCAAAATAAACTGTGATACATGGTATAACCTGTTAGAACTTACTGTTCATTTATATTTCCTGCTATGTATTATTTTTTCTTACACATTAAACCTAGATTTAAGGGACCACCTTGTGTGTTATATTCATTAGCCTTGACACGTTGTACCACGAAGTTGTATATCGTATATAGAACACGGACGTACATGATTGGCTGGCCACCAGTACGTACAAGCCGTGCGATAGGAATAATCGCTAATAGAGGTTGCATGCTAGTTTGACTTAGCGGTTATAGAAGTTTTCTGTTGTGGATACAACATAGTAGGCATTGGGCGGGGAGGATAATTCTTTAGCGTATGGGCTTCGATGTACTTTTTCTTGTAACCCGGAAGCTTTGCTGGCGATACGGGGTTGATGACCCATGATTACTGACGGCCACTGACCTTCTGCTGAACGTCATGCTCTTATTAATGGGGCCTCTGGTGCCCCAAGGGGGGACCATGCCGATCCTATTTAGCCAGGGCCCATGCGTAGAAAGGATTGTTCTTAACTACATTTCACTTAGAACGGTTAGGCTACCTTATCCGTTAGGTATGAGTACTTTTTATTTGAGTACTTGTATCTGACCGTAGCATGGAATAATAACTTGTCGCAGATTAATTCGTCACATCTTGTCCTTATTTGGTTGTAGGTGTGACTTACAACTTCGATGAGAAGGTATTGAACCTTGTTGGGGTCCGGATACCATATTAGATTCATAGCATAAAAAGATTCGTCACCGTGAATTAGTTTACCATCTCCTGTCCTTGTTTGGTTGGGGGGATGGTACGCTAATTCAATAGGTGTGTATTGGACCATGTTATAATTCAATTGACTTTTTTATTTGAGCAATATTTATTCAGTTTATATGGCATGATATTATGTGTCTTGTTACGTCCCTCTGAGGACCTGGTTATCTCGCCAGGTGTGTGCTTTTATCTTTCGCAGGTATTCTAGCTCTAGCCGTGGTCCTCTCTATTTCTTCGAGGATGATTGCACTTAGATCGTCTTTGCTTCACACGCCAAATTTATTTCTTTTCTCCTGTATTTTTCCTTTACTTGTTGGTAGTAGATTTGTCTTTGCCCAACATATTATATCAAGACAATTCACTATCTTTATATGATATTTTTTATTCATTTATTTTGTGTGGATGAGATTAGTTATGGTTCTACTGCATTTCACAACTTACGTATATTTATTATACGGCTGACATGTCTACGTTCCTAGCCCTACATATTTTGGCACTGGGGCATTACACAACTGATGCGCATCTATCCTCCGAGTCAAGTCATGTACTACCTTCGATGATTTTGCAATTTATGAAACATCTACTCGTATCGAGTTCAAGTCTATCTTATTCGCGGGTCGATACACGAGATGCTATACGCATCGAACAATCGTCGATGACTTATAGTCTCGTCTTGATTAATCACAAGGTTCATGATCAACCAGTTCATTTCATTCTCGTATTGTTATTTATAAAACTTTGATAGCGCAAGGTGCACTCTATTTTGTATTCCCACATCGTGCTTACGTTTTCTTACGTATCGATCTTGATACGTCGTATCAATTTTGATAGCATGAGGGTCAACTTTGAATCCGTTTCAACGTCGACAAATTGCATTGCGTACGTCCAAGTTCTCAACGAACTTTTCCATACGCATCAACTCGTTTTCTGATTCGCCGTATCCCGCTATACTTTGATCGCGTAACTGAGCTACCGATTGTCCAACATCGAACCCTCAAGTCATACGATATCTCGCCCTCTAAGTTTTGCATGTTTTTCAGTCGTACTCAAATGAGTTTCGCCGTAACATAACCAACTATTTCTTAGGTACGATTACTCGCGTCAACCGACTCTTCATCGAAGTAGCACATCATGCGATTCGATTACAATTCGTATCGCCCAATATTTTTATCGAAATTGTAAGTCATGCGATTCGATTATAATTTGTATCGCCCAACATTTTTATCGAGCTCGCAAGTCGTGCGGTTCGATTTCAACGTTTTGAGTTTCCTATCCTGTCGATCCGATTGTTGCCTTAAGGCATAATCGTTTCGCTAGTTCCCGTCATTCGACCGACATATAAATTTTCAATCGACGTATCATTCAATGTTACAAGTCCCGCCTTACCGTTCTAACTGATCATCGAAGAACACTTGCATCAACATGGCGTCATACAAATTCTCAATCGAGACTCGGTGCTATCTCGTCCGTTGCGAACAAACCTTCTGCAATTCTCCCAACGCGTCGATACAATTCATCACAAAAGTGGTATACCATATACCACTCAGAATCGAGTCATTCATCGCCTACGTGGTATGGCATATACCACTCAAAAATCAAGTCATTTCCCTCGTACTATACTTAGTATAAACCGATAATTTCTTCCGACTCACGATTTCCGCAATGATCGTGCTTGATCACAACCGTAACTTTGATTAAATCAAATCGGACACAACATGGTCAATGTTCTCGTTTGCCAATATAAGTTTGGCGTGCAACCGAACGATTTGTTCTATCGATTAATGATTTCAATTCCTTCCTTTGTATCTCGTGCAACAATTTATTTTGATATGCTTGCACATCGTGCTACGATTTATTTTCGACATTTAATTTCACTTTGTGCAACGATTTATTTCCAATCTCCTTTGCACTCCGTACAACGATTAATTTGATATGTGTTGCACCACGTGCAATAATTTTACTTCCAACACGCGTTGCTCATCGTACAACGATTTATTCCCGACTTTCAAAGTCAATGCCCAAATCCGTTCAACACATTCGGTATTGGCTTATCACTTTCATTTTAACGCACATTCACAATTAACTCGTTGCACTTCGTGCATCATTTTATTTCTCTTTCAACATGTTACATTACAACAATATCTCAAATCGTATTTCATAATTTGTTGCACTTGCAGCAACTAACATTTTTACGGCTCGTTCTATTCAATGCAATATACCCTTCGTGACTTTCTTAGCAAACATTATGAAATTTCTAAAACACATGCGGCAAAATTTTACGATTTGTATTAGGCTTATTGTATGGAACATCTAGTGCGGCATCGAGTAGAGTCAAGAGTGATTTCAAGTGGTGGTGGGCGACTTTTTAGAATTATAATGAAGTAAGCGTCCAGACGAAATTGAGCCTAGAGCTCTGATACCAATCTATCACGCCCCGACCCGAAATTACCAAAATCATTGTCCTTGCAGGGGGTGTGATGCCGCACGAGCATGGAGTTGCGCTCGTGCAAGGCAAGATGACAAGTTCTCAAATGGTTAACTTTTGATTCGATATTAACAACGAAAGGAAAATAGAGTATACGAAACAATTCTCTTTATTGATATCCGAAACTGAGATTACAAAGGCTTTCAATAGCCTAACAACATATGCTAGATTGGCTACAATACTCAGGTTCTCTCTTGCCCACAAAGGATTTTACCGTTCCATACATCATGTCTTCTATATCTCGGTCGCATCAATCCTGTTGCATAGCCGAGCGTCAAGCGATCACACGTTTCAATACGCTTGGGCATCCCAAGCCTCAATGCGTTCAAACAATGCTTCACCACGAGGAATCCATTCCCTGTACCCTGCATGAAGCTGGTGGAGGATCAGTACGTTCGTCCTCGCATGTACTGATGCAAAGACCTTCTTTCTAAACCGACATTTAGTATTTACGTTGAATCATGCAACTTAGCTTATGATCTTGCTATGTTCTCCTTAGGGTCAATTTCATGGCATCTTCGAAAGCATAAAGCATGTTATCATAGAAAGCATGTTATTCAAATTTAGATAGGCAAGCAAACAAGCAATCTCGTGTTTGATTCGTGGCGCGACTTCTTACCAAGTCGACGCACTCGCCCTTGCACCGACGCAAGGTGAATACGCCCCATTCCTTCCCTGTCATGTTATAAGTGCATCTCTAAGTAGGATCTATGTGTGCAGGACACGTATGTGCCTACACTTTCAACCCATCGTTCCTTAGCTATATAAAGGCCGTTGGCGTATCCGCGCCGGAATAGACTAAAGGAGTTCCTTAATTTCTTTTCTCTTTTTCTTTTCTCAAATTTGGTCGGGCTGCCCGACGTTTAACGGGTGGGTTGCGGTCCCAACAACCGAAACTTTCCCGCTGCATACCATCATTTACGACTTTTTTCATCTATAAGCGAGTGCTACTCGTCTTAAGGATGTACGCCTACGAAGATTATTCATTTACCTCCTAGGCCAAACGGTTCTGGGGCACACCGGCATTTAACCGTTTGGGGGAAACACTTTTGCACGAGTTATTATCACATTTAATCTCAAGTCCATCCCATTCGACCATGCAACGCCCTTATTATTCAAACAACCAAGCATAGTCTTGAGTCCGAGACTCAGACTTTATCATCTCGTATTTCTTCCGTTAACTTTCTATGTTCTTACGTTTCGTACTTCGTTTCAATGTTCAATAGCATTATTCCTCAACTCAATGTTCCTCAACCGAACGACCCGAAGGTCTCAAACACCTTTCGAGGCATCATGCCACGTCCGAGTTCCGTCACATTCATGCCACAACTGTATTCTTTCTCAACGAAGCCATCTTTTATTATCTCGTGCACGTAGGCACATTTCGACCATATTTCTATGTTCTATAACTTAGTGTTCAATGTTCGGGGCTTGCGCGCTAACTCGTGTGCGAAGGCACGATATGGTTCGTGCACTATGGCACTCGCCGAATACAGTTATCCCATGTTCTTGCGGCTTGCGCACCGAGGTACTCGCCTTTGCGATATCCAATGTTCCATAGCGACTCGTGCATATGATGCACCTTTTATTTTAATTGTTCTAACTTAGTGTTCGACTCACACTACGATTTTTCTTTCGATTGGACCACGCCCGCAGCGTTGATAGGTTAACTTTTAGCATACAATGATATATTTGACTTATCGTATGAAGGAGTAAAAAGAAGTGTCAATCCTCCCACTTTGAGTCGATACGCCTTTGTTGTTTTGTCGAGCCGATGCGGCTCGATTTTATAACTTTGTTGCATGGCCACTCTCCTGACTTAGCCATTCGAGCACTTCGTGCTTCATTGAATTATACGTCCGATTTGGCTTATCGTGCCTAAGTCCCAGTCCGTCGCAAGGCGGTGATTTGGTTTCGCGGACCCCTTACTAAATATGGCAAAAGATCGACCTCTAATATTTTTGCGTCAACGTATAACCTGCACATGAAAACAACTAAAATCAATACTTGCATCGATTCGGACTTGTGCCTTGGTCGATTCGATTTCTTAGAATCTTCGAGCCGATTCAACCCACTCATCCTTCGGGGCAACGCGGCTCTTCGCATCGATTCACTCGATGCATTCTTTCGGACAAGGCAACTCTTCACATCGACTTAGTTCGATGTGTTCCTCAGGACAACGTAACTCTCGTATCGATTCGCATC
This sequence comes from Iris pallida, assembly GCA_029216955.1. Lineage (NCBI taxonomy): Eukaryota > Viridiplantae > Streptophyta > Magnoliopsida > Asparagales > Iridaceae > Iris > Iris pallida. The sequence continues at coordinate 13,712,760 of JANAVB010025399.1, read as the reverse complement.
GATACAATTTATTCGGTCAACACGACTCGTTGAGTCAACGCTTCAGTGTAATGCACCGTGCGGAGCAGGACATTACAGATTTAGCCTTTTTCCCATTAGAAAAATACTCCCACATGGCACACCCATATGCACCTTCATACCATATGTGCATCTCTAAAAGAGCATAGCTAATATATAGAGATACAACTCCTTTGGCCTAGCTGATGTGGGACTAAAATTCTAAAACAAAAGACCAAACTCCAACAATCCCCCATATATCTCTATATATAGGTTTGAGTGTTCCCCACAGTAACTACCCATCATGCATTAGGAGAGATGTCGCTGACGACTTGAATCATCCTGCATGGGTCAAATAATAGACTATAATACAAGAATGGACTTAGCCTTGAATTCTGCACCATAGCTGAAATTCTTTCCACTCACATAATATAGTTATATGTGCTTCTGGCTACACATTAAAGGCCCTGTGCCAGCCTAGTTTCAGTGTATAATTTTGGACGTCTACAAGTTTCACCTCAAGAGACGGCCTGATATCTCTTTCCATAGAATATAGGTGAGTTCTTTGTTAAAGAGACATGGCATGAAGCACTTTGCGCTTCCCTTGCGGTGCTATGCCGCTATGACATGGCCTAAAGCTGAGGCCGTACACCGTATCGGGAACCTTATCCTAGTGTTAAACTACTGTAGCATGAGGTCACCGTCTCTTTGTAGTACCAAACTACCCAGCATGAAGCTTTAGGCTCCCTTGCGGCGTTACGCCGCAATGACATGGCTTGCAAGACCGAAGCTTTACCCCTATCCGGGTACCTCATGTGGTGTCATGCTACTGTAACTTGAGAAACCCCTCCTCTTTATAGTACTAACTACACCCTCTTTCATTTCACCATACAGCATTAGGCTATCTACTTATTTGCGGTGCTACGCCGCTGTGACTTGGCTCATACAGCTGAGGCATTACCCCTTTCGGGAACCTCATGGTGGAGTCACCCTACAGTAGCATGGAGTTTCACTCTTTGTAGTGCTGTGCTACCATACTTCCTGTAAAGCACACCAGGCATTCACTCTGCCTGAGAACTCATTAAGGCGTTTAAGCCAACCTTTCCATAGGATCCATTTTTCGTAGAAAACAACAGTAGACAACAATGGTTGTAGGTCCGTAACTTCTCCATGCCACAGAGGACAAGTACCCACCATTCCTGATATTCTTCCGGTTAATAGTCCTCCCTTGAACGAAAAGCTAGATGCCTAGTAGATTTCTCTTTGAACTAATAGCATAATACTTTATGGTAGGAATGTAATAACACAATATCAGAATGCCTTTAATCCCATTTTATAAGTTGTATCATCGACCAGCTGGCGCTTGAGGCCCTTGGTGAACGGATCCGCCAGGTTCTCCTGACTCTGAACATCATTTACAACAATAACAACCTTTTTGATAAGATCGTGTACTGTCATGTGCTTCAATCGTATAATCCTCTTCTTTTTGTTGAAGAGGTTATTTGATGCCACCGGTACAATCGCCTGGTTGTCACAGTATATCGGTATCATCAATATTTGTGCCCCAACCACTAGAAGATAATACATGAGCTCCTGAAGCCATTCTGCTTCCTCTGCTGCGGTATCAAGTGCAAAAACTCAGATTCTATGGATGACCGCGAGAGCATAGTCTGCTTCTTCGATTTCCATGATATAGCAGCTCCACCTATTATGAAAATGTATCAACCTGTGGACCTCTCGCTCTCCACTTCTGAGCACCATCTGGCATCACTGAAGCCTTCCACTACCGGCGGATCTCCGCTGTAGTGCAGTGCATATGTCTGAGTCTTCTTGAGATATCTCATAACCCGTTTTACAGCTTTCTAGTTCTCAAAGTCTAGTTGCTCATGAAACGACTCAGCATTCCTACGGTGAAAGCTATGTCAGGCCGTGTGGCAGTAGTATTATACATCAAACTCTCGATTACGCTTGTATACTCCAGCTGCCTAACGCTTTCCCCTGAATTAGACTTCATTTTTAGATCACACATGTACGACGTATCGATCCCTAGAAGATCTTGATACCCGTAACGAGTGATCATCTTCTCAACATAATGAGACTGTGACAGTGCTAGTCTAGTATTTGTCCGGATGATCTTGATCCCTAAGATCACATCAGCTTCCCCCAAGTCCTTCATACTTGACTTGCTCGAGATGAACTTCTTTGCCTCTGTGATACAGCCCATATCCGTACCTAGGATCCGTATGTCATCCACGTACAGGCAAACGATCACACCTCTTCTATCAGCGAACTTCGTGTAAACATACTTGTCCGTCTTGCTGACCATGTAGCCATTTGACCTTATAACCTTGTCAAATTTCTCATGTCAGATCTTGGGAGCACGTTTAAGACCATACAAGGATTTTACCAACTTGTAGACTTTGTCTTCAAGACCCTTGACGACAAATATCTCTGGCTGTTGCATGTAAATCTCTTTGGTCAGCTTTCCATTTAGGAAAGCCGTTTTCATATCCATCTATGTATCACCATCTTATGTATTGCTGTGAGAGCAATTAACATTCTGATGGTGGTCATTCGGGCTCCTGGAGCATACGTGTCAAAGTAGTCAATCCCCTGCTTCTGAGAAAACACCTTGGCTACCAACCTAGCCATGAACTTGTCAACAGTTTTGTCTGCTTTCATCTTCTTCTTGAAGATCCATTTGCATTCGATGGATTTCGCTCCTTCAGAAAGATCAACCAACACCCAAGTGTTATTTGAGGTGATAGAATCAATTTCATTGTCAATCGCCTCCTTCCAGAAAACTGCATCTCTGGTCTTCATCGTCTCATCATAGGTAAGCGAATCTGCTTCCACATGATAGGTGACAAAGTTATTTCCGAAGTCCTTCGGCCTCCTCACATGCTTAGCTGACGGCTAAGCGAGTTCTAGTTCAACCGTTGTTTCAACGACAACAACTTTTTAGACTACTTCTTCATTGAAAACTTTAATTTCTTGTGCACCCTTATTGTTCTCCAGTATATCTGCAAGAACAATATTCTTGTTCTTTGCAAACTTGTCTTCAAAATATTCTGCATCGCGAGATTTAATGATATGATTTGACTCAATATCAAGAAATCTCCGAGCATCACTCTTCTCGGCATACCCCAAGAAGATCGTCTTTGTAGTCCTTGTCCTAAGCTTCTGAATCTTCAGATCTGGAAGCTTGACATATGCCAGACACCCCCACACTCGAATGACATTCAAGTTAGGTCTGACCTTGAACCAGAGTTCATGAGGAGTAATGTCTGAAGTTGCATTAGGCACTATATTTAGAATAAAAGTGGCCGTCAATGAAGCTTCTATCCAGTAGCACTTTGGAAGACCCGCAGTCAACAGCATTGAGTTAATCAATTCTGTTAACGTTCTGTTCTTCCTCTCTGCTACTCCGTTTGATTGAGGAGAGTACGGAGCCGTAGTCTTATTGACAATTCTATGTTCTTTGCAGAACGATGCAAATTCATGAGACATGTACTCTCCACCTCGATTACTTCTTATTCTCTTGAGTTATTGTCCAGTCTGCCGCTCAACTTCGGCCCTGAACTCCTTGAACTTCTTGAATGCTTCGTCTTTCGCCTTCAGCAAGTAGACGAAAGCATACTTTAAGAAGTCATCGATGAAGGTTATGAAATACTTTGTCCCATCTTTTGTAGAGAATTATTTGAAGTCAGAGATATCGGAGTGTACCCACTCCAGAAGATCTGTACTTCGATAAACCCGAGGAAAGAGTTTTCTTGTGATCTTCGTTTGAGCACAAACTTCACATTTCTCTACCTTACCCCCACACTTGGAGATAAGTCCTAGACTAGACATTTTGTTTATTCGTTTACAATGAACATGTTCTAGCCTATTATGCCACAACTCAAGAGTATAAGCAGATGGAGTAATTACGTTAATTACATTGGACTGATTTATAAGCAGAATTTTGAACATTCCATCAGTATAAAAAGCTTTCCCGAGATATATTCCCTTAATAGACATCACCATCTGGCCAGCATTGATGTCCATCATGAGGCCTGCATTGCAGAGTAGGCCTCCCGAGATCAGGTTCTTTGCGATAGCAGGTACATGCTTCACACCTTGAAGCGTCAGAGACTTCCCCGAAGTCAGCTTCAAAACCACCGTTCCGATCCCGAGCACTTCAGCTTGTGCCTGGTTCGCCACCATAACCACTTCAGAAGTTAGTGTATAGGTGGTGAACCACTCCTTGCAGGAGCAGACATGGCAGATGGCTCCAGTGTCTACCCACCAGTTAGATTCAGCCTCCACCGCATCGACCTGCGCAATCATAGCAACAATGTCAGTGATCATAGATACCTTGCTAGCATCTCCTTGCTCTGATTTTCATTCTTGAAGTTGCCCTTCTTGCCACACTTGAAACAAGGTATCTGAGACTTTGTCTTCTTTTGCTTGAAGGAAGTCCCCTTCACGTTCAGATTGTTAGGGTCCTTCTTTTTGCTGTGGGAAGCCGTATGCTTTCCCCTTGGTTCCCTGGTATAAAGCAGATTGGTGTTAGCCAATTGTTTGGACAGTGCGTCCACCTTCAGTTTAGCCCTAATATGGTCCTCAACGTAGACTTTCTGCAGGAGATCGTCGAGACTGACCTCCAACTTGTTCCTATGCATGTTTGTATAGAACTTGCTCCACTAGTAGGGAGCTTCCAAATGATCCCTCCAATAACAAACTTATTGGGGAGAGGCATCGCCTCGTCTTCCAACTTCTGTCGTAGTTTCAGGAACTCCTTCATCTGCGGCAGCATTGGCTTCTCGTCCTCAAAGAACCACTTATGATATTTCTCAACAAGAAATATCTTGCTATGGTTCTTATCATCCTCGTACAGTTTCTCCAGAGACTCATAAATCTCTCTGGCAACAATCTTCTTTGAATAAGATTTGGCAAGGGAATCTTTCATAGCATTTAGGATCATAAGCCTACAAATGCTAATGTCCCTTCTCCACTTGGCCTGGTTCTTAGTAGCCACAGAGATTGCGGCTGCAGATCCAATTTCTGGAATAGTAGGTTCCTCCTCGATCAGCACGTAATCAACATCAGAGAACTGAATATTGTAAAAAACCTTTCTTTTCCAGATTTGATAGTACTCACCATCAAATTGTTCTAACTTAGAGAAGTTAGGATTGATTAGCGAAGCACAAATTTTTTCCATCGTAGCAGTTAAGCTTTGAGATTGTTATTGTCGGAGCACAATTTTCGATGGAAAACTAAAAAAATAAAACAATTATAAAAATAACGTTTCAACGCAACACTTCAAAGAAGGTGCACAACAAAGATCCTAGGAGGATTTCGGATTACGATAATCTAAAAATATTTCGTAACAGTAGCAAACGACTGTAGCACTTCTAAATAGAAGGTACGAATCGAAATGCTAACAACAGCAGTAATAACAAACGAAAGATGGAAGATGGCCTACTGGGGTGAATGATCACCGTTGCTCAAAGCTTAATTCGCCCCACCGAATAGCTTCCAAGAACCATCAAGTTCATCGGAGAACTTTGGAACACTCTGCTCTTCTGACTCCTCGGATGGCAGCGGACTCCTGTGGCACTAAGTGACGCTGGTGCAACACTACTCTTCTCTCTCAAAGTTTGTAGAAATTCGTAAGAAATTCTGAACTCTGTACTTGTGTTAAAAACACTTCTGTACTCTACGTTCTATTACTTGTTCTTTTACTGTGAGAGAGAAAAGAGCCTTATATAAGCCCATACAGTAACTGTCCAGTTAGCTGAACATTTGGGACGTGAGAAAAACTGCCCCCAAACATGCTGTAACCGCTCAAATCGTGTATAGACACGATCTGAGTCAACTTGCGCACATCGCGCGGAACTAGCACACTGCGTACACAGCACCACTTGCGCCACACTGCGCCACACGCACCGCGCGCAACCTGCACGATGCGCACACTGCGCTACTCGCGCAACGTGCACCACTTGCGTACCATGCGCAACCTGTGCAAGCCGCACAATTCGTACACTCTGCTACTCGCGCAACGTGCGCCACTTCCGCACCACGCGCACCCTGCACAAACTGCAACTTGCGCACTGCACAACCTACGCAATCGGCTGCGCAAGACCCTCGTTCAACTTAAGCGCACTATGCGCCTAGCGACGATGCTGACGTGCTAAGTGCAAAGTGCGCCAACAAAAGACCACATTACGCCTCATGAGCCCATGAGCCCGAGTCGCTAAGCTCCAATGGAAATAAATTTCCCAAGAGCAAAAAGCATGAATGCTTCATTGTTGATTTAGCCTTTTTTTCATTAGAAAAATACCCCCACATAGCACACCCATGTGCACCTTCACACCACATGTGCATCTCTAAAAAAGCATAGGTAATATATAGAGATACAACTCCTTTGGCCTAGCCAATGTGGAACTAAAATTCCAAAATAACAGGCCAAACTCCAACAACAAATATGACATGACACGATCTTGCTATGAACAAAATGACATAAAATTTGGCATATCGAATGGAGTGTCCGTTTTGTGTCTAGCATGACACAATCTTGACCTTGAAATGGCATCAATTTGGCTTCTGATGTTGTTTTGTTTAAAAATATGATACATGTGAGTCTCTAACAGGAGATGTTTGTGGATGTTGGATTTTTTTTTTCGAAATTTGACAATACAAAGATTATGAGCTAACTGGGTTTATACAAGTAGAAAAAAGATTCTATTAAGACCACCTCATGTGGAAACTAGATTGTTAGTGTTTTAGAAAGGGATAATATGTTATTTTTAACTGTCTTGATATCATCATGCAGTAGTTGGTACTTATGGAGCTTCAATTTGTAGGATAACTCGTGCGTATGAATATATAGTTTGAAAATGTGATATTTGTCTCAGATTTGAACTTGGCTCCCTTTATCTATACATGATTTAGACACAGATGTGAAGCATTTGACTATTGTCAACTCAGTTACTTGGTGGCAAAATATCTCGTCTTCACCTCGACAAATGGAACCCCATTTTGAAGTGCAACATATAACGTGAACATTTTTAGAATAAATAGGCTTAATGGTGATGACTGTACTTGTGCCATTATATTTTAGACAAATTAGATGGTGAATAAATTTGTCAGGAAAGTTTTATTTTATGGGAGTTTAAATAGAACTATTTATCGCTCTACACAATCATGGAGTTCTTGTATATTGGAAATTGTCTTGGGATGCATGCTCATGTTCGTACATCCATCCACTGGTGGTTACTTGTTAATCTGAGTGAAATTCAAAATATCAATGAATTGTTTCTTGATTTCTATGAGATTGTACCTTGGCAATTGCATAAATTAGGCAACTTACCATATACAGGCTTCAAAATATTTTTACTAAAACATGAAAATGAAATTAAAACCAAATCAAGTATGTATTTTAGATACAATAAAATTTTGGTTACTTTGGAAACTTTCTACTACTTTCGGCAAAGTTTTGTACTGTTTCGACTCTTTTAAGACATTTCAATAAAATATAAAAGAATATCATGCCTACGCCTACTCACATTACCATTTTTTGTACATGTTCACCACTTATACAGGTTTTTGGAGGATATTTACTATGATAACATATTTATCGCTGTTGCTCCAGTAGAAATTTGAACATTACAATATTAGACTATATTTCCCCTAGCATTGCCAAAATGAATTTTTTTCCTCTCTGAGCAGTACACATAGTACATGTCTTAAAATGTAAGAGCACAATGTTTAGAAAAGGGAAGACTAGGGTTTTTCTATGATTGAAAAACAAAAAGTTTACTGACACTAATTGATGGTTTTATATTATTAGAGAGTTCAACTATTATCACTGTTTTCTATGTCAGTCCAACTACTTCTCCCTTTTTATAAGGTCATTTCTGTAATGCCCCGCTTCGCACGGTACATTATGCTGAGTCGTTGACTCAAATAGTTGCGTTGATCCGAAATATGTATCGATGTGAATCGATACAAAAAGTTACGTTGACCCGGTGCATGCATCGAGTAAGATCGATGCAAGTGTTAAGTTGGCCGGAGAGAGCATTGAGTCGGTTCAAAGATTATAAGAAATCGAATCGATGCAACGCACTAGTCCGATTCGAACGAATATTGATTTTAGTTGGTTTCGTGTGTAGGCTATACTTTTATGCTGAAATATAAGAGGTCGACATTTTTTCTTGTTTGCAACGGATTCCGCAAAACCAAATCATCGCCTCTTAACGGACCGAGGCATAGACACGGTAAGCCAAATCGGTCCGATAATTCAACAAAGCATAAAGTACTCCAATAGCTAAGTCAGAAGAGTTGGCCGTGCGATAAAGTTATGAAATCGAGCCGCATCGGCTCGACAAAATGACAAGGCATATCGGCTTAAGGTGGAAGGACTTTGACCCTTCTTTCCTACTTCATCATGCCTAAGTAAAATGTACCGTTGTATGCTGAGTTAACCTATCGAGACCACGAGCATCGCTCGAAGGAGAGAAATCGTAGTGCGTGTCGAACACTGGATAAAATAATTGAATTGAAACGTACATCAAATGTACGAGTCGCTATTGAACATCGAAATATCGCAAATGTGAGCGCCTTGATGCGCAAGCCATAAGAACATGGGATAACTATATCGGTGAGTGCATCAGTGCATGAGTCGTTCGTGCCCCTGAGCACGAATTAGAAGGCTAGAACAATGAAGGACTATTGAGGCAAGTGCCCTAGTGAACGAGCCATGAACATTGAACACTAAAGCATAGAACATGGAAATACGGTATTGAGACGCGTGCATCGAATGCACGACTCGAAAGAAAGAGAATAAATGTGTCAAAGCGAGCATATGTGTGCGAGACTCATAAAAGATGGCTTCGTTGCGAAGAGAACAGTTGTGGCACAAATATTATGATGGAACTGTTGAATGTGGCATGGTGTCTTCAAAATGTTCATGGCCTTCGGGGCGTTCGTTGATGAACATTGAGTTGGGGCATTATGCCAATAAAAATAGATATAGGCTAATTGTTTGGTTGTATGCTAGTGATGCGCATTGCATGGTCAAATTGACTTAAGATATATAGCCTGTTCACGGGTGATAGCTTCCCTTGAACGTGGTACACCAGGGCGCTGGGACCGTTCAGCCTAGGAGGGATGATTCAATAAAATTGGTATTGATGATGCACTTCATTAAGACAGTTTGCGACATGCTATTGATGTGATAAGCCACTTATGCGAGTAATTCGGGATCCTCTGATGTTAGAGTTAGCAACCGCACAAAGTGATTACTTTCTTACATATGTGATTTGAGAAATATTGTCCATTCTGGCTTGGAATGTCAATGACCTTTATATAGTTTAAAGAACGATGGGTGAAAGTGCAGACACGCAGAGATCATGCACAAGATCACTTATAATATGACAGGATAAGATGGTAGGCGTATTCATCTTGTGTCGGACAATGATGAGTGCGTCGATGTTGGTAAGAAGTCATGAAACAATATGAGATTGATATTGTTTTCCTGCTTGCTTATGCGAATCAAATAACATGTTTGCCATGATAACATGTTTTACTGCTTTTTAATATGCCATGAAACTGATCCTAAGGTAAAGATAGAAAGATCACTAAATTGTTTGTTGCATGATTCAATATATCTACTTAATGTCGATTTAGTAAAGTGGGTCATTATCAGTATGCGAGATGATTAGTACTGACCCTCCACCAAATTTTTTACAGGACGCAGGAAATAGATTGCTTGTGACGGAGCTTCGTTTGAACGTACTGAGGCAGGAAATATCAGCATTTTGAGGTATGCGACCGCATTGACGCTCAGACTTGCAACATGATGATGCGACCGAGATATAGAAGACATGATGTATAAAATGGTGAAATCCTTTGCGGGCAAGAGAGAACCTGAGTGTTGTAAGTCAATCTAACAAATTCAGTTGGGCTATTGAAAGCCTTTGTAACCTCAGTTTATTTATCAAATAAAGATAATTGTTTTGTATACTCTGTTTCCTTCCGCTGCTACTTATCAAATGAAAGATAACCATTTAAGAACTTGTTATCTTGCATTGTACGAGTGCAAATCCAGACTCGTACGATATCACACCCCAGCGAGGATGATCGATTCGGTGAAATCAAGCGAGGACGAACGATTTTCCAAGTCTAGACATGACAAATTGGTACAGAGCTCTAGGTCCAATTTTCTTAAACGCTTGTTTTATTTCAATTCCAAAGAGTTGTCCACCACCAATCAAATCACTTTTGACTCTATCTGATACCGCACTGGATGTTACATACAATAAGTCTAATACAAGTCGTGTAATTTTGTCGCATGTATTTTGGAAATTACATGATATTTGCTAAGAAAGTCGTTAAAGCTATATTGAATTGAGTGCAACAAGCCGGGAAATATTTGTTGCTGCAAGTGCAATAAGTCACGAGATATGAATTGAGATGTTTGTTGCTGCAAGTGCAACAAGTTATAAAATGTAAATCGAGATATTTGTTGTTTCAATGCAACACTATATATAAAAAAAATTTGGTGCATGGATATAATGAAAGTCGTGGAATATTGTTGTATCAATTACAACGAGTTGATTGTGAATGATGAGTTGCAATGAAAATAAAAGTTGATTTTCGAATATGTTGAACGGATTCGGGTATTGGCTTTGAATGTCAGAAATAAAACGTTGCACGAGATGCAACAGATGCAACTAAAATTTGTAAATCGATAAAAATGAATCGGTTTGGTTGCACACCGAACTTGTATTGGCAAATGAATACATTGGCCGAGTTGTGTCGAATTTTGATTAATTAAAAGTTACGGTTGTGATCGGTATGATCACTGCAGAAATCTTAAGTCGGAATAGATTGTTGGTTTACACCGAGTATGATGCGAGAGAAATGACTTCATTTCTGAGTGGTATATACCATACCACCTATGCGATGAATGACTCAATTTCTGAGTGGCATATGATATACCACTTGTTCGTTGGATTGCATCGACATATTGCATGAATCACAAAAGGTTTGTCTGCAACGGACGGAATAGTACCGAGACTCGAATGGAAATTTATATGACGGTATGATGATGCAAGTGTTCTTCGATAATCGATTGGATCGATAGGATGGAGACTCGTATCAATGAGTGATACGTCAGATGAAAAATTATAAGTCAGTCGAATGACCGGGATAGTGAAATAGTTTTGCTTCGAGACAATAATCGGGTCGGCGGAATAGGAAACTTAATGTTATAATCGAATCACACGAATTATGAACTCGATAAAAATGTTTGTCTATGCGAATTGAAATCGAATATCGCAACTTGCGAACTCGATAAAAATGTTGGTCATACGAATTGTAATCGGATCGCATGAATTATGATCTCGATGAAAAGTCGGTTGATGCGGATAAATCGTGCCTAAGAGATAGTTGGTTACGTTGTGACGAAACTAATTTTAGTACGACTGAAACACACGAAACTTTGAAGGCGTGATCGTATAACTCGAGGGTTCGATGTTGGATAATCGAAAACTCAGTTAGGCGATCGAAGTATAGCGGGATACGGTGAATCAAAAAGCGATGTGATCAATATTGAAAAGTTTCTTGTCAAATTGGAGGTATGCGATGCGAGTTAAGTTGACGTTGATATAGATTCAAAGTTGACCCTCGTGCTATCAAAATTGCTACCAAGAAAACGTAAGCATGGTAAGAATACAAATGGGTCCGGCCTGAGATATCGAGATTTTTGTCACTAGCAATACGAGAATGTCAAACTGATTGATCGTAAACTTTGTGATTGATCAGGATGAGACTATAAAGTCATTGACAATTTTTTTGATGCGTATAGTATCTCTAGTGTCGACCGTGGGTAGATGGACTCGAACTCAATACGAGTAGACGTTTCCTAAATTGCGAAATCATCGACGGTAGTGCATGAATTACTCGAAGGATAGTTGCACCTTAGTTGTGCAGCTAGAAATGATTTTGTCCGAGTTTGGATAGTCGAATAGAAATCGTCGGAACATGATTTGGCTCCGAAATAAGATATAGCATGGTTCATAGTAACTGTCCTTCGTTAATGATCAACAATTATCGAGCGTAGTTTTGGGGCAGCTGACCCTAGAAGACTTGATCGCCAAATCAAAGTAAATATTGCAGACCCATAAGATGACCCATATGATGTCATATATGGAGTTGCGTTAAGAACAAATAAAATGTGGTACATGTTGAGGATAAAGTCTAGGCGATTGATTGAATGTTTCGGAAATTGATGGAATGGCTTCGGCCCAGAATTTTATAGTTGGATTTTGAAGATTGGTCGGACGAATGCTTGAATGATTGTGGTGGTTGATGATCGAAATGAAAATTTTACAAATAACTTGATGATATGAATATATGATTTCGAGAATTGTGCTATGCACGAGAGCGAACGGTAAGAGAATGACTTTCGAATTGTGTCGTTGGATTTGGATTTACATAGCAATTGAGTTAGCGTGAATCGAAACTTATATTCGATGTTGCGAGACGGACAAGTTAAAATTTTGGGTAGGGAATTCCTACTTGATGGGAATCGAACATAAGACGCGTCATAGAAAGACCTTTGTGTCAAAACGATTATTGCCTTAGAGCGCTGTCAACTTGAGTTAAACAATTGTACAGGAAAGACCGTTACTTTTGAGCATCGTCGGCTCGAATGAAACTTTTGTGTCGAATAGATTGTGGCCTTTGTGCAACGTTAATTTAAAAGTTGCATCAGAAGAATTTGAGCACGGTGTCTAAGTAAGTTCCTAGCGGGCATAGCCCTGAATGTTGATGTATTTGCAAGTCAACAAAGGAAAAATCATATCGAGATAAGTTGCAAAGTGAAACTTGGGAAATAGTCGGACAACGACTTCGAACGCAAGGTGTCGTGAAAACTTGTTACGATCGGATACGCAACGGCTTGATACGATGCATAGAATTGATGGTCCATATGAAACTTACGAAAGGAGAAATGCAATTTCGAATCGTGTCACATACGGTGACTTTGTTGAATGAATCACGTATGCATCAAATATGTGTATGCGATAGAATATCGAGAACGATCGCTAAAGATTTAGTCCGATCGAGATTACGAGATGGCAAGTATCTAGTATTGAAAATTTACCTGTAAGCTTTGTTCTAATTTTCAACAACTGGGCTTAGCTGAAACACATATATTTCTGTGATGCCTTGAATATGCGTAATGATCCAAATCAAGTTGTATAATGAATTCAAATCGAGCTACGAAAAAGACTAAAAGTTAATGAAAGCGTGCACAAGCCTTTGGAACGGAACAATGATAGTTGGGCGAGATCGTGAAATGATCTAGGGACACTTGGATTGAGTGTTGGTTTCGGTTCAAGGATGAACCTTGTTCTGAGTGGTATATTATGTAATGTCCCGCTTCGTACGGTGCATTATGCTGAGTCGTTGACTCAAAAAGTTGCGTTGACTCGAAATATGTATCGATACAAATCGATGCAAAGAGTTGTGTTGACCGGAAATATATATATCGATGTGAATCGATGCAAAGGGTTACTTTGACCCGAGGAATGTATCGAGTAGGATCGATGCAAGTGTTAAGTTAGCCCAAGAGAAAGCATTGAGTCGGTTCGAAGATTCTAAGAAATCGAATCGATGCAACACACGAGTCCGATTCGAATGAGTAATAATTTTAGTCGGTTTCGTGTGTAGGCTATGCTTTTACGCTGAAATATAAGAGGTCGACATTTTACTTTGTTTGCAACGGAGTCCATAAAACCAAATCATCGCCTTGCAACGGACCGAAGCATAGGCACGGTAAGCCAAATCGGTCAGATAATTCAACAATGTATGAAGTGCTCGAATGGCTAAGTCAGAAGAGTTGGCCGTGCGATAAAGTTATGAAATCAAATTGCATCGGCTCGGCGAAATAATAAGGCGTATCAGCTTAAGGTAGGAGAACTTTGACCCTTTGTACCGTTGTATGCTAAGTTAACCTATCGAGACCACGGACGTGGCTCGAAGGACAGAAATTGTAGTGTGTGTCGAATACTAGATAGAACAATTGAATTGAAATGTGTATCAAATGTATGAGTCGCTATTGAACATCGAAATATCGCAAAGGCGAGCATCTCAGTGCGCAAGCCATAAGAATATGCAATAACTGTATCAGCGAGTGTTTCAGTACACGAGTCATTCGTATCACCGAGCACGAGTTAGAAGAATAGATCATTGAAGAACTATTTAGGCGAGTGCCCTAGTGCACGAGCTATGAACATTGAACACTAAGGCATAGAACATGAAAATACGATATCGAGGTGCGTGCATCGAATGCATGACTCAAAGAAAAGAGAGTAAATGTGTCAAAGCGTGCATATGTGCACAAAACTCATAAACGATGTCTTCGTTGCAAAGAGAACAGTTATGGCACAAATGTTGTGACAGAACCGTCGAATGTGGCATGGTGTCTTCGAAATATTCATGGCCTTCGGGACGCTCGTTGATGAACACTCAGTTGGGATATTGTACCAATGGAAATAGAGATAGGCGAATTGTTTGGTTGTATGCTAGTGATGTACGTTGCATGGTCAAATGGACTTAAGATATATAGACCGTGCACGGGTGATAGCTTCCCTCAAACGTGGTATGCCAGGGCGCTGGGACCGTTCGGCCTAGGAGCGATGATTCGGTAAAATTGGTATTAATGGTGCACTTCATTAAGACGATTTGCGACATACTATTTATGTGATAAACCATTTACGCAAGTAATTCGGGGTCCTCTGATGTTAGAATTAGCAACCGCATAGAGTGATCACCATCTTACATATGTAATTTGAGAAATATAGTCCATTCTAGCTTGGAATGCCAATAACTTTCATATAGTTTAAACAACGGTGGGCTGAAAGTGCAGGCACACAAAGATCATGCACAAGATCACTTATAACATAACAGAAAAAGATGGTAGGCATATTCACCTTGCGTCGGGTAAGGGTGAGTGTGTCGATGTTAGTAAGAAGTCACGAAACAACACGAGATTGATATTGTTTGCCTGTTTAATTATACGAATGAAATAACATGCTTGACATGATAATATGTTTGACTACTTTTGAATATGCCATGAAACTGATCCTAAGGCAAAGATAAAAAGATCACTAAATTGTATGCTGCATGATTCAATATATCTATTTAATGTCGGTTTAGTAAAGTGGGTCAATATTAGTATGCGAGAGGAGTAGTACTGATCTTCCACCAAATTTCTTGCAGGACGCGGGAAATAGATTGCTCGCGATGGAGCTTCGTTTGAACACACTGAGGTAGGAAGTGTCATAGTATTTTGAGACGTGCAACCGTATTGACGCTCGAACTTGCAACAGGATAATGCGACCGAGATATAGAAGACATGATGTATGAAAAGGTGAAATCCTTTGTGGGCAAGAAAGAACCTGAGTGTTGTAAGCCAATCTGGCAAATTCTATTGGGCTATTAAAAGCCTTTGTAACCTCAGTTCATTTATCAAATAAAGAGAATTGTTTCGTATACTATGTTTCCTTCTGCTATTACATATCAAATCAAAGATAACCATTTGAGAACTTGTCATCTTGCCTTGGACGAGTGAAAATCCAGACTCGTACGACATCACAGCCGAGCGAGGATGATCGATTCGGTAAAATCAAGCAAGGACGAACGATTTTTCGAGTCGGGGCGTGACAATTTCAATCCTGGACTTACTCAAATAATTTTCGATAACATCTACTTCTTCAACCGACAACCCTCTCTTATCAATGTGCTATTATATATACTCAAGTACTAAATGCTTGTAAAATCTATGGAGAAGTGTATCTGCACAGTGACTCTTACATGAATAGCAGGTGTGAGTATGTACGATAGGAAAAAAATAATATGCATTTGAAGGCCATGATGTCCCTGTTTACTATGTCTGCCCTCACTAAAAAGAATCTATCCAGGTATGATATCATTTCAACATTAGAATTATGATTACCTTATGTTGCTATGTCTATTTTGAGCAATTTTAATATTGCTGCAAAAGTGGTTCAAATCATTTAGCTTCAACTTTGTTAAGGAAGTGTTCATTAGGACATTATCATGTGTCTGTGGGGAGCAATTTTAGTATCGACATAACTCTGATGGTGATAGCTATTTAGAGATTAACTTTCCTAAATTTAATTGCTACTGGAGATGTCTCTCTGGTTTCTGACAGTCTACAAACTACAGTAAGCCTCATAGGATTATTATGCTATTTTGCTTTACCTCAGTATTGGAAACTTATTGTTAAAAAAAGGTATACAAACAATGTCTGCCATTCTAGAAAGATGCTTAACTAGTGATATACGTGTTAGTAGGTCTAGTATTGCTTTCAATCTATATTATACTTCCAAAGTAAAAATATGTTGCTGGGTTAAAACACTACTAAAATACCCCATATTAGCGACGTTAGAATACGTCGCTAAATGAGGAAAATCCGTCGCTAAACATAAACTGCGACGGATTTAGCGACGAAAATTTGACGTCGCGTAATGGCTTGTCGCAGATGACCAATTCGTCGCAGTTCGTCGCTATTTGCGACGTAAACTAACTTGTCGCTAGACGTCGCAAAATTAGCGACGTCTAGCGACTATAGAGTATGTCGCCAGATTGGCGACGTAGGGCGACAACTTAGCGACGCATTGAACTTTAGATATGATGACATGGCATGTCAGCCACGTCAGCATGTTAGCGACGTCTAGCGACAAAGTTATCACGTCGCAAGTTAGCGACGTATAGCGACGTTCACTCTCCGTCGCTAGACGTCGCAGAACGTCGCTATACGTCGCAGACTGTATAAAAAAAATTATAAAAAAAATAATTGCTATTTTTGTTATGTTGTGTGTCTGTGTTTACAGTGTGTGTGAAGTACAGTGTTCGAACCATCGACAGTTTCGCTTAATATTCTATATTTTATCTTGGATAGAAAGAGCAACAGTTCAGGGTGCACTTCTCAGAGCTTCCTCTTCACGTCCTTCACCTTCTCGGGATCCTTTACGACGTCCCGAGAAAGTGAAGGCCGTGAAAATGAAGCTCTCAGAAGTACACCCTGAACTGTTGCTCTTTCTATCCAAGATAAAATATACAACAGTAATCGAAACTGTCAATGGTTCCGAACACTGTATTTCACATTCACTGTAAACACAGACACACATCATCACAAAAATACACATTATATTTTTTAAAAATTTGGGCAGCACCTCCTTTGTATATCAGATCATCGCTTATAACCCAGCGTAGGTATATTCGTCATCCCCGTCGCAGATAAATGGCAAAACAAGTCTACAACCAATAAAAGTTTACAATCAATAAAATTCTACAAACAATAAAAGTCTAACAAGCAATACAACCAATAAAAGACGATGGAGCAATATCATCACCCAATACAACTAATAAAAGTCTCGCAAGCAGAGAAAGAAGTATCTCAACCAATACAAGTCAACCACAAATAAGAGTCTCACAAACAGAGAAACAAGTGTATCAACAACAAATAATAAAAAAGACATCACAAAGGACCCCGGCTGCGCATCTGGGATAAAATGATGTCGTACTGCTCCTGTGTGAGCTGTGCAACGTCCGGAGGCAGTGAAACGTCTGGAGTCGGCGCCATCGATGGACCGGAAGGACGCTGCTCTATCTCTCGCAGTCGCTCAGCATGCACAGCCAGGGCACTCACCATCCTCCGACTACTATCCTCAAGCAAAGTCTGTACCTGATTGAGTGTGGCAGACATGGCGATCTGCGTCCCCTCCAGCTCGACCTGTCTATGCTCTGTACGCTGCGTAGACTCGGTGAGCGTGTGCAAGTTAGCAGCTGTAGCCTGCTGCAGACTCATCATCTTCTGCATACTGCGCTCGATCGCATCAAATCGTCCGGTGATCGTCGGATCGTCGGATCGTCGCTCTGCCCCAGCTGCCTCAGAAATCTGCTGCTGCAACTCGCGACGCAGCTCCTGGAGCTGACGAGCAATATCATGCGCCTGTGATGACGCCTGCGAAGCTGGAGACTGCGCACTGACAGAGGGGGCCCGGGATGACTCTGAAGCCAAATAGGTGCCGTAGGATCCCGTACCGTAGTACGTACCCTTCTGAAGACCACCAACGGCGGTCATCCAGAGGTCGTCCGGCGATGGAGCTGTAGGCGGCTGAAAGGAAGTACCAGGCCCTCCCTCTGCTGGCGCACTAGCAGCAGCAGCAGCAGCAGCAGCAGCAGCCGCCTCCTCTTGTAGCCGAAGAAACTTGGCCTAGAATAATGTTTGCTAACGTCTAAGTGTTTGCTAAAGTCTATATTGATATCTATTTTCCTGTTTTCTAAGTTATAGTAAATTAATATAAAGGATAGAACGTACATATGCCTGCGTCGCTCTCTCGTCAATGAACTCCCCAGCCCTCCGATGGGTGACCAGGAAGACGGTCACCATGTTGGGGTCCTCACCCTTTTTTACCTGTTAAAATATATATTTATCTATTATTAGTATTAAACATTCTTTCCAACTATATATAAAATGATGTCCGTCATAGAAAATGTACCAGACGACGAAAATGCTCCGTCATAGGAATGGAGCCACCACACCACTTACCGGCGCTCGATCGCGCCATCTTGGCCTTCTCAGACCGCTCCTGGTACCCGTCCTCGTCGAATCTAGCCTTCATCGCAGTCCACTGCTCTGGCGTGATCCAACCTTGGATCGGCTTTCCGGCGCGGTCACGATCCTTCTGGTCGCGGATCGCATCACGAATGAGCTTGCCTGCGACGGCAGGAAATTGGCCCTCGATCTTCGCCGCCCGGTGTGGTGGATAGAAGTAGGTCCTCTACGAGAAGTCAAATAGAAAAGTTGTATAATATACAAAAATGATTATTAAAATTTAAAAATAAACAAATTTTTTACCTTGAAGTGGGCCAACCAAAAGGCCTTCCTATCGGCGGGAGCATCTGAGTAGTTAATCCAAGGCCCACCATAGTTCTCCCTCAGAAATCTTCCCAGCGCTCTCTGTACTGCAGGAGGCCGATATCTATAAAATAATAAATTTCATGAATATATATGTACATATAATCATTTGAGAAATATATATTAACTAATTAACTTACTTCGTAGGCCCGTCCGTCCAAATCTCCATCCGCGTCTCGCCCGGTGGAGCGCATGGAGGGTCGCTATCACCTCCTGCCTGGTCAGGATCAGTCTCATCCCCGTCCTCTATATGCTGGGCGTCGGCTCTCCCCATGGAGCCGTCGGCAGGAGGAGTGCTGGACGCAGGAGGAATGCTGGACGCCGGAGGAATGCTGGACGACGATGGTGGAATGCTGGACGACGAGGGAAGATCAGTCGCCAACCTGCTGGAACTGCCCTGTCCCGGTAATGGACCGGGAACAGTACTGTACACTGGCGTACTCGGAGATGAGGATGAGGGTACGGAATTTGCCTCCCTATCCCGAGGCGCACGGGACTGACTCGTATGATGACGTCCTCCGCGTCGTCCTCCTGCCATACCTGATAATAACATATTTATATGATAGACATCACGGATTTTTGAAAAATATCATAGTCCCAAAAGTGTCACTAAATACATCACAGATTTTTGAAAAATATCATAGTCCCAAAAGTGTCACTAAATACATCACAAATTTTTGAAAAAATATCATAGTCCCAAAAGTGTCACTAAATACATCACAGATTTTTGGAAAATATCTGTCACAAAAGTGTCACTAAAGATAACGTCCTCCGCGACGTCCTCCGCGTCGTACATATTTAATCCTCTTCTGAAAATTCATCTTGTTCGTTTAGCTCTTCTTCTTCTTCTTCTTCTTCTTCTTCTTCTTCTTCTTCTTCTTCTTCTTCTTCCTCCTCCTCTACATCTTCACTTTCATCTGCATCTTCCTCTTCGGATAATTCTACTTCTTCTACACAATTAGATGTGTAATGAGGAACTTCCGTATTGTCCACTTCTATATTATTTGTTACAAGAGATAGTTCATCCTCTTGATAAGCTATATCGTCAACCTCAATGTCCTTCTCTTGCTTTTTTAGACGATCAACGAGCAATTTCTTAGAACAAAGGTCCCTGAAGAATATGCTAAGCTCCGTCAATGGATCCCAAACTGCCTGCGGTAAGAATTCCCGAAATGCAATCGGAATTAACCTCTCCATGAATACGTGACAATCGTGGCTCTTCATACCCGTCAATTTGTTTTCCTTCGGATCGACACATCTTCTCAGATTTGACACATATCCGTCTGGAAATTTTAGGCCCTGGATCCACCGACAAAGTCTCACTTTATCCTCCTTGTCCAGTGAGAAGATTGACTTCGGCAGGAACTGTTTTCCATTCTGCTCTATCAAATGCAACGCAGGGCGTTTGCATATTTCTGCTAAGTCCAACCTGGCCTTGGGATTGTCTTTCGTTTTTCCCTTTACGTCCATCACAGTATTAATTATGTTATCAAACACATTCTTCTCAATATGCATGACATCAAGATTATGTCTGATCAGATTGGTACTCCAATATGGCAGATCCCAGAATATGCTCCTCTTTGTCCAGTTATGATCTCTACCAAATCCATCGCACTTGTACCCAGTTGTAGGATCTTCGATAGCACTTGGAAAATCTCTAACCTCCTCCCATATCGCGGCTCCGCACCACCTTGGCGGTGGATCACCCTTCTCTACAACGCCGGTACGGAATACATTCCTGTTCCTTCTGAACGGATGATCTTTTGGCAGAAATTGTCGATGACAATCAAAGAAGCACGGTTTTCCTCCGTGTTTCAAGCGAAAAGCCTTAGTACAGTCCATGCAAATCGGACATGAGAGACGTCCATGAGTGCTCCATCCAGATAACATTCCATATGACAGAAAGTCGTTGATGGTCCACATAAGGGTTGCCTTCATCTGAAAATTCTGCTTCCTGGAAACATCGTACGTGTTAGCGCCTACTTTCCATAACTGATTCAACTCATCTATCAAAGGCTGTAAGTAAACATCAATGTTCCTCTTGGGATTGTTCAGACCAGGAATTATAACGGTTAGAAACATGTACTCGGTCTTCATGCACATCCAAGGCGGTAGGTTATACTGAGTGACAATCACATGCCAGCACGAATACTGGGATCCCGAAAGACCAAAAGGAGTAAAACCGTCAGAACATAGCCCCAACCTGACATTACGTGGATCTGAAGCAAAATCAGGATACACTCGATCAAAGTGCTTCCACGCTTCTCCATCGGATGGGTGATCCAACACTCCTTCAATCTGTTCTCGCATGTGCCAACTCATATTTTCGGCCGTCTCTTTCACCATAAATAATCTTTGCAACCGCGGCGTTAAAGGCAGGTAGTGCATTGAATCGGTCGGTCTTCTTGCACCGGTAGACCTTCCTGTACTAGTTGGCTTATAGCGATCAGTACCACAAAATCTGCACACATCTGCGTCCTTGTCGTCTTTGTAGTACAGTATGCACCCATTGCGACAAGAATCAATTTTCTCGTATCCCATCCAGAGCGATCTCACCATCCTCTTAGACCGGTAGAAGTCTTTAGGTAACTTAGCACCCGCCGGCAAGATCTCTATAATCAACTCCAGCACTCGGTTGTAGCATTCTTGCGACATGTTAAAATCTGACTTAATGCTCAAAAGTCTTGTAACCACCTCCAACGGTGAATGATCCTCACAACCAGGATACAATGGAGTCCTTGCATTCTCCAGCAACTCCATGAACTTTGCAGCGTCGACATTCGGTGCCTCCTCAGCTGCATCAGGAACAAAACTGGGCCCAGCAGCGTCGAAAACCATGTTCACGCACCCGTCGTCGTATGCATGATTATCTGAAACAAAATTAGGTCCCGCATGCATATACGGCTCAACATAAGGCTCCGGCTCTGATGCTAACGACACAAGTTCTCCGTGTGCGGTCCACTGATAGTAATTAGGCGTGAAACCCCTCGAGTATAAATGATATATCACTTCCACTTCTGGATAATATTTCACGTTATGACATTTCACACACGGACACTTAATTTTGGTACCGTCCATGTACTGAGGGAACGCCTTAGCAAACTGCAGGAACTGCTCTACTCCCGCTATGTATTCATCCCGCACACCACACATATCTTCAGGACGACGATTGTACATCCATGAACGATTCCGCAAGTAGTAATTCAGCTCCATTTGGAAATAATTCTGCAAAGATGAACACACCAATTAACAATGTTTGCTAACGTCTAAGTGTTTGCTAAGTGTTTCCTATTTTCCCGGTAACGATTTCACGGGAGGAGTACGAGATGTTTCCTATTTTCCCGGTAATTCATGGCTTCTGTGAAATAACCACATCTTGGCTATTTGTTAAATAGATCGACCCTGAGCTCCCATGTTCAGTCGTGCCTTCAACATCATGTTCAAATGAAGGTGACAAGCAGCTGACTATAGAAAAATATGTCGTATTGAGCTTCATAAAGAAATGCAAGATTACTACATAGGAGCTTGTAATCTTGCATTTCTTTATGAAGCTCAAGACGACATATTTTTTCATAGTCAGCTGCTTGTCACCTTTATTTGAACATGATGTTGAAGGCACGACTAAACATGGGAGCTCAGGGTCGATCTATTTAACAAATAGCCAAGATGTGGTTATTTCAAACGATAGGAGTCGCTATATTCCTTAGAATAGACTTGGAATATTCTCTAGAATATTCTTGGAATATGCCTTGTAGCCAAGTGCTAATTAGATCTAGATCTAATTACTCCTATAATTACCTCTCCTGCCCCCATTAGTGCTAATCACTACAAGTGGGGGGCCATGGGGGTGCTACTGCTGATGTAAACTGCTGCTACAACAGCTGTTCTTGCTGCTGCTGTTGCTGGAATGGGGGCAGCAGCTCCCCTTCTACTCCCCATCCATCTATCCACCTATCCATCCAACTATCTATCTAATATATATCTACACATACCAATAGCTAACTAGTATCCTATTTCTAACCCCAACTTGGTATCCCAAACCAAGGCTCTAACACTCTAGGATACTAAAAACTACATATCTAACTAGGATATGGCCTAAGATGCTAACCTATATCTAACACATTTAACCTCACACTCATCCACACAACTCACTTACACACTCACTCACATATATTACCCATGATACCACACTCATAAGCTCTCACCTAGGCTTACATATAGGCTAACACACACACACACATATAGGCATATATAGGACACATATAAATAGGATTATAGGTCCACTAATCCTTCCTATCATCCTTACATCCATTCCATTTATCAATTCCCACACTATCACCACACTACAATATAACCACAACACTACAACATGAATATTATACCAAGAGACACACACACATATATATCTATATATAACCACATATATATAACATGTAGGTATATATATATAGGTGACATGTGTGTGTGTGTCTGTGTGTGTCTGTGTGTGTGTGTCTGTGTGTGTGTGTCCGTGTGTGTGTGTCCAACTAAAGGCTAATAAGTAGGCTAACTAATGGCTAAAAGATAGGCTAAAAGGATGGGCTAATAAGTAGGCTAACTAATGTCAAGTGGGGGGCACACTGCTGCAAATTTCAGCAGCATATAGCTGCTGTCCCCCCCCCCCAAAACTGCTGAAAACAGCAGCCCAGGCTGCTGGTTGCTGTCCAAAACCCCCTCCCTATAAGCACACTTCTATCCTCCTTCAATCTCCATCATTTCCTCATCCTTTCATTGATTTCCATCCTACTTCCCACACAACAACAACAACAACAACAACAACAAGAACAAAAACTACACAACAATCAAAACCTCTCAACATTCCCATAACCATAACCCCAAATAAATATACAACCACACACAAATATATATATAAATATATATATACATGTAAAGAGATACAACATATAAATAACACATGAATAATAATATGAAAAAGAGCACACGAAGAATATGATAAAATCTGTGTCAGTGTGTGTGTCTGTGTGTGTGTGTGTCTGTGTGTGTGTGTGTGTGTCCGTGTGTGTGTGTGTCTGTGTGTGTGTGTCCGTGTGTGTGTGTCCGTGTGTGTGTGTGAGAGGAGGAGGAGGAGGAGGAGGAGGGAGAGGAGTTAGGGTTAGGGTTAGGGTTTACCTTAGGAAGAGGGAGGAGGAGGAGGAGCTAGGGAGAGGAGGAGGATCTCGGATTGGGGGAGGAGGAGCTCGTCGGAGCGGGAGGGAGTCGCCGGGGGCGGGGGGAGCGAGTCGCCGGGGGCGGGGGGAGAGAGTCGCCGGGGGGGAGAGTCGCAGGGGGGGGAGAGAGTCACCGGGGGGGGGGGGAGAGTCGCGGGGGGGGGGGGAGGAATTCTGAAAATTTTGGAAATTTTCGAGTGAGGGGAAAAAGGAAACAGCGTGCCCTAAGTAAAACATTTAGCGACGTCAACTAAAGACGTCGCTAAACGTCGCAAAATTTTATTATATGGCGACATATATTAATACTCTGCCGCTGAACGTCGCTGTTCTGCGACGTAATTTATGTAATGTCACTGAACGTCGCTAGTTAGCGACGATTTGCGACGTCACATGACGGGAGTCGCTATATTATATATATAGCGACGTTATTTTCTTACGTCGCTAAAACACGTCGCTAATATAGCATATTTTAGTAGTGAAATTTCTTGGGCAACCACTACAAGATAAATTCAAAGTAAGAAGTCTTTACGAGGCAAGGAGACTCTAAAGCTCATAATTCAATTAACAGGCTTTTTCATATATTGAGTAACAACTTCAGGCCAGGCCCCGATGGTATGGTGCCTATATCTTGAGCTTCTTCCGGTTTTATGGAGTCCCAAACAAGCTGGGAAAGAGGATGGAGAGAGCCCTTCAATAGAATGAGTTTGTTGACTTGCAATTTTTGCTCTCATATGGTCGCTTTAAAAGTTCATGGTGCCATTCTCTCAGTTTGATGCTCATATTTGCTTCCTCCTGAAGAAACTTCATTAAAAGGAAGAAAGTGTGATGATTGTCCCTTGAGGTATCTGACATATTCTATGATGTCTCACAGACATGTTCAGGTAAAACATATACCATGGGAACTGGATGCACTATCTAACCTTGTTCGACCAAACATAATTTTGATTCTTGTGTTGGAATGGGTGGGGTTCCCAACCTATGTGGAGAATACCCCGAAGAGCGACGAGCGCCATCCATATGTCGGAGAAGCTCGAAGAATGCATGGATCCTATTTTGGAACATATATTGTAAGAAAATATATGATTGGATTTTCATATTTACTTTGATCATATATTTATGATTGGACCCTTCATATAATAGCTTTCCATATAATTGGGCTTCCAATTTTGGCAAGCCAATTATGATTGGATTTCCATTAAATATATGATTGACGCATATTAAAAGTTTTCATATATATTGGCCTTCCATGTATAAAATACTAAGAGCTTATAAAAGGGTGATGCATTCTAGTTGAAAAATCATCTCAAAACAAGAGTGCATTACAATCTTTGAGAGAGAGAGGATTAAGGACTATTGTGAAGGGGAGATTGCTTCGAATAATTTTTTGGCATCTCTTGTTCTTCGGAGTCCGCAATAAAAAAATTTCTTCTTTCAAGTGAGTTGTGATGATCCGTTTTGGATCGAGAGGAGCTTGTAGTGGGTGTATTCTCTTTATTCCATTAGTGGAGGTTCTTCAGGGATGGACTCCGATCGTTCCGTGGTTTTTTCTGCAAGAATTTTCCATGTCAAAAATCTTTGTGTCTGCGACTGTTCTAGCTCTTCTTCCCGAAAATTTAGAAATATTTTTATTATTAGTTATTTTATTTGAATGGTGATTTTTAGATTTTATAAATAATTAATTAGTTAATTATTACTGTAGATGATTTTAGTCATGGTCAGGAATTAGAGTACAAGGTGACTAGAAATCATGGCACGGATAGTGCAGTGGCGTACTTTGACTAGTATATTTGTCCTGTTAGGAAAGGCCAAGCCATAGTGATGTCCTAACTAGGAAAACCAGGCCAAGTTGTGACATGACCATTATAAATAGTTTAATTATTCATTAATAATATTATTTGACGTTTAAGTGACCCGGTTGTACCAAACTGGTCCGGACTTGACCCGGACCAAACCGAGGCCCAAATAGACATGTGGTGTGACCAAAGATGGCCATGTGGGCATATTTTATGGGTGTACAAATGTTCTTAATATTATTTTAGAATTTGAGAAACATTTTCTAATTATTAAATTAGAGGTATAAAATTTATATTTTTATTATTAATAATGTTTTCTAATATTGGAACAATTTTGACCCAAGTAAGGATGTGTGGTAGGGGCAATTTTTATTATTTTATTATTATTAAGGTTATTTTATGGAGATTTAATAAGCATGTTCATTCCATTTAAATATTAATATTATTATTGAGTCGATTTATGGTAAATTAAATTTATATATATATGTAGATATAAATGTGATTTTCTATATATAGATAATAAGAATATTGGTATTTATAATATTTATTTAAAGTATTTGAGGTTTTTATGATTTTAAGGATATATATATATATATATATATATATATATATATATATATATATATATATATATATATATATATATATATATATATATATATATATATATATATATGGGATATATATTGTAACACCCAGTTTTCTGAAAAGAGGGTAATTTTGAAATTTTATAATTTTAATCATTTATTGATTTGACATTAAAATCATGATATGATTTTTGGTAATTTTTAAATTATTTTAAAACTATTTAAAATCATGACTTGTAATTTTGATGTTTTGTTAGTGAAACCCTAGAGACTGTTTGACCTAGAGCCTAACCATGTGATTAGGATGTTTTAATGTCATTTCTGGCCTAAGGATATTTTGCATTTGACCTCTTTGAATTATTTTGATATTTATTGCGTTGGTGATTGTTGATTTTGACCTTTGATAGGTGTGATTTTGTGATGGTTTTGTGTCCGTAGCGGACACGTATCAGTTTTTATTTACAAATGTTTGATGTGCCTCAAAGAGATTTTTTTTATTGCTGATTTTTTTGAAAAGTATTTGAATGAGATTGTTTTCTGCATGTGTTTCCTGTGATTGTTTTGTTTTAATTTCGAGGACGAAATTTTTTTAAGGTGGATAGATTTGTCACCCCCAGTTTTCAGAAACAAGAGTATTTTTGTCATTTTACATTTTTGAATATTTTTCAAAGTTATTTTATTATTTATGATATTATTTTGGGGTTAAAATTTATTTTATTATTTATGATATTGTTTTGGGGTTATTTGAGTCGGGTTCGAATTTCAACTCAATCCAACTTAAAATGGGGACCCGGGGAGTAGTTTGACTCTAGTGGGACCCACACACTAGTTAGGCATGGCCCTCATGATATTAATTTTAGTCCACATGATATTAATTTTAGTTAGTAGTTAGACTAATTATTTATAGATAGGTTTAGTTTAATTAGAGACTTAAACTAGACTAAATTGACCTCAACCTTTAACCCAAATAGATTAGTGGAAGGCATTTTTGACATTCAAATAGGGGACACCTCACCCTTTTTGGGCAGCCACCTATGGGGGGGATATGGAGTGAGTCACTCCTTCATTCATTTGTTTTCATCCACTTTCTCTCTCTTGTTCTTCCCCAAATTAATTTAGAGATGAACCTCCATTGATTTTATCTCCAAATCAACCCTTTCTTTCACCAAATCTTCTTCATTTCTCCTCTACTCCATGGTTAGAGGGCGCTAGCCAAGTTTGGGAGGATTCGGAGCTCGTTCGTGTCCTTTTAAAATCTCTACGTGTCGGTGTCGTGTCGGAAGGATTTTCCTTTGAATCTCTCTCCCGGAAGGTATAATCTCTCTTCTAATCCATCCCTACAAGCATATAGAAATATTTTGAACCCATAGGAAAGACCCCCATGGTTGTATATCCATTTGTGTCCATTTTGTGTCCATTTGGAGGTCATAGGAGTGTCATTTGTGTTGTGGTTGTGTCCATGTGGGAAAATCCCAAATTTGGACACACTGTGTTGTTGTTAAGTATGAATGAATTATTACATATTTAATCTCATATTTTTGTATTGGAGATGTGTTCTATAGTGTCTCATATATATATATATATTATTGTAGAGAGTGAGTTCTTGATATATTATGTTATATACTTGTGTTTCTTTTGTCTCAAACTACCTAAATTCGTCATAATATTTATCCACATTTTTAGTAACAATAGCAACTTAGAAATATCATAACTTTTAGCTTAAAACTCCGATTTATCTCCCATTTTTCTAAAAGAACCGTATCGAAGTTAGCTTTCCAAATATATATTTTAATAAGCCAAATTCGTTCTGAAACTTTCTGTAAAATTATTTAAGTGTCAGCTGTACGAAAGACGAACGCGTTTCGGTGTTTTTGCGATTCCGGGAGCTTCCGGACACGAAAATGTGATCCGTTTAAAGTTTTGGAAAGCTAACACAAAGATATATAACATACTTTAATCCTAGAATTTAATGAATGCTTAATTCGTACAGTATTGATTTTAAGTAGAAGATTACTATACGACATATGTTTTTTGTGTATCCTTGTATGTACAAATATGTATGTAGCATGTGTATATATATATATGTGTGTGTTAAAAGAATGTAATATAATATAGAGTATGCATAAATGATATAATGTATAAAAGTATATAATGTATTCTAATATGTATGTATAGGTGCATGAATGAATGAATGAATGAATGAATGAATGCGATGCATGAATGAATGGATGAAATGAAAGCATGTGGGTAATGCAAGGTATTGAAACATGTATGCAAGTATCCATATGTAAGTAATTAACGTAATCAAGTATGAATGTATGCTATATATGAATGCCAACATGATAGGAATGTATGATGCCATATTAGCACTTAGCACCATGTTCATATGTTAAAACCCCCTTCTACATGTTGACAGTAACCCCAAGCATGAATACACATAAAACCTACTTACTGTTATAAGTAAACCCTTTGATGTATAAATAAATCCTTTTTGTTATGATTAACATCCACACACACACATGCTAAACCTATGCTTTACATGTTATTTCTTCTATGTGACACAATGAACCCTTGCTAAATGTTATCCTTCTAACATAATACCCTCACACTTGAACACATTGTACTGCTATGTATACATTTCTATATCCACATTCATGTATCACCCACTCCTTGTCTTTATGCACCTTGCTTGTAATAAAAATATAAATGAATATATATGTAATATGTGTTTGATAACTTGTGTAGCTTTGTGATTTTGTGTGAGTGTTAGTCTAGGCTTGGTTAGGCCTAATGAGACTTGTTAGTCTAGGTTTAGACCTAATACTGCCTAGTTAACCTAATTTGACTAGTACGGTTGACCAGAGTTGACCAAGAGTTGACTTTGACCTAAAATAACCTAGAATCATGTAGAATGCATAGTAGAGCTTTATTTTACCATTTTGGACTTGTTGTGACTTGTGCTGTTCTAAATAGGAGCCAGACATTCTCCTCGGACAGTATATTTTCTTTGGACATTCAGATAGCAGGCGAGTACATTCTCTGATCATTTCATAACTTGCTTAGTATTATATTCCTGCTCTAGTTTACCTTATTTGATGCTGCCACGATATTATCACGGATTGGTACTATATGGATCCCTACATTGAGATGTTATCCCCCTCGGGAGCATCGGATACATTGTGTCATGTATTTCATGTACATCGTGTATTCCTCGCTCTCATGTTATTCATGTTATCAAGTGCTTCATGCTCGTTCGTGCTCGCTTGTGTACTCTCATATGCTATCATGAATCGATCATGTTTTCCATGTATCTCATGTATAACCTATATTGCATGTGCACTCATTTATGAGCCTTCATGTGAATTTCATGTGCACCCATTTATGGGCCCCCATGTGAACTTCATGTGCACTCATGTATGAGCTCTCATGTATACTTTATGTGCACCCATTTATGGGTTTCATGTGAAAACCATGTACGTAACATAACTTATTTGGATCCTTGTGTATTGATTGGGGTATGGGAGAGTATAAATAATCATGTGAACAATTCCAAAGTAGTATAGCCATGTGCGCCTCTTTAGTATAGTCATGTGCAAATCCAGCCGTTCACATGTCGACTTTGTACTCTAAATCACTAGTTACTGGTTGCTCTCTACTTATAGTAGATATTTCAATTATAGTTCTCGCTCTGTTTACATCATGTACTTTCTTTCAGTTTCATGTATCATACTCTCTTGTATGTTTATATTCTCTAACCTGTTATGATCTGCATGAGATGTATTGTGCTCGCTCCCGTCCTGACTGGACCTGTTGATAAATTTTACAGATAGCCTGGAGGTTGCCTGCTAGCCTAGAGGAGACACAGTAGAGGTTGTATAGATAGCTAGGGTTTATCTCATAGCTTATTTTCAGTTGTTTTGAGTTGTATTTATGGATTACTGTATTTGAGCTTTGAGATATATTTCTGGATTTGTGTATCTTAGACACTTATAATTCTATCTGCGGTATCTCTTTTGGATTTCATGTTTTATCTATCTTTATCATGCTCTACCTTAGATGTGATTGAGACTGTATCTGCTATGTCACCTCCATTCAGAGAGTATATACTGTACAGGTACCTTTATTTTGTTAGGTGTTTGACCTAGGACAGCGTTCTACCGCCGACACTGCGGCGTAGGCTGGACGTACCCACGTCTCGTACCCTTACTCTATGGTACGGGTCGTAATACATTTTTAGTGGTGGCCCATGCAGGTCGAGTTTGTGTAGTGGTATTCGAACTAGAGTACCACTACAGCCTGCAGTAGAATTAGGATATATTTTTGAAGGTACTCAATCACAGTTAGGATTTCTTGAGAGATTCCTGAGATGACCCTTGAGAATCTTTTTTTAACTTTGATTTGAAAAAAACTTCTTCCCTTGATTTGATTTATCTTTACTTTCTGTTGTTGAACTTGATTTTGATGATGATTGTGGAGTTTTGAATCTTGATGTTAGTTGTTACATCCGAGTTTGTATTTATATGATTTGATGGATTATTTTTCAGTTTTGAATCTTGATGTTCGTTGATAAATTTGATTTTTGGGTATCCATTGTTGATTTAATTTAATTTTTGTCAAGATGAAATCATATGGGCTAGGTCATCTAAGTTATGAAATCTAGTCTTCTACAGTCACATTAGCCGGCATGGTGAGGACATATAGTCTGATTTTGGATATATTTCTCGGGTGTGGGAATTTAAGGTTTTCGCAGCCAAGCTAGCGGCATCGCAAAAATTTTAAATACCATGATTCTAGAGGTATGTGCCTAAGTCGAGGACTCTGTGATTATCGTAGCCTTGCTTACTAGTATGACGAGGATTTAGTGTACCATGATTTTAGATAGACGAATATGATTATCAGATTGTACCTTAAATATTTTTGAACATGTTTTCTCTACTTTGTTCCAGTCCTTGAAAAAAATTATTATTTGTTTGTTTTGTTTTGCTTCTCATTATTTAACTTAGGAGTAGGTTTAGTTGTTTTTATAAACTCTTGTGTAACTTCTTGCTATGAGTTTCTTCTTAATACAATGAACCGATGATTTTGCTAGACCTTATCTTGTAATTGATATTATAGTTCTGGGTTTCAAAATGGTTCCTTCTTTAAACAGATAAGCAAAACAGATTTTATCATTATTATACTTTCTTGCTATTATTCTTGTATTAAATAATAATAATAATAAAACTGTCTTGATTACGTCAATCACCTACTTTGCAATCTTGGTAGGAATCTAAATGTTGGTCTTGATGTAGAATTTGATTTTTATATTGGGACATGAGAATATATATATAGTGGACACAGACTCTTTGTCTGACACGTATGTATGCTACACTTTGATTTCCAACCTATCTAAATACATATTAATATGTTGTTGATGTTTAAAATTTCAAAACCCCAATATTTCTGATACAGTACAGTAACAGAGACTGGTTCACTGCATTTCCAGTAAAAATTTGTAATTCAAATATAAATTTCATGTTATTAGTTATGTTTACATCACTGCACATGTATGTTATACATAGGGTTTCAATTCAAAAAAAAAATTGGTTGAGTTTTGTGTTTGAATTTGTCAAATCTAAGACTGTGTGCATATTAACCTTAATACTGGATTCCAAATGTTTAGTTCAATTTGTTGTTTTTTTTTAAAAAAGTAATATTTTGGAGCTATGTACATTATTGTATGTAGGGATATGATGTTAGGTTTATACTCTTACATGTTAGGTTGTGATAAACATTGTGTTGGTTAATATTATACTGGTTTAAATGTTAGCTTATTTCATATTCTTGTATGTAAATGCTGAACTAAAACTGGGTCTAACCTTTCATTACTAAAGCTATAACCCTGTATAGTGACACCCACACTCTAACATAGTATACACTGCCATGTAACCTAACCCTTCCTCTCTATGTTATGTTCATATATCTATATAGATATATATAGAGTTTATGCATACATGTTATAATGTATATAGATACATAACTAAATCTCTACCTCTTTATATATACATATATATGGTTAGCCATGCATGTTATGAGCAAATGAGTTGTGTATTGTAGATTATTTAAACAATATGCCATGATTAGTGTACCTTGATAGTTATTATTTGAAATCTAAATCCTCCTATGCACTTTCATGTATATTTCACATACACACACGCCTATTATCTAACCATATGAACATGTCCACATACACCCATACACACACGAACTACATAACTTGTACATAATGCTAGCTTTTCCCTCTCTAACGCTATATATATATAAATATATTGTGATTGGATTTCCATGCAATTGGCTTTCATTCTTTAACTTTTGATTTTGATTTTCTTGAATAGTATCCCTTATTAGATAAATGGTAGTTAACTTTATTTTATTTTGATAAGTACCAGTTTTCATATAGGATGGTAGACTGCCTTACAGTCTTGATGATTGTTATTTCTGTATCTTTTCTAG
Source organism: Iris pallida (assembly GCA_029216955.1). Classification (NCBI taxonomy): domain Eukaryota; kingdom Viridiplantae; phylum Streptophyta; class Magnoliopsida; order Asparagales; family Iridaceae; genus Iris; species Iris pallida. The sequence continues at coordinate 13,679,684 of JANAVB010025399.1, read as the reverse complement.
TTTAGCACCCTAGATTGCTTGTGTGTTTTGATACCCTATGACCGTTTTGGTTTAGCATGACTAGTATACCTAGATGAGACTTTCTCTACCACCGTATGCCATGACCCTCTATGTCATCCTTTTAAATCATATAATTGTTTAAGTTCTGAGACTTTGATTGTGGGGGGTTTGACCTAAAAGGAGTATGAACATTTTAATTTCGAGGACGAAATTTTTCTAAGGTGGGTAGACTTGTAACACCCAGTTTTCTAAAATGAGGGTAATTTTGAAATTTTGTAATTTTAATCATTTATTGATTTGACATTTAAATCATGATACGATTTTTGGTAATTTTTAAATCATTTTAAAACTATTTAAAATCATGACTTGTGATTTTGATGTTTTGCTAGTGAAATCCTAGAGACTGTTTGACCTAGAGCCTAACCATGTGATTAGGATGTTTTAATGTCTTTTCTGGCCTAAGAATATTTTGCATTTGACCTCTTTGAATTATTTTGATATTTATTGCGTTGGTGATTGTTGATTTTGACCTTTGATAGGTGTGATTTTGTGATGGTTTTGTGTCCGTAGCGGACACATATCAGTTTTTATTTACAAATGTTTGATGTGCCTCAAAGAGATTTTTTATTGCTGATTTTTTTTTAAAAGTATTTGAATGAGATTGTTTTCTGCATGTGTTTCCTGTGATTTCTTTGTTTTAATTTTGAGGACAAATTTTTTTTAAGGTGGATAGATTTGTCATCCCCAGTTTTCAGAAACAGGGGTATTTTTGTCATTTTACATTTTTGAATATTTTTGAAATTTATTTTATTATTTATGATATTATTTTGGGGTTGAAATTTATTTTATTATTTATGATATTGTTTTGGGATTATTTGAGTCGTGTTCGAATTTCAACTCAATCCGACTTGAAACGGGGACCGAGGGGGGTAGTTTGACTCTAGTGGGACCCACACACTAGTTAGACATGGCCCACATGATATTAATTTTAGTCCACATGATATTAATTTTAGTTAGTAGTTAGACTAATTATTTATGGATAGGTTTAGTTTAATTAGAGACTTAAACTAGACTAAATTGACCTCAACCTTTAACCCATTCCTAATTTAAATCAAATAGATTAGTGGAGGGCATTTTGGACATTCAAATAGGGGACACCTCACCCTTTTTGGGTAGCCACTTATGGGGGGGATAAGAAGTGAGTCACACCTTCATTCATTTGTTTTCATCCACTTTCTCTCTCTTGTTCTTTCCTAAATTAATTTAGAGATGAACCTCCATCGATTTCATCTCCAAATCAACCATTTCTTTCACCAAACTTTCTTCATTTCTCCTTTACTCCATGGTTAGAGGGTGCTAGCCAAGTTTGGGAGGATTCGGAGCTCGTTCGTGTCCTTTTAGAATCTCTACGTGTCGGTGTCGTGTCGGAAGGATTTTCCTTTGAATCTCTCTCCCGGAAGGTATAATCTCTCCTCTAATCCATTCCTACATGTATATAGAAATATTTTGAACCCATAAGAATGACCCCCATGGTTGTATCTCCATTTGTGTCCATTTTGTGTCCATTTGGAGGTCATAGGAGTGTCCTTTGTGTTGTGGTTGTGTCCATGTGGGAAAATCCCAAATTTGGACACACTATGTGTTGTTGTTATGTATGAATGAATTATTACATGTTTAATCTCATATTTTTGTATTGGAGATGTGTTCTATAGTGTCTCATATATATATATATATTAGTGTAGAGAGTGAGTTCTTGATATATTATGTTATATACATGTGTTTCTTTTGTCTCAAACTACCTAAATTCGTCATAATATTTATCCACGTTTTTAGTAACAATAGCAACTTAGAAATGTCATAACTTTTAGCTTAAAACTTCGATTTATCTCCCATTTTTTTTAAAAGAACCGTATCGAAGTTAGCTTTCCAAATATATATTTTAATAAGCCAAATTCGTTCTGAAACTTTCTGTAAAATTATTTAAGTGTCAGCTGTACGAAAGACGAACGCGTTTTGGTGTTTTTGCGATTCCGGGAGCTTCCGGACACGAAAATGTGATCCGTTTAATGTTTCGGAAAGCTAATACAAAGATCTGTAACATACTTTAATCCTAGAATTTAATGAATACTTAATTTATACAGTATTGATTTTAAGTAGAAGATTACTATACGACATATGCATTTTCTGTATCCTTTTATGTACAAATATGTATGTATGCATGTGTATATATATATGTGTGTGTGTTAAAAGAATGTAATATAATATAGAGTATGCATAAATGATATAATGTATAAAAGTATAAAATGTATTCAAATATGTATGTTTAGGTGCATGAATGAATGAATGAATGCGATGCATGAACGAATGGATAAAATGAAAGCATGTGGGTAATGCAAGGTATTGAAACATGTATGCAAGTATCCATATGTAAGTAAGTAACATAATCAAGTATGAAAGTATGCTATATATGAATGCCAACATGATAGGAATGTATGATGCCATATTAGCACTTAGCACCATGTTCATATGTTAAAACCTCCTTCTACATGTTGACAGTAACCCCAAGCATGAATAAACATAAAACCTACTTACTGTTATGAGTAAACCCTTTGATGTATAAATAAACCCTCTTTGTTATGATTAACACCCACACACACACATGCTAAACCTATGCTTTACATGTTATTTCTTCTATGTGACACAATGAACCCTTGCTAAATATTATCCTTCTAACATAATACCCTCACACTTGAACACATTGTACTGCTATGTACACATTGCCATATCCACATTCATGTATCACCCACTTCTTGTCTTTATGCACCTTGCTTGTAATAAAAATATATATGAATATATATGTAATGTGTGTTTGATAACTTATGTAGCTTTGTGATTTTGTGTGAGTGTTAGTCTAGGCTTGGTTAGGCCTAATGAGACTTGTTAGTCTAGGTTTAGACCTAGTACTGCCTAGTTAACCTAATTTGACTAGTACGGTTGACCAGAGTTGACCAAGAGTTGACTTTGACCTAAAATAACCTAGAATTATGTAGAATGCATAGTAGAGCTTTATTTTACCATTTGGGACTTGTTGTGACTTGTGCTGTTCTAAATAGGAACCAGACACCTCTCCTCGGACAGTATATTTCCTTTAGACATTCAGATAGCAGGCGAGTACATTCTCTAATCATTTCATAACTTGCTTAGAATTATATTCCTGCTCTAGTTTACTTATTTGATGCTGCCATGATATTATCACGGATTGGTACTATATGGATCCCTACAATGAGATGTTATCCCCCTCGGGAGCATCGGATACATTGTGTCATGTGTTTCATGTAAATCGTATATTTCTCGCTCTCATGTTATTCATGTTATAATGTGCTTCATGCTCGTTCGTGCTCGCTTGTGTACTCTCATGTTCTATCATGAATCGGTCATGTTTCCCATGTATAACCTATATTGCATGTGTACTCATTTATGAGCCTTCGTTGAATTTTATGTGCACCCATTTATGGGCCCCCATGTGAACTTCATGTGCACTCATGTATGAGCTCTCATGTATACTTCATGTGCACCCATTTATGGGTTTCATATGAAAACCATGTACGTAACATAACTTGTTTGGATCCTTGTGTATTGATTGGGGTATGGGGGAGTATAAATAGTCATATGAACAATTCCAAAGTAGTATAGCCATGTACGCCTCTTTAGTATAGTCATGTGCAAATCCAGCCGTTCACATGTCGACTTTGTACTCTAAATCACTAGTCACTGGTAGCTCTCTACTTATAGTAGATATTTCAATTACAGTTCTCGCTCTGTTTATATTATGTACTTTCTTTCAGTTTCATATATCGTACTCTCTTGTATGTTTATATTCTCTAACCTGTTATGATCTGCGTGAGATATATTGTGCTCGCTCCCTTCCTGACTGGACCTGTTGATAAATTTTACAGATAGTCTGGAGGTTGCCTGCTAGCCTAGAGGAGACACAGTAGAGGTTGTATAGATAGCTAGGGTTTATCTCATAGCTTATTTTCAGTTGTTTTGAGTTGTATTTATGGATTACTGTATTTGAGCTTTGAGATGTATTTCTGGATTTGTGTATCTTAGACACTTAGAATTCTATCTGCGGTATCTCTTTTGGATTTCATGTTTTATCTATCTTTATCATGCTCTACCTTAGATGTGATTGAGACTGTATCTGGTATGTCACCTCCATTCGGAGATTACATATTGTACAGGTACCTTTATTTTGTTAGGTGTTTGACCTAGGACAGCGTTCTACCGCCGACACTACGACGTAGGCTGGACGTACCCACGTCTCGTGCCCTTACTCTAGGGTGCGGGTCGTAACATATATATTTGTATAATAAATAAAGAAAGAGTAATACAAAAGAATAAAAAGCCACAGGCCCAACACCCCCAACCGAAATCCTACAACAAAGCCCAGGCCCGGCCAGCTATCCCAAAGCTTAGCTTCCTCCACAGGAAACACGAAGCCAGACAGAGCCCTTCACATATACACACGCACACGTATATACATACACACTCGAGAGATGATTATGAGCAAACCCTAACTCCTCGACACGCCGCCACCTCCCCCAGTGCCGACCCCGGCCTTGGCTCAACCGCACGCCACCCTTGGTGTAACGTCCCAGTCCCAAAATACGTAGGACTAGAAACGTAGACATGCCAGCTGTATAATAAATATATGTAAGCTATAAAATACAGTAGAACCATAACTAATCTCATCCACACAAAATAAATGAATAAAAGATGTCATATAATGAGAATAAATTGTCTTGATACAATATGCTGGGCGGAGACAAATCCACTACAAATAAGTAAAGGAAAATACATGAGAAAAGAAATAATTTTTGGCGAGCGAAGCGAAGACGATCCAAGTGCAATCATCCTCGAATAAATAGCGATGATCACGGCTAGAGCTAGAACACCTGCGAAAGACAAGAGCACAAACCTGGAGAGATAATCAGGTCCTCAGAGGGACGTAACAAGACACATAATATCATGCCATATAAATTGAATAAATATTGCTTAAATAAATAAGTCAATTGAATTATAACATGGTCCAATACGCACCTATTGAACTAGCTTACCATCCTCCCAACCAAACAAGGACTGGAGATGGTAAACTAATTTACGGTGACGTATCTTTCTATGCTATAAATCCAATATGGTATTCGGACCCCAACAAGGTTCAATACCTTCTCATCGAAGTAGTAAGTCACACCTACAACCAAACAAGGACAAGATGTGACGAACTAATCTGCGACAAGTTATTATTCCAAGCCACGGTCAGATACAAGTACCCAAACCAAAAGTACTCATACCTAACGAATAAGGTGGCCTAACCATTCTAAGTGAAATGTAGTTAAGAACAATCCTTCCTACGCATGGACTCTGGCTAAATAGGATCGGCATAGTCCCCCTTTGGGGCACTAGAGGCCCCATCAGTAAGAGCATAATGTTCCGCAGAACGTCAGTGGCCGTCAGTAATCATGGGTCATCAACCCCGTATCTCCAGCAGAGCTTTCGGGTCACAAGGAAAAGTGCATCGAAGCCCATACGCTAAGGAATTGTCCTCCCCGCCCAATGCCTACTATGTTGTATCCACAACAGAAAATCTCTATAACCGCTAAGTCAAACTAGCATGCAACCTCTATTAGCGGTTATTCTTATCGCACTGCTTATACGTACTGGTGGCCAGCCAATCATGCACGTCCGTATTCTACATACGACACACAACTTCATGGTACAATGTGTCAAGGCCATGAATGCAACACACAAAGGTGGTCGCTTAACTCTAGGTTTAATGTGTAAGAAAAACAATACATAGTAGAAAATATAACTGAACAGTAAGTTCTAACAGGTTATGCCATGTATCACAGTTTATTTTGCATAAAGAAAATAAATAATGCATGAAATATGAGCTAAAAATAAATAAACAGCAAATGGCAAGGTGTCTTGCCTGGTAGTACATCCGATGTGCTGCGATGATCAAGCGGCATGAACTACGACTTTTGTACAACAACTGTCACCCTCATTTCCTGTATTTTTCGTATTTCGTATTTATACTCGTATCTGGATTTTTGGCATGTATTTTTATTTTCTGAACTTGTGGGATTTTGGTATTTCTCGTATTTTGGGTTTTTGGCTTGGCTCGGTTTTAATGGGGATGGTTCGGTTTGGTTCAATTTTTTGTATTGGAACACCCTAGCCCTATGCTACCCCTCATCCCCACCACAACTCCCCCTCTTTATATCCCTACCTACCACTCTCTCTCCTCATAACTTCCACCATTAATTTTCTTCTTCTTCTTCTTCTTCTTCTCCTTCCTCCACAACTCTCCTAACCCTAGGCAAGTGCACATTGCCACTACATGAGAACCCTCTTTTCTTTGTCCATTTGATAGATTAGGGCATGATGATCAACGTTAGAACTTGGGTTTTTGTGAATTGGAGCCTCCATTATTATAGATCTAAGTTATTTTTATTTTCGAATTTTGTATGGTTTGAGCTACTTAAGTTGGATTTTATGGGTTTTTGATGTTTCCATGTGGAAGAGCATTCAATTCTACCCAAGTTGGAACTTTGGAAATCCGGATTTGGAGTTCGGATAGCCAAGTTATGAACTTGTGAAGCTTTGGCTTCTTCCTTGGTGTTCTTGCTGTTTGGAGAAGACAGTGAGCAGTGTCCAGAGCTGCTTAGCTTACGCACACTGAGCTATGCGCGCTCTTTAGCGCTGCGTACACAGGCTTGAGTACGCTTCCTGTTGGAAGCGTGACTCCCTTGAGTGTGCGTGACTTTCACGTACACTGCTCCCTTGAGTGTGCGTGACTTTCACGTACACTGCTCCCTTGAGTGTGCGTGACTTTTCACGTACACTGCTCTCTGTAGCGTGCGTGACTTTCACGGACACTGCTCCCTTGAGCGTGCGTGACTTTTACGTACACTGCTTCCTTGAGTGTGCGTGACTTTTTACGAACACTGCTCTCTGTAGCGTGCGTGACTTTTCACATATGCTGCCCCTTGAGCGTGCGTGACTTTTCACATACGCTGCCCCTTGAGCGTGCGTGACTTTTCACATACGCTGCCCCTTGAGCGTGCGTGACTTTTCACATACGTTGCCCCTTGAGCGTGCGTGACTTTTGCACGTATGCTGTCCCTTGACCCCTTGCTTAGTCTACTGACTCTTGGAGTTTTGGTTTTATTTCTTTAAGCTTGCCTCTTCTATAACCCCGTATTTTGATATTTTACTAGATATTTATGCCCATTTTATATCCTTACGCCTTTTTGTCATGAACTTGATTTTACTGATTATATTTGGAATAACTATTGTACATGGCTTGGTATGGCAAGGAACTAGCATAACACGACAGTGACCCGTAGTGGTGCACTCCTGACATGACCAACATGACTTGATAGTGGCCCGTGGCGGCGCACTCCTGACTTGACATGACTTGATAACCTAACTTGACCTGTCTTGACACCGTGGGTGGTTCTTTCTTACTTGCTTGTTAATCCACTTGTCCAGTCTTGCATCATGTCTAGGATGGAACTTCTGAGTACCACGGTCAGGAGTACCTACTAAAATGAATTAAGGTTAATAACTAGAATAACACAGTAGTCATGAAGAGATGACACAGCTACAGGCAATCCTGTTACCTGGGCGCTCCAGGGATTTGTAGCCTGCCGTCGAGTAGGGCACATTTCCAGCACACTGTCAGGTGTTGCACCCTCTAAGTCACCTAAGGGTACATGCGTCTCCTGGACGATGTACCCACCTGAATTTAACCCTAATCTTTCGTCCTGGGTAACCTGGATGGTCTGTAGGGCTTGTGGCTGTGGAACAATCTCACTGCATCTTGTTAGTAATTAGGCCTGTGATAACCCTAGTTAGTTAAAGTAGTAAGCCGTAGGATCTGCTTGGCCGTGATTGATTGAATGAGGTATAACCAGTCTAGTCATGTCTTGATCCCATGCAAGATTGCTTCCTGTCTTGATTACTTACATTACTTATCTTGCCGATAAATGGTGGGAAACCAAGCTCTGTTCAGATGAAGTGTTACAACCCCGGTCCTTGTTTGGTTTACGGGTTGTAACCTGGCTATCGGAATAGTTCCATAGTTATCTCGTCGTATATCATCCTGACGTATTTTCGTAATTTTAGTTTTAATATTAGATTTTCTTGTGCTATTTGCTTGCTTTTGTTCGTATTTCGTGGCCCCCTTGTGGCACTTGCTCTTTCTGGGTTTGACCCAGCTGGTTTTGTGTGGCCAGATTTCGGAGTAGCTCCCGAGGATCTACCAAGCTTTCAGCCCAATGGTGAACACTAGACGAAATTCGGGCCAAGAGTGGATTTTCTATTTTGTTTCGCTCACTCTATTGTAAAAATTATTCTTTTGAGGCGTTTAGCCGACGAGCACCTGTTAGCTCGGAGCACTTTTTACTTACTGTCTGCCTACGGGCTGTAACATGATTGACAAATCCTAGGGTTGATCATGTATGACTAAACTCTTGCTAGTCCTAACATTTTGTAACGACTAGCTTCATGATCAGCTGAATATATAATATTTGGGACGCCTTATTATTGTATATTTAATGATCATACATCTTGAGACTTTACTTACTTGTGGTGATTGAGACACTAGGCTTGTTCATGACCATAAGAGACTGTTGGCTTGTAGTAAACCCTCACATATCTAGACAGCCGTGACCGTATATCGAGGTGGTTTCCATTTCAATATACGTAGCTGGCTATGTCTGCCCCCGTTCTCCAGTATTCTGGTTATGGAGTGTGACATGGTTTAAGTGGTAGCCCATACAGGTCTTGTCAATCATGATGTGTGGAGGTTTACCAGATAGATGTCTCAATCAGTACTCGTCCTTGATCTCTGTTCGTATCTTCTGAATCCCTGGATTCTTGCCCTGATCCTGTGCTTATATCATTGATCTATCCTGGTCCTTTCCTTATTGTTCCCTGTGTCATCTTCTTCAGCGACACTGTACCTGGTCCTACCGATCGACGAGGTGGAGCACATCCTGTGGATCAGCAGCAACCTGGAGATCAAGCCCAGCATTCCGGGTTAGCCTCCAGAGTTGTGCCTACTGGAGGAGAGTCGCCAGTTCGGCCCGTCCAGCCCGCAGAGCCAGATGATGGTACCTTAGTAGGCCTCATCAGAACCTTGATAGCTTCCCAGGATCGTCGAAGAGACGCCCTGCACCAGACAGTTCAAGATGTTTTGACCCGAGGCGGACATCCAGGGAACCAGGCGGCGAACACTTCAAGCGATTGAACCCGCCTTTCTTCGACGGCACCAAGGATGCGATTGCCGCGGATGCATGGCTTCAGGAAACCGAGGTGGTTCTGGAAACAGCTAGGACACCTGAGAATGAGAAGGTGGCGGTGGTACGCCTGCAGTTGTTGGACTTGGCTCACAGTTTGTGGGCGGCACAAGCCATGGGATTAGTGGCACCTATTGCTTGGGCAGTGTTTAGAGAGAGATTCCAGACGAAGTATTTCGATGCTGTGGCTCGGTACGACCTGCAGACCAGATTTACCCACTTGAAGCAAGGAGGCAGAACAGTCGACAGTTATGCATCGGAGTTTTCTAGACTCAGTAGGTTTGCCCCCACCTTGGTGGCGACCGAGTTTGATAGGGCCCAGCGGTTCCAGTAGGGACTGTATTTGGAGATCTTGTTGGCGGTTGAGCAGTTCGAGCACCAGACGTTCGATGCAGTCTTGAGAGCAGCTAGGAGGCATGAGTACACCTCCCAGAGGATCGTGGATAGGACCGGAAGCAGAAAGCGGTCCCATAGTCAGATGCACCAGTCATCAGCTCCAGTCCCGGCAGCTAGGAGTTTGACCATTGGAACTCCGAGGCGGGCGGCCTCAGTAACGTCGGTTCAGCATTCGACCCCGACGTACCCGCAGCAGCAGAAGCAGAAGTAGACTTCCGCGATGGGATGTTCTCATTGCGGGAAGCCAGGGCATGTGGTGGTAGACTGTCGCAGGGCGCAGGGATTGTGCCTGGCTTATGGAGCAGCAGATCATAGGGTTGGGGCTTGCCCGAATATGGGTGGTTCATCAGCATCCAACCCTTCTAGCTCTTCGGTAAGAGGATCGGCCCCAGCACCAGTTCAGCAGCAGCAGTATCAGTCTTCGAGGCCCTTGCCGCCTCAGTCTCAGGCATTCCAGCAACAATACCCCCAGCAGTATGCACAAGCCGAAGCTCAGACCCAGAATAGGCAGAGAGGTTTCCAGCAAAGGGGACCAGCAGCCAGAGGACAAGGTCATGCCATGATGATGGCTATGGAAGAAGAAGTTGCACCAGGTGAGGTTGTGGCAGGTACTATTCTCGTCAACTCCTTTCCAGCTTCGGTATTGTTTGATTCTGGTGCATCGCATTCATTTATGTCTGCACAATTCACGATACGAATAGGATTGGAGACTGAGTCATTATCAGTGAGGCTCAATATACTTACTGGTAATGGTCTTGTAGGAGTAGATCGAGTGTTTTCCTCGTGTCAGATCGTAGTTAGCGGTAGGGAGTTCCCCGCTAGATTCATAGAGTTTCCTATGGCAGACTATGATGTAGTCCTGGGCATGGATTGGTTGAGGAACCAGTATGCTAGGATAGACTGCCATATTGGCAGAGTTGTCTTTAGTATCCCCGGCGAGCCAGAGTTTTCGTTTTCTAGAGGCGCAGTAGAGCCATCTTTCCCAGTATTACGGATAGCAGTAGCAGCAGTGCAGTTACCCCGGATAGTTGAAGAGTTTCCAGATGTCTTTCCAGAGGAGCTTCCAGGGATGCCGCCGGAACGGGAGATTGAGTTCACTATAGACTTGATTCCCGGGACAGCACCAGTATCAGAGCGAGTCTACAGGATGGCGCCTTCAGAGTTGGAGATTTTATACAAGATGATTGAAGAACTGAGGACCAAGGGATTCATCTGTGCAAGTAGATCGCCTTGGGGAGCCCCGATGCTTCTTATAAAAAAGAAGGATGGTACGTCAAGGCTATATATTGATTATCGTACCTTGAATTCGGTGACAATCAAGAACAGATACCCTCTTTCGAGGATAGATGACTTGTTTGATCAGCTCAGAGGGGCTTCAGTGTTCTCGAAGATCGACTTGCGATCAGGATACCACCTGATCAGAGTCAGTGAACAGGACATCCCGAAGACAACATTCAGATCGAGGTATGGACATTGGGAGTTCCTTGTTATGCCCTTTGGAGCGACCAATGCGTCGGCCGTATTCATGGACCTCATGAATCACATTTTCATGCCTTACTTGGATCAGTTCGTGATCGTGTTCCTAGATGACATCTTGGTCTACAGCAAGAGTGAAGCAGAGCATGAGCAGCATCTCAGAGTCGTCCTCCAGACGCTTAGGGAGCATCAGTTGTACGCCAAGTTCAGTAAATGCGAGTTCTGGCTCGATCGCATTTCGTACTTGGGTCACATCATTACTCGAGGAGGAGTGGAAGTGGATCCCCAGAAGATTGTGGCTATCGAGTCATGGCCGGTACCCAGCTCAGTGGCAGAGGTTCGCAGCTTCCTTGGATTGGCCGGCTACTACCGGTGGTTCGTTTCAGATTTTGCAAGGATTTCAGCGCCGATGACCCAGTTGACCCGCAAGGATGTGCCATTTGTTTGGACAGCAGAGTGCCAGGAATCATTTGAGAAGTTGAAGCGAGGTTTGATAACGGCTCCCATTCTTACCCTTCCAGATGGGACCGGAGGATTTACAGTTTATTACGACGCTTCAGGCAGAGGATTGGGGTGTGTCTTGATGCAGCATGGGAAGGTAATATCTTATCCGTCACGCCAACTTCGTGATCATGAGAAGAATTATCCGACCCACGACTTGGAATTGGCGGCGGTAGTGTTTGTCTTGAAGTTGTGGAGATACTACTTGTACGGAGATAGAGTGGAGATATTTACTGATCATAAGAGCCTGAAGTATGTTTTCACCCAGAAGGACCTTAATATGCGGCAGAGAAGATGGCTCGAGCTATTGGTGGATTATGATATGGATTTGCAGTATCATCCCGGGAAGGCCAACGTTGTAGCAGATGCATTGAGTAGGAGTGCCGGAGTTTATTTCCTGACGGCGCAACCAGAATTATTAGCAGATCTTCAGAAGATGGGAATTGAAGTGGTTCTTCCAACCAGTGTGGCATTGATGGCCAGTCTACAGGTTCAGTCCAGCATAGTTGAGAGGATCCGGATGGCGCAGTCAGTAGATTCCAAGCTTTAGCGACTCAGAGCAGAGTGTAAAACAGGAAGAAGGCCAGAGTTATGTATCCATAAAGATGGTACCCTTCGGCACGGCACTCGTATTTGTGTACCTAGGGGAGATATCAGACAGAAAGTCATGGCAGAAGCCCACAGTTCACAGTATTCTATTCATCCGGGTGGTACGAAGATGTACCGTGATATTCGTCAGCATTTTTGGTGGAATGGCATGAAGAGGAAGATAGCCCGGTTTGTCTTTCGATGTTTGGTTTGCCAACAGGTTAAAGCTGAACATCAGAGACCCGCTGGACTTCTTCAACCCTTACCGATCCTAGAATGGAAATAGGAACATATAACCATAGATTTCGTGACTGGATTGCCCAGATCTCCGGCAGGCAGAGATGCTATTTGGGTAATTATGGATAGGCTTACCAAGGTGGCACACTTTATTCCATTCAGAGTTGGACAGTCGACGGCACAGTTAGCAGAGATGTACCTCAGGCAGATCGTCCGTCTTCACGGTGTGCCAGTCAGCATCACCTCGGACAGGGATTCAAGATTCACATCACACTTTTGGCGCAGCTTGCAGGAGAGTTTGGGGACTCGCCTTCAATTCAGCGCAGCATATCATCCGCATACGGATGGTCAGTCAGAGCGCACGATCCAGACTCTTGAAGATATGTTGAGATCCTGTACCCTTGACTTCGGTGGTTCATGGGAGAATCATCTGCACCTGGTGGAATTCTCGTACAACAGCAGTTATCAGGCCAGTATCCAGATGGCACCATTCGAGGCTCTCTATGGCAGGAAGTGCAGATCCCCGCTAGCATGGAACGATGTCTGGGAGAGGCAGATGCTCAGACCCCAGTTGATTTCCCAGACGGTTGAAGTGGTCAGGAAGGTCAGAGATCACCTCCGAGTTGCCTAGGACCGCCAGCGCCATTGGGCCGATGCTCATCGGCGTCCCTTAGAATTTGCTGTCGACGACCATGTATTCCTTAGGATCTCGCCTAACCGCGGCGTCATTCGCTTCGGCGTGCGGGGAAAGCTTAGTCCTAGGTATATAGGGCCGTTCGATATTCTAGAGCGAGTAGGAGATGTATCCTATCGTCTCGCTCTTCCGCCGTCGCTAAGTGAGATACATGATGTATTCCATGTGTCCCAATTACGACGGTATATTCCGGACCCGAGCCACATCCTAGACCATTCGGAATTGGTTGTTGGTACCAACCTTTCGTATGAGGAGAGACCCGTATCTATTTTGGACCGAAGGGAAAAGATACTCAAGAACAAGACTATTAAATTAGTCCGTGTTGCTTGGGGTCATCACTCTCTAGGTGAGTCAACGTGGGAGCGTGAGGACGACATCCGATCGCGATATCCCTACCTGTTTGACTCGTGAGGTATAATGTCTTTCTTATGCCTTACATTTTCTCTTCCTTGCTTGCATTGTATGATTGTATGATTGGACTGCTTAGTGTAGCTTGCCTGTGCTTAGTGTAGCTTGTCGTGGCAATCTCTAGCTCCTTGATTAAATTCCGAGGACGGAATTCTTTTAAGGTGGGTAGAGTTGTCACCCTCATTTCTCATATTTTTCGTATTTCGTATTTATACTCGTATCTGGATTTTTGGCATGTATTTTTATTTTCTTAACTTATAGGATTTTGGTATTTCTCGTATTTTGGGTTTTTGGCTTGGCTCGGTTTTAATGGGGATGGTTCGGTTTGGTTCAGTTTGGTTCAGTTTTTTTGTGTTGGAACACCCTAGCCCTATGCTACCCCTCATTCCCACCACAACTCCCCTCTTTATATCCCCACCTACCACTCTCTCTCCTCATAACTTCTACCATTAATTTCCTTCTTCTTCTTCTTCTCCTTCCTCCACAACTCTCCTAACCCTAGGCAAGTGCACCTTGCCACTACACGAGAACCCTCTTTTCTTTGTCCATTTGATAGCTTAGGGCATGATGATCAACGTTAGAACTTGGGTTTTTGTGAATTGGAGCCTCCATTGTGATAGATCTAAGTTATTTTTATTTTCAGATTTTTCATGGTTTGAGCGACTTAAGTTGGATTTTATGGGTTTTTGATGTTTCCATGTGGAAGAGCATTCAATTCTACGCAAGTTGGAACTTTGGAAATCCGGATTTGGAGTTCGGATGGCCAAGTTATGAACTTGTGAAGCTTTGGGTTCTTCCATGGTGTTCTTGCTGTTTGGAGAAGACAGTGAGCAGTCTGCAGAGCTGCTTAGCTTACGCACATTGAGCTATGAGCACCCTTTAGCGCTGCGTATGCAGGCTTGAGTACGCTTCCTGTTGGAAGCGTGACTCCCTTGAGTGTGTGTGACTTTCACGTACACTGCTCCCTTGAGTGTGCGTGACTTTCACGTACACTGCTCCCTTGAGTGTGCGTGACTTTTCACGTATACTGCTCTCTGTAGCGTGCGTGACTTTCACGTACACTGCTCCCTTGAGCGTGCATGACTTTCACGTACACTGCTCCCTTAAATGTGCGTGACTTTTCACGAACACTGCTCTCTTTAGCGTGCGTGACTTTTCACCTATGCTGCCCCTTGAGCGTGCGTGACTTTTCACATACGCTGCCCCTTGAGCGTGCGTAACTTTTCACATACGCTGCCCCTTGAGCGTGCGTAACTTTTCACATACGCTGCCCCTTGAGCGTGCGTGACTTTTCACATATGCTGCCCCTTGAGCGTGCGTGACTTTTCACATACGCTGCCCCTTGAGCGTGCGTGACTTTTCACATGCGCTGCCCCTTGAGCGTGCGTGACTTTTCACATACGTTGCCCCTTGAGCGTGCGTGACTTTTGCATGTATGCTGCCCCTTGACCCCTTGCTTAGTCCACTGACTCTTGGAGTTTTGGTTTTATTTCTTTAAGCTTGGCTCTTCTATAACCCCGTATTTTGATATTTTACTAGATATTTCTGCCCATTTTATATCCTTACGCCTTTTTGTCATGAACTTGATTTTACTTATTATATTTGGAATGACTATTGTACATGGCTTGGTATGGCAAGGAACTAGCATAACACGACAGTGACCCGTAGTGGTGCACTCCTGACATAACCAACATGACTTGATAGTGGCCCATGGCGGCACACTCCTGACTTGACATGACTTGATAACCTAACTTGACCTGTCTTGACACCGTGGGTGGTTCTTTCTTGCTTGCTTGTTAATCCACTTGTCCAGTCTTGCATCATGTCTAGGATGGAACTCCTAAGTACCACGGTCAGGAGTACCTACTAAAATGAATTAAGGTTAATAACTAGAATAACACAGTAGTCATGAAGAGATGACATAGCTATAGGCAATCCTGTTACCTGGGCGCTCCAGGGATTTGTATCCTGCCGTCGAGTAGGGCGCATTTCCAGCACACTGTCAGGTGTTGCACCCTCTAAGTCACCTAAGGGTACATGCGTCTCCTGGACGATGTACCCTCCTGAATTCAACCCTAATCTTTCGTCCTGGGTAATCTGGATGGTCTGCAGGGCTTGTGGCTGTGGAACAATCTCACTGCATCTTGTTAGTAATTAGGCCTGTGATAACCCTAGTTAGTTAAAGTAGTAAGCCGTAGGATCTGCTTGGCCGTGATTGATTGAATGAGGTATAACCAGTCTGGTCATGTCTTGATCCCATGCAAGATTGCTTCCTGTCTTGATTACTTACATTACTTATCTTGCCGATAAATGGTGGAAAACCAAGCTCTGTTCAGATGAAGGGTTACAACCCCGGTCCTTGTTTGGTTTACGGGTTGTAACCTGGCTATCGGAATAGTTCCATGGTTATCTCGTCGTATATCATCCTGACGTGTTTTCGTAATTTTAGTTTTAATATTAGATTTTCTTGTGCTATTTGCTGGCTTTTGTTCTTATTTCGTGGCCCCCTTGTGGCACTTGCTCTTTCTGGGGTTGACCCAGCTGGTTTTGTGTGGCCAGATTTCGGAGCAGCTCCCGAGGATCTACCAAGCTTTCAGCCCAATGGTGAACACTAGACGGAATCCGGGCCAAGAGTGGGTTTTCTATTTTGTTTCGCTCACTCTATTGTAAAAATTATTCTTTTGGGGCATTTAGCCGACGAGCACCTGTTAGCTCGGAGCACTTTTTACTTACTGTCTGCCTACGGGCTGTAACATGATTGACAAATCCTAGGGTTGATCATGTATGACTAAACTCTTGCTAGTCCTAACATTTTGTAACGACTAGCTTCATGATCAGCTGAATATGTAATATTTGGGACGCCTTATTATTGTATATTTAATGATCATACATCTTGAGACTTTACTTACTTGTGGTGATTGAGACACTAGGCTTGTTCATGACCATAAGAGACTGTTGGCTTGTAGTAAACCCTCACATATCTAGACAGTCGTGACCGTATATCGAGGTGGTTTCCATTTCAATATACGTAGCTGGCTATGTCTGCCCCCGCTCTCTAGTATTCTGGTTCTGAGGCGTGACAACAACTATGCATTGTGACCTCGGATGGGGGCACGGATGATTCCATTGGGTCCAAAAGGGTCAAATTGGTTAGGATGGATATAAAGAAGTTCAAGATTTGGAAGAAGGTAGAAATATGACCAGCCAGGGACAAGACTTAGAAATCGAAGAAATTTTGTATATATAAATAAATAACAAAAATACTTATTATATTTTGCTAAGCTATGACTGGTAAAAGTAATTTAGATAAATACTTAAAGAATTTTAGAAAATATTATAACTATTTTTTTATACCATAAAATCATATAATTTAGGTCAAGAACTTATTTTTAAAGGTTCACAAAAACATAATAATACTTTAGCCTTCAAGCCAAATATTTTGTTTTGAGAATAGCTTAGAAAATAAAATAATAATATTTCTAACCTTACTTTGTCCAGGTAGAAATTAGACTAGAAAATAAATTTCATAAAGTAATATAATGACAAACTATACAGAATATCAATAATACTATACCTATTAAATTAATAATAGCTAATATTAGCCATAACTCTTATTCAGCTGTAAAATAGTAAACAAATAGTACCATGATAATATAACACACAAAAAAGAAAACAAAACCACTTAGACCAATGCAGGAAAACAAAAAAACACAAGAAATTTTTCTTGAAAAGCATTAAAACTCACTCCTCTCTTCGAGAGAGAGAGAATACTAAAAAAAGGGATGATGAGTGAGAACAAGAGGGAAAAGAGACTGGAGAGAGACGAGAGAGGGAGGAAGTGAGGGAGGAGCGGCGACCGGCTAGAGGCCGTCGGCGGCTTGGTTAGCGGCGGAGAAGAAGTCGACCGGCCGCGGTGAGGAGGTTTCGGAGGGGGTCAACGGAGGAGACGGCGGAGGCTTGGCAGATTGGGACAGGCGGTCAGCGGACGACGCGGTGAGGGTTTGGGGAGTCGGAGTGAGGCGGCTGAGGGCTGGAGACATGCGGCGGCGTACCGCTCGCGGAGGAGCGGAGAGGGGTTTGGGGGCTGGGCTTGGCCGGGCGTCGACATGAAGGAGAGGCGGTTCGTCGGGGCTGAGGATTACGGGGAGAGGAAGTCGGCCGGAGACGGGGGCGCACTGCGCGGAGGTCAGCGGTGTGGGGGCGCACGCACCTCCGGCACGGTGGCGACAGCGGGATTGTGTGGCGGAGAGGGCCGGAGGGAGTGGAGGTTCTGGGGGTTCGCGGTGGTCGGACCTAGGGTACGGGTGGCGGTTGTCGTCTAGACCGGTGGCGGCGGCTCGGGAACGCCGGCGGCGGAGCGCTCGCCTGGGTCGAGGTAAGGGGTCTGGTTTGCTAATTTACGGTTTTTTTGCTTTTGGTGGTGGCGCCGGCGATCGCCGTGGTGGTGGTGATGGTTTGGATGTGTCGGTCGGGAGGTTATGGTGGTTTGGCCGGAATGATGGTGAAGGGTATTGGGTTGGCCGAGGACAGGTGGCCGGGGACGGGGGCTGCTGTTCGTCGGGGAAGACGGGAGGTCGGCGTGATGGCGGTGGCTGGGATTATGGTGGCGAGTGAGATCTCGGACAGGGAGACTACGGTGGTGGCAGGGTGAGGCTAAGGTTGAGGAATTTGGGATGGCAGTGGTGATGGACAGAGTTAAAATCGAGTTTGCGATCGCATTTTTGCTGTGTCGGGATTGTCGACACGGGAGAGAGGATTCAATGTATATGTAAAAAAATATATGGAATAAGAATTTGGATGGACACAGACACGATGCACGTAGATTTGTGAAGAAAATTTGTAGAAAAATAATTGTGGAAAAATAATGGAGGAGTACCTGCCTATTTATAGGATGTGGAAATTCCCAATTGGATAAAAATTAGGAGTAGTTTAAACCCCAAAAATAGATAATTCGTAATTTAATTTAAAATCAACCAAATCCAAATCCAAATACAAATCCAATTTAATCTAATTAAATTTTTAGTTTAAAATCAAATGGGATAAATCAAATTTTAAATATTTAACTATTTAAATAAATCCATAAATTCAAATCAACATTTAAATTGCCACAATAATTTCGAAATATATTTTTCCAAAATACTAATAATAATAATTTCAAAATTACATTATTAAAATAAACTAATAAATAATTACTAAATATATATGTATGTACAAGTAATATTTACATAATTATACTTTTCTAATATACCATTTTATAGGAAGAAATTATTTATTATTATAACTGTATAACTGAGAGGCTTTTCATAATTAAAATCATAAACTTGAAAATGCTAGTTAGAAATAATTATTATCTATATTACTTCGAAACTATAAAAATAGAAAAAAAATATTTTTTTAAAAATATGTACGCTTGCACATATTCGCACTCGTCGAGCAATTACGAAAAATAAAATTTTCGTGCGCGACGTACCATACAACTACGCAACGTACAATACAAAATTTTAAATAGTACCAAATTTAATAAAAATAAAAAAAGTAAAAATTTAGGGGGTTTTACATCCTACCCAACTTAAAAGAATTTCATCCTCGAAATTAAGAATTAGTAGGGGGTGAGAAGACACAAGGGAGTAGCGATGGGGAATAATCGATAACAAAATCATGCCATAAGAAATTGCGATCTAGATCATAGAAAAATAATACGGTATGGTTACGGGTAATGAATGAGGGTCACGATTTAAGAGAGCGAATTAGGCTTATTCCGAAAATAAGCGATTTGAGGTCATGGTTGAAAATGTAGGGCCGAGAATGAGGACGAGGAGTTTAGGATGAAGACATAGCAACATTGAGTGGTGATTGATAGGAAGGCTAGAGAAAGTTCTAGCATAACGCCTTCGTCCTTCTAAAATAGGTGAAGGCGAAAGCAATAAGGAGTTCAAAGACGATGATATCGGATACGAATACGTGGTTCAAAGGATGCCGAATAATTTCAAAAGAATTTTCAAGGTAGTCGTGGATAAAATTCTAGAGGGCAAGTTTAGCTATGTCCCCATCTACGTAGAACGATAGATAAAAGCGAACCAGAGTGCACTCGATTAATCAGACCATCATGCACCGGTTCTGATTAGACAATATGTTAGTGGAAGCGACCCAAATAACATATGTCATGAACAAGCTCAATAAAGGAATAAGCTTGCAAAACTAGGCTACATTAGCATCATTAGTCAAGATGGTAAAAACATAGGTACGAGTTATTAGGATTGAAATAAAGAACCAATATGAATAGTCTAAGTGTCATAAAAATCTAAGTCTTGTTTATTCCTATACGATCAGTCAATGGTTTATTGCCTAAGGCTTGGTTGACCAAATGGTTAAATCCCTCTAGTCCCTATAGTCTAGGTAATCCTATTTGTATTCTCCTTAATTGTCAAGGGTGTGTCAGGTCGTGGGGTATTCTACCCAACTTAAAAAATTAAGCTAATGGTATTTGGGACTTCTAACTAGTAGGGTCAATCTCTAGCAGACACGAAGGGATGATAAGAACATTGATAGAAGGAATCAAGCAAGATGCAATCAATGAGTCGGTCGAATATGGAATCGAGAAAAAAGGTCAAGTATGTGGATTAGATCCTAGACTTCTAATCCTATTCGCAGGTTTGCTTGGTACGGTAAAGTAACCAAACAATTTATCTTGACCTGCGTGAGCCACCACAAAAACATATAACGTTCCAGTCCCAAAATACGTAGGACTAGGAACGTAGACATGCCAGCCGTATAATAAATATACGTAAGCTGCAAAATACAGTAGAGCCATAAATAATCTCATCCACACAAAAATAAATGAATAAAAGATGTCATATAATGAGAATAAATTGTCTTGATACAATATGTTGGGCGGAGACAAATCCACTACCAACAAGTAAAGGAAAATACATGAAAAAGAAAATAATTTTTGGCGAGCGAAGCGAAGACGATCCAAGTGCAATCATCCTCGAATAAATAGCGATGATCACGGCTAGAGCTAGAACACCTACGAAAGACAATAGCACACACCTGGAGAGATAACCAGGTCCTCAAAGGGACGTAACAAGGCACATAATATCATGCCATATAAACTGAACAAATATTGCTCAAATAAATAAGTCAATTGAATTATAACAAATTATAACATGGTCTAATACGTACCTATTGAACTAGCTTACCATCCCTCCAACCAAACAAGGACAGGAGATGGTAAACTAATTCACGGTGACGTATCTTTCTATGCTATGAATCCAATATGGTATCCGGACCCCAACAAGGTTCAATACCTTCTCATCCAAGTAGTAAGTCACACCTACAACCAAACAAGGACAAGATGTGACGAACTAATCCGCGACAAGTTATTGTTCCAAGCCACAGTCAGATACAAGTACCTAAACCAAAAGTACTCGTACCTAACGGATAAGGTAGCCTAACCATTCTAAGTGAAATGTAGTTAAAAACAATCCTTCCTACACATGGACCCTTGCTAAATAGGATCGGCATAGTCCCCCTTGGGGCACCAGAGGCCCCATCAGTAAGAGCATAACGTTCCACAGAACGTCAGTGGCCGTCAGTAATCATGGGTCATCAACCCCGTATCTCCAGCGGAGCTTCCGGGTCACAAGAGAAAGTGCATCGAAGCCCATACGCTAAGGAATTGTCCTTCCCGCCCAATGCCTACTATGTTGTATCCACAAAAGAAAACCTCTATAACCACTAAGTCAAACTAGCATGCAACCTCTATTAGCGGTTATTCCTATCGTACGGCTTATACGTACTGGTGGCCAGCCAATCACGTACGTCCGTGTTCTACATGCGACACACAACTTTGTGGTACAACATGTCAAGGCCATGAATGCAACACACAAAGGTGGTCCCTTAACTCTAGGTTTAATATGACGAACTAATCTACGACAAGTTATCGTTTTAAGCCACGTTCAGATACAAGTACCCAAACCAAAAGTACTCGTACCTAACGGATAAGGTAGCCTAACCATTCTAAGTGAAATGTAGTTAAGTACAATCCTTTCTACGCATGTACCCTGGCTAAATAGGATCGGCATAGTCCCCCCTTGGGGCACCAGAGGCCCCATCAGTAAGAGCATAACGTTCCGTAAAATGTCAGTGGCCGTCAGTAATCATGGGTCATCAACCACGTATCTCCAGCGGAGTTTTCGGGTCACAAGGAAAAGTGCATCGAAGCCCATACGCTAAGAAATTGTCCTCTCCGCCCAATGCCTACTATTTTGTATCTACAACAGAAAACCTCTATAACCGCTAAGTTAAACTAGCATTCAACCTCTATTAGCGGTTATTCCTATCGCACGACTTATACGTACTGGTGGCCAGCCAATCACGCACGTTCGTGTTCTACAAACGACACACAACTTTGTAGTACAATGTGTCAAGGCCATGAATGCAACACACAAAGGTGGTCCCTTAACTCTAGGTTTAATGTGTAAGAAAAATAATACATAACAGAAAATATAACTGAACAGTAAGTTCTAACAGGTTATGCCATGTATCACAGTTTATTTTGCATAAAGAAAATAAATAATGCATGAAATATGAGCTAAAAATAAATAAACAGCAAATGGCAAGGTGTCTTGCCTGGTAGTACGTCTGGTGTGCTGCGATGATCAAGCGGCATGAACTGCGACTTTGGTGCAACAACTATACAAGGTGACCTCGGATGGGGGTACGGATGATTCCATTGGGTCCAGAAGGGTCAAATTGGTTAGGGTGGATATAAAGAAGTTCAAGATTTGGAAGAAGGTAGAAATATGACCAGCCAGGGACAAGACTTAGAAATCGAAGAAATTTTGTATATATAAATAAATAACAAAAATATTTATTATATTTTGTTAAGCTATGACTGGTAAAAGTAATTTAGATAAATACTTAAAAAAAATTAGAAAATATTATAACCATTTTTTATACCATAAAATCGTATAACTATATTTTAGGTCAAGAACTTATTTTTAAATGTCCACAAAAACATAATAATATATAGCCTTCAAGCCAAATATTTTGTTTTGAGAATAGCTTAGAAAATACAATAATAATATTTCTAACCTTATTTTGTCCAGGAAATAATTAGACTAGAAAATAAATTTCATAATGTAATATAATGACAATCTATACAGAATATCAATAATACTATACCTATCAAATTAATAATAGCTAATATCAGCCAGAACTCTTATTCAGCTGTAAAATAGTAAACAAATAATACCATGATAATATAACACAAAAAAAGAAAACAAAACCACTTAGACCAATGCAGCAAAACAAAAAAATACAAGAAATTTTTTTGAAAAGCATTAAAACTCACTCCTCTCTTCGAGAGAGAGAGAATACTGAAAAATGGGAAGAGGAGTGAGTACAAGAGGGAAAAGAGACTGGAGAGAGACGAGAGAGGGAGGAAGAGAGGGAGGAGCGGCGACCGGCTGGAGGCCGTCGGCGGCTTGGTTAACGGCGAAGAAGAAGTCGACCGGGCGCGGTGAGGAGGTTTCGGAGGGGGTCAACGGAGGAGACGATGGAGGCTTGGTAGATCGGGACGGGCGGTCGGCGGACGGCACGGCGAGGGTTTGGGGAGTCGGAGTGAGGCGGCTGAGGGCTGGCGACATGCGGCGACATGCGGCGACGCGCCGCTCGCGGAGGAGCGGAGAGGGGTTCGGGGGCTGGGCTTGGCCGGGCGTCGACAAGAAGGAGAGGCGGTACGTCGGGGCTAAGGAAGGTTACGGGAAGAGGAAGTCGGCCGGAGACGGGGGCGCACTGCGCGGAGGTCGGCGGTGTGGGGGCGCACGCGCCGCCGACGCGGTGGCGACATCAGGATTGGGTGGCGGAGAGGGCCGGAGGGAGCGGAGGTTCTCGGGGTTCGCGGTGGTCGGACCTAGGATAGGGATGGCGGTGGTCGTCTGGACCGGTGGCGGCGGCTCGGGCACGCCGGCGGCGGAGCGTTCGCCTGGGTCTTGATAAGGGGTCTGGTTTGTTAATTTAAGGGTTTTTTTGGCTTTTGGTGGTTGCGCCGGCGATAGTCGTGGTGGAGGTGATGGTTTGGGTGTGTCGGTCGGGGGGTTATGGTGGGTTGGTCAGAATGATGGTGAAGGGTATTGGGTTGGCCGAGGACAGGTGGCCGGGGACGGAGGCTGCTGTTCGTCGGAGAAGACGGGAGGTCGGCGAGATGGCGGTGGCAGGGATTGTGGTGGCGGGTGAGGTCTCGGACAGGGAGACTACGGTGGTGGCAGGGTGAGGCTAAGATGGAGGAATTGGGGATGGCAGTGGTGATGGACAAAGTTAGAATCGGGTTAGGGATCGAATTTTTGCCGTGTCGGGATTGTCGACACGGTGGAGAGGATTCAATGTATATGTAAAAAAATATATGGAATAAGAATTTGGATGGACACAGACACGATGCACGTAGATTTGTGGAGAAAATTTGTAGAAAAATAATTGTGAAAAAATAATGGAGGAGTACCTGCCTATTTATAGGATGTGGGAATTCCCAATTGGATAAGAATTAGGAGTAGTTTAAGCCCAAAAAATAGATAATTCGTAATTTAATTTAAAATTAATCAAATCCAAATACAAATACAAATCTAATTTAATCTAATTAAATTTTTAGTTTAAAATCAAATGGGATAAATCAAATTTCAAATATTTAACTATTTAAATAAATCCATAAATTCAAATCAAGATTTAAATTGCCACAATAATTTCAAAATATATTTTTCCAAAATACTAATAATAATAATTTCGAAAATTACACTATTAAAATAAACTAATAAATAATTACTAAATATATATGTATGTACAAGTAATATTTACATAATTATACTTTTCTAATATATCATTTTATAGGAAAAAATTATTTATTATTATAACTGTATAACTGAAAGGCTTTTTATAATTAAAATCATTAACTTGAAAATGATGGTTAGAAATAATTATTATCTATACTACTTCGAAACTATAAAAATAGAAAAAAAATACTTTTCTAAAATATATTCGCTTGCACATATTCGCACTCGTCGAGCAATTACGAAAAATAAAATTTTCGTGCGCGACGTACCATACGACTACGCGACGTACAATACAAAATTTTAAATCAGTACCAAATTTAATAAAAATAAAAAAATAGTAGAAATTTTGGGGGTTTTACACTGGGCGCCGCCGCGCGCAGCCAGGTCTGCACGGACGCAGCGGAGGCAGCAACATATCGACGATGTACCGACTTCATTGTTATATTTCTTCGCGTACACTTCATCCTTTTACGTTTCGTAAATTAGTCCGAAGAGCCTATATAACCCGCTCGAGATCCCACCAAGGGGATTTAAGGATAGTGTCACAACCTGCCCAAAAACTTGACGCCAAAATCGACAAAATTTTGTCCCAAAACAGGACCCATGACAGCCCAAACCCCCAAGATCAAAAATAAATCCTGATTAATCTAGAAGTAGTCTTTGGTAACTTGCTGAATAGAAATTACATACCACATGTAGGGCTTTAAAACCCTTCTGGTAGTTTAATTTATCGTTTGTTATAAGAAAAGAATTTTGATTGTAAAGTTCATGAAAAATCTGTTTTAAAAACTAGAAAAACTTCGATACGACGTGCGTCCCGCCAAACCGGACGACGTGGTCGCGAACCGAAAGCATCAAAAGGTGCGTATCGACTTCGTGGACGTATGGGCTTTGACAGAATTCAAATTGGTCGCGTGTGCGCGACGAATTTGATGGGTATCCGTCGAAATTCACTGTATCGGCCTCTGTGCAAATTTCTTAATTACTTTGTGCACGTTCATCAGATTGAGGCGAAACTTATGCCAACAGGACCGTATCATTTTTTTGGTCCTATGTGCCAAGTTTGGTCCAATTCTGAGACAGTTGATCGGATCACCGTTTTACGGGCCCCACTGTCCAATTCAACGGGCAATTTTGTGCATGGTCCGTCGGAATCCAACTTTGGACATACGGTTGGGTTCGTATCATCAAAACAAATTTGTAGACATATAGTTTGACAAATTTAGAGACCTTTGACTCTGGTACACTTTTCGGTGCAAAGCGGGTCCAACGAAGGACACTGCTTTGATCCGAAATTACCGTTTTGCCCTTGTGTCCAGAATTGGACTTAAGGACAGGCACAATTCTAGCTAATTTGTCTATTCTGAAAATGTTGGTACGGTTATTTAAGCTTTCGGAGACTTCTGCATGTGTTGACTGTTGTGGCTCATTAAGTGGTATAGTATTATCGATTTCACCAGCGTAGGACCTCAGACGAGTACGTCTCTGATAGTTTTCATATTTGATTATCTCTATACTTCTTCTATTTAATATTGTTTTACATTGATATCATGTTGATCCTTGACACGCTTGTCACACGAGATAGTAGTTATGGATTCTTGCATGTTGTTCGTGATCAATATATTTTTGTGTTCGTGACCTGTCTGAATCCATGGGTACTAGCCGGGCGGGGAAGTACATTAGTAGACACGTAAACATACCCAGAAATATTCCCAAAATGTCTATTCTTCCCAGATAGCAGTCGCACAAGTCACGTGCGGGGTGCGGATCTACCCCTTAGCCATTTACATGTCGAAAGTGTATTTCAAATCACTTGTTAGATATAGTCTTGCTGCATTACAGTTTTTTTTCATTGCTTGTCTTGTGTACCATGTTTTTCTGCTTTTACTCGCATGATTCCTGCCATGATTCCCTGTTTATCCTTTATCATGTATCTCAGTATTATTACAGTTTTATGGATTTCGTCATTTATTGATTCTGTTGTGAGATTGTACTCGTTCCATTCCTGACTGGAAACCAACATTTTCAGGTTAGCTGTGGCTTCACTTAGCTTTGGGAGATACGGGTGTACTTGCAGACTGAAACCTAGAAATAGATAGCAGTTGTATCATTTCATTAATTGTGAGAACTTTATATTTTCTTTAATTTTAGATATTGAAAATATTATAATAAATTTAGAAATGTGAATGAGCAACAAAGTTTATTTTGAGCATTTATTTATTGTGGGCTTGACAGCGTTCTACCGCCGACTCTGCTACGTAGGCTGGCTTGGACACGTCTCGTATCCCAAAAGCGGGTGCGGGTCGTGACAAGTTTTTGTGGTGGCCCATGCAGGTCAGTTTTCGTAAAAGATTACGAACTCTTGATGGTACGTTAGTCGTACTATTGCGAGCCTGCGACTAGAAAATACTTATTCACAACTTAAGGTTAAATTGATTTAAGAGA
This sequence comes from Iris pallida, assembly GCA_029216955.1. NCBI lineage: Eukaryota > Viridiplantae > Streptophyta > Magnoliopsida > Asparagales > Iridaceae > Iris > Iris pallida. The sequence continues at coordinate 13,652,745 of JANAVB010025399.1, read as the reverse complement.
ATGACTAGGACTAGGAGTCCCTTGTTCAAATTGACCGTGGGGTAGTTAATGTTGTCAAATAGGCCATGCAATTTAGATAAGGAATTATTGAATTTAGATAGCTTCCCAGATCTTTATAGATACACTATTACTTTTGATATGACAATATGATGCAACGTTGGTATTCTACTCACTTGGTTAGTTATACTTTTCCAGAATTAAGGCTATAATCTTGATAACCTGTTCAATTTTTTTGCTCTATTTAGATGTAAACCTTATATCGTAAATTAGAATTGCCTATTTGAAACTCTATTTTGCTGTAAGGAACTAGTTTATAATTTCTGATTCTGCTATTCATATATGAACCTCGAGTTGATTTGATTTAAAGTTTTTCCTCAGCCATTTGAAATGCATATGAAATAAAGATTAGGTTGTTCTTACTTCTCTTGTCTTCAGTTATTTCCTCCCCAATCAACCTTTTATTTTAAGGATTGAGACTTATAGGTAGATGTTTACGCTTTCTATCATAGTCAATTAGTTTGAATCTTTAGCAACTCCTTGAAGTTTTTAGGAATATAGTTGGAGTAATTTTAATGACTACGATGGCTAGACAGCAGCGCACTATCGCCAATTGCTGGAAAAGAGAGAATGTGGGTTCACTGCAGCCAGCAGCGCACTGGCGAGGCACAACCCATAGAATTGAAATCATTTCGAATAATTGTAGTTTATGGAACATTGCTAAAACCATGTCTTCGTTGACCACTTTAGACCTTGTGTCAATATAAGATAGAGTATCTGATAGCATATCACATCTGAATCACGGAACAAAGGGTTTACTATGGCCAGGTGTATACGGGTGAGGCATAATTCTCGGTAAAATGACTTCAGATGTGATTACAAGTCTAGGATACTATAGAGAATAGAAAAATGCCCTGTGTGTACCACAAGATCGAAAGCCAAAACTAGTGAAGGTTCTGTAAGATTAGGTAGCATGTCTCTCAACCTAGCAATCCGTGGTCCTTGTGATCTATTAACAAGGTAATTGACTGACACTAATCGGTTTACCAAGAATATAGAATTTAGAGGTCCATAACCCATTAGTTGACCAAGGCCTTATGGATAAGGAGATAGTAGGATGACTGTATAAACAATGACACCAGGTAAGGTTTTGATTCTCACAAAATTCGAACCACTTGTGCCTCCTTTTCAAAAATCTCACAAGCTTGTGTTTTGACTATCTTGTCCAACGCTGCAATTACAACCTAGTTTTTGCAAGCTCACTCTTTTATCGAGCTTGATTCAAGACATATATTTATTGGGGACGCCTACTAACATATTGTCTAATCAGAATCGATGTATTACGGTCTGATCAACCGTAGTACACTCGGTTCGCTCTCCTTCTGATTAACCTATGTGGATTGAGATGTAGATGTCTCTAGGAACTCATCCGCGACTGTATTGATAATTCCTCTTGAATTATACATTCGCCTTTGAATCACGTAATTGCATTCAGTGACATCCTTCTTGAACTCTTTATTGTTTTGTCTTTCACTGATTTGGAAAGACGAAAGCTCGTAATTGGTGGATAAATACATAGTATCCTTATGGCTATGATAGTTGTTATACGCAAGTGTAGCTACCATCGGCCAGCCCTGTGACTGGAACCTTGTCTCGAGTTACCCGTCCTCCCTTCGACCCTAAACCTACTATCATGATCTTCTAGTCATTGGAGTCCGATGATGATTAGGATCTTCCTCTTGATCAAATGTCAACCTAGGAGACTATCTATTCTCAAGAGGCCAATTGTTGTGAGCCTCCAGTTATTTGTTTGAAGTTGCTTTAACTAACCACCCTTAAGCCTTAACCCAACCTTTCCTCGACCAAAGCCCACAGTTTAGACATGAGATGAATAGACAGAGGTAAGGACAATCATTTACCATGACTATGGTAGACACCCGTTCCGAGATTGATTTCCAACAAATATTACCCTAGTTATGTAAATTTTATTATTTAGACCTAACTAGTATTGGAACACCACAGTCACCAGCTTAGCCAATACCATAGCTTAAATGCCCTGTCGTATTATGATCTACCAGTTATCAACAGCCATACATGATCACTACAACCCATACCACTAGAACCCTTGCGACAATAGTCTGGCAGGTTGATACAAATAGAAATTCATGACTCAGTTGTTAGAAATCTCTTCATATGATGTACCTTAGAGTTGGTTACCCCGTCGATAACTTTGTATACTATGGACGAGTAGATCCTTCTATTTTATCAACCATGTGTCCTTGTACACACTTATTTTCTATTTATTTAGGAACGATCCTTGACTTGACTTATATCTATCGTATCCCGTTATGCAATGCCATATTCTTTATTAACGAGAGTCGAGGTACATATCCGAACTTTGGAATTCTTCTAATCTCATTATTCCTAAAACTATATCCTAGCTTCTAAGGTTGGTATACTGTAAGCCTCCTAAAATTTTGAGATATACGAGGATTACTGATTGATTAGAATAATTTTCATTAGGATGATAATTAGTGCCCCAGGACTCCCACTTTCCATTTAGATCATTTTGTGTCCCCGGCCGTGTTATTAATATTTAGAGCACAAGACCAGCAGTTACCTTCCAACAAATTTCATATACAAGATCTAGACGAGTCCACCTTCATCTAGATATATCATGTCCCACTCAAAGCCATTCTCTTGTACTCTATTTTTGTGGTACGACTTTTAGGTCAAAAGGACTAGCTATAATCCTTACCATAATACCGGTATACTTCCCGACTTCCACTAGAGCCTCAACCTTAACTCAATTCATTCGACCAAATATATGGTTGTGAACTACTCGAAGCCCACTACGCACATACCACTAGTGTGCCACCCAATTAAGGCCTCGTGTGCTACTTAAACACAAAAGTCACTGAAGACGCATTTTTGGGCTTTACAAATTTAGCTAACCAACCTGACCGGCAACTAGCACAACCACTTGGGTGGAATCCTACTCTAGGTCACCCTAACCTAGTAGAAATAGCTTTTATCATTAGGATCTTGCCTAGTCAACATAGATTGAAATCCAAGGTTCATCCAACCAACGAGTGATGTCTAATTAGGGAACCCATTAAGACCCAGTAAAACCCATCCATGCATACCACCATAGTTGGACTATAAAACTGAACCAATTGAAATAGGTCCCTATACCTATTATGTAGTCTCCACCTCTTAGAATGTGTAGTCATTCGTAACCCTTATTCCATCTACCTGGAAGTCGCGACACGATCTTGTGTTGCATTTATATCCCTTGCTCGTGTGTTTAAATAACCACAGAAAAGATCACATTCTTGATTTCTCAAATTTCGTTCTATTATGGAGCCTTATTTAGATTAATTTCGAGAACATGACTTCTGTACTGTACGGATTGCAAGCCCCTCTAAGAAACGAAGGGTTCTTCGATTTAGCAAGTGACTAGACTAGAATAGCCCAATCTAGCAAATAAGTCAATGGTTCATAAACTCTCATTCTATCTGTATCATTGGATACTTTCTACCGCTCTTGAAACTTCATATTTGCTCTCGATTATTCTTCCTTATCTTCATGTCCTTGTTATCTCAGAGCGATGCATAGTCATATTTATTAGAATTTATCAATATTTCTTAGCTACTTGTGAAAATGTGTGCTTGTTAAATTTTGGGTTGCTTGATAGATAGGAGAGGATTATAGATGCCATATGCAGTAGATATCTGTTGCTAGGATTGTTAGCAACTAGTTAGAAGATTATAAGATTTTAGTTCTGAAGAGTAGTATGACCAAAGGTGGGTGGAAGTCCTGGAGGTTATGTAGTTACAAAATGGCTAGGAGGAGGGTATAAAATATTTTGAGGAATTAAAATTTAAGGAGATTAAGGTTAAGGTCGACTTTCCTTCGAAATTTAAGGAATAATTATGAATTAGAATTTCGAGGATGAAATTATTTTTAAGGTGGGTAAATTTGTAGCTCTCCTTTCCGAAAATTTAGAAATATTTTTATTATTGTTATTTTATTTGAATGGTGATTTTTAGATTTTATAAACAATTAATTAGTTAATTATTATGGTAGATAATTTTAGTCATGGTTTGGAATTAGAGTATAAGGTGACTGGAAATCATGGCACGGATAGTGCAGTGGCGTACTTTGACTAGTATATTAGCCCTGGTAGGGAAGGCTGAGCCATAGTGATGTCCTAACTAGGAAAACTAGGCCAAGTTGTGACATGACCATTATAAATAGTTTAATTATTCATTAATAATATTATTTGACATTTAAGTGACCCGGTCGTACCAAACTGGTCCGGACTTGACCCGGACCAAACCTAGGCCGAAATAGACATGTGGTGTGACCAAAGATGGCCATGTGGACATATTTTATGGGTGTACAAATGTTCTTAATATTATTTTAGAATTTGAGAAATATTTTCTAATTATTAAATTAGAGGTACAAAATTTATATTTTTATTATTAATGATGTTTTCCAATATTGGAACAATTTTGACCCAAGTAAGGGTGTGGGGTAAAGATCACCCATTGGGGCAATTTTTATTATTTTATTTTTATTAAGGTTATTTTATAGAGATTTAATAAGCATGTTCATTCCATTTAAATATTAATATTATTATTGAGTCGATTTATGGTAAATTAAATTTATATATATATGTAGATATAAATGTGCTTTCTATATATAGATAATAAGAATATTGGTATTTATAATATTTATTTAAAGTATTTTAGGTTTTTGTGATTTTAAGGATATATATATAAAAATATATATGGGATATATATATTTGTATAATAAATAAAGAAAGAGTAATGCAAAAGAATAAAAAGCCAAAGGCCCAACACCCCCGACCTAAATCCCACAGCAAAGCCCAGGCCCGGGCAGCTATCCCAAAGCTTAGCTACCCCCACAGCGAACACGAAGCCAGGCCGAGCCCTTCACATATACACACGCACACGTATATACATACACACTCGAGAGACGAATATGAGCAAACCCTAACTCCTCGACACGCAGCCACCTCCTCCAGCGCCGACCCCGACCTTGGCGCAACCATGTGCCACCCTGGGCGCCGTCGTGTGGAGCCAGGTCCGTGCAGAGGCAGCGCACACGCGCACGAGTTCAGCGGAGGCAGCAACATATCGACGAGGTACCGACTTCATTATTATATTTCTTCGCGTACACTTTGTCGTTTTACGTTTCGTAAATTAGTCCGGAGAGCCTATATAACCCTCTCGAGATCCCACAAAGGGGATTTGAGGATAGTGTCACAACTTGCCCAGAAACTTGACGCCAATATCGATAAAATCCTGTCCCGAAATAGGACCCATGACAGCCCAAACCCCCAAGATCGAAAATAAATCCTGATTAATCTAGCAGTAGTCTTTGGTAACTTGCTGAATAGAAATTACAGACCACATGTAGGGCTTTAAAACCCTGCTGGTAGTTTAATTTATCGTTTGTTATAAGAAAATAATTTTGATTGTAAAGTTCATAAAAAACATGTTTTAAAAACTAGAAAAACTTCGATACGACGTGCATCCCACCAAACCGGGTGACGTGGTCATAAACCAAAAGTATCGAAAGGCGCGTATCGACTTCTTGGACGTGTGGGCTTTGACGGAATTCAAATTGGACGCGTGTGCGCGACGAATTTGATGCGTATCCGTCAAAATTTACCGTATCAGCCTTTGTGCAAATTTTCCAATTATCATGTGCACGTTCGTCAGATCGAGACAAAACTTGTGCCAACAGGACTGTATCATTTTTTTGGTCCTGTATACCAAGTTTGGTCCAAGTCTGATACAGTTGATCAGATCGCCGTTTTGCGGGCCCCACGGTCCGATTCAACGGGAGATTTTTTGCACGGCCCGCCGGAATCCAACTTGGGACATACGGTTGGGTTCGTATCATCAAAATGAATTCGTAGACATATAGTTTAATAACTTTAGAGACCGTTGACTCTGGCATGCTTTTCGGTACAAAGCGAGTCCAATAGCGGACACCGTTTTGATCCAAAATTACCGTTTTGCCCCTGTGTCCAGAATTGGACTTAATGACAGGCAATTCTAGCTAATTTGACTATTCTGAAAATATTGGTACTATTTATTTCAGCATCTGGAGACTTCTGTATGTGTTGACTGTTGTGGCTCATTGAGTGGTATAGTATTATCGATTTTATAGCATATGACCTCAGGCGAGTACATCTCTGATAGTTTTCGTATTTGATTATCTCTATACTTCTTGTATTTAATATTATTTTACATTGATATCATGTTGATTCTTGACACGCTTGTCACACGAGATAGTAGTTATGGATTCTTGCATGTTGTTAGTGACCAATATATTTTCGTATTCGTGACCTGTCTGAATCCATGGGTACTAGCTGGGCGGGGAAGTACATTAGTAGACATATAAACATAACCAGAAGTATCCCAAAAATGTATATTCTTTCCTGATAGCAGTCGCACAACTCACGTACGGGATACCGAATTTATCCCTTAGCCGTTTACATGTCGAAAGTGTATTTCAAATCACTTGTTAGATATAGTCTTGCTGCATTATAGTTTCTTGTCATTGCTTGTCTTGTGTACCATGTCTTCCTGCTTTTACTCGCATGATTCCTGCCATGATTCCCTTTTTATTCCTTATCATGTATCTCAGTATTATTACAGTTTTATGGATTTCGTCATTTATTGATTCTGTTGTGAGATTGTACTCGTTCCATTCCTGACTGGAAACCAATATTTTTTCAGGTTAGATGTGGCTTCACTTAGCTTTGGGAGATACGGGTGTACTTGTAGACTGAAACCTAGAAATAGATAGCAGCTGTATTATTTCATTAATTGTGAGAACTTTGTATTTTCTTTAATTTTAAATATTAAAAATATTGTAATAAATTTAGAAATGTGAATGAGCAATAAAGTTTATTTTGAGCATTTATTTATTGCGGGCTTGACAGCGTTCTACTGCCGACTCTGCGGCGTAGGCTGGCTTGGACACGTCTCGTATCCGAAAAGCGGGTACGGGTCGTGACAATTGTGTTTAGCATTTTTGGTTTGTGTGCTTTTGCTCGGCTCTCTCACAGGACTTTTTGGTTTGGAAGAACGGTTTTCATGCTTCGTTCCCAATAGAGTGGTATCAGAGCTTTGGGTTTAAAGAAGTGTCAGGAGTTGACAGTCAAACCAGGAAGCAGAGATGGACGCAAAGCCGGTGCGCATGGTGAACCTGAACGGTACCAACTACCATTATTGCGGTACAATATGGAAGATTTATTGTTCATCAAGAAGCTGCATCTTCCAGTATTTGCATCCGAGAAGCCCAGTGACAAATCCGATGAGGACTGTGGGTACATGCGGCAGTTCGTTGATGAGAACATGTACAACCACGTTGCCAATATTGAGTATGCGAAAACGTTGTGGGAGGAGCTAGAATCTTTGTACGTGAAAAAGACCGGAGTAAACAAACTATTCCTGATCCGGATGATGATGGGTCTGCAGTACAAAGGTGGTGCATCCATTACGGATCACTTGAGTGAGTTCCTGGGCATAGTGGACCAGCTATCCTCGATGGGAGTCAAGTTTGACGACGAGGTTCAAGGACTTTGGTTGCTATGTACATTGCCAGACTCGTGGGAGACCGTATGAGTATCTATGATCGCTTCTGCTCTGGAAGGCGTGGTCAGTCTAGAGTTTGCCAAGAACGGGGTATTGAATGAAGATATACGGAGACGTTCTCAGGGCACTTCATCCACATCCCATCACTCAGAGGTACTAGTTTCAGAGAGCCGTAGAAGGGGCAAAAGTAGGGGTCTAAGTAGTGGCAGAGACAAGAGCAGAAGGAAGTCCAAGGGTCGGTATGAGAACTCGGAGTATTACCATTGTGGCAAGAAGGGCCACATCAAGAGAAACTATTTCGCTTAGAAGAGAGAGAAGAAGGGCGACAAGAAGAAGCAAGATGAGAACACTATAGCGGTGGCCTCGATACATGGAGATGATGTGATCATCGTAGGTGATGAGGTTATCATAAACCTCGCCTTCTTGGCTGGTGTACTCAGGGGCTTCAGCGCACGTATCTCATAACAGGGCACTATTTGCCACTTATACGACATGCGACTGTGGAGTATTGAAAATAGGCAATAGAGATGTATCGAAGGCGGTTGCCATTGGAAATGTACATTTGAGGACGAAGACGGATGTAGTTCTTGTTCTCAAAGATGTTCGTCATGTCCCTGATATCCGTTTCAACCTGGTGTCGGTTGGAAGTTTGGATGACGAGGGATGCTTCAGTTTCTTCGAGAATAGTCAGTGGAAACTTTCCAGATGTTCGATGGTGATCGCCAGAGGAAGCAAGAAGTTCGGTCTCTACTTGGAAGGGAGCGCAAAGGGGGCACAGGAGTTGAACACAGTCAGTGATGCGTCTACCGAGTTATGGCCCGGGCGGCTCGGCCATATCAGCGAGAAGGGGATGAGCTACTTGGTGAACAGGAAGGTGATTCCAGGGCTCAAGTTTATAAAGTTGGAGAAATGCACGCGCTGCTTAGCTGGGAAGCAAAATAGGGTGTCTTTCCCAACTCATCCAAGTTCAAGGAAGCCGACGTTGCTCGAGTTGATTCACTCGGATGTCGGCGGTCCTATAAAGGTAAAATCTATTGGTGGTACTTCTTACTTTGTAACTTTTATTGATGACTGTTCCAGGAAGGTTTGGTTATATGCCTTAAAGACCAAGAATCAAGTGCTGCCCATTTTCAATAAGTTTTAAGCCTCTGTTGAAAGAGAGACGGGCAAGAAGTTATTGTGTGTTCGGTCCGACAACGGAGGCGAATACATTAGTCCCTTTGATGTGTATTACAGAGCGCAAGGGATACGACAGCAGAAGACTCCGCCCAGGACACCTCAGCTCAATGGTGTAGCGGAGCTCATAAATAGGACATAGATGGAGAGGGTACGGTGTTTGCTATCAGAAGCAAATTTACCAGGCAGTTATTGGGGTGAGGCTCTTCTCACAGCTGCTTATGTTATTAATCTATCTCATAGTGCCCCTTTGCAGGGTGACATGCCTGACAAAGTATGGTACGACAAAGAGCCGTCATACAACCACCTGCGAGTGTTTGGTTGTAAGGCCTTCGTACATGTACCGAAGGATGAGAGGTCCAAACTTGAGCCGAAGGCGAGGCAATGCGTCTTTGTCGGCTGTGGTCGGAATGAGTTTGGCTATAGACTCTACGACCTAGTCGGAAGAAAGCTCTACAGAAATAGGGACATAGTATTCGTCGAGGATCAGACCATAACCAACACTCAGGATTCCGAGACGCCTTCTGAGGATGAGGAATTGCCTGAGTTAGAGTCATTTCGATTCGAGCAGTTTCTAGAGGACATCGCAGAGGATCCAGTTATGGCGGAGCTAGTACATAGAGTTGCTCCCAAACTTGAGCATCATCCTGCTAATGGTGATCAGGATGTACCTCAGGAGGATGAGCATGCCGGAGAGGCAGTTCATGAAACGGATGAGACTGTTGGTATACAGCCAGCACCAGTGGCTCCACTGAGAAGGAGAGACAGAGATCGTCGACCATCTACGAGATACTCGCCGGGTGAGTATGTGCTACTGATTGACGAAGGAGAGCCCGAAAGCTTTAAAGAGGCTATGGAAGAAGAATACAACCAGGATTGGATGCAAGCTACGCAGGAGGAGATGAGTTCCTTACACGCCAATTCCACTTATGAGCTGGTGTTGTTGCCAAAGGGCAAGAAGGCTTTGAAGAATCGATGGGTGTTTAGAGTGAAGCAGACGGATGATGCTACTCGCCCTCGATACAAAGCGAGGCTGGTAGTTAAAGGCTACGGTCAACGGAAATACGTTAATTTTGATGAGATCTTTTCGCCAGTCGTCAAGTAGTTGTCTATTCGGGTGGTGCTAGCATTGGCAGCCAGTTTCGACTTGGAGGTCGAGCAGATGGACGTGAAGACGGCAATCCTCCATGGTGATCTTGAGGAGGAGTTATACATGGAGCAGCCAGAGGGATTCTGTGAGAAGGGCGAGTCATATTTGGTCTGCCGGTTGAGGAGGAGCTTGTAGAGGGTGTATTCTCTTTATTCCATTAGTGCAGGTTCTTCAGGGTTGGACTCCGATCGTCTCGTGATTTTTTTCGCAAGAGTTTTCCACGTCAAAAATCTTTGTGTCTGCGATTGTGTTTGGCATTTTTGGTTTGTGTGCTTTTGCTCGGTTCTCTCGCAGGACTTTTTGGTTTGGGGGAACAGTTTTCACGCTTTGTTTCCAATATCTTGATGTTTTGCTGCCATGGAATTCCTGCTCTACGACTAGTATAATGTATTTTTAAGGAAATAAGGAAACTATTTTACATGTTATCAATGAGACTGACACTGTTAAATCATGACTCGTTTTGAGTCTACAGGCAAAATAATAGAGAAAATAGCCCAAGTCGAGAACTCATATCACCCGATGTGCGCAGGCATATTCTTTGCGAACCAACTAATATATTTCTGTTACATGTCAGAATGACTTATCCTTCTTTATGTTTAATACTCTCTTCTTGACAAGTATGCAGGTAACTGAAGAGTATCAAGATGTTACAATTTCAGTGAGAACTGATATATGGAGACCTGAGGTATATAGTTCTATTAATATGAATGTATCTATATCAAAGTTTGTTATTGCCGGGGCACAATTTTTCGATGGAAAACTGAAATTTTGTAACAATTGTATAAACAATCGTTATTACGTAACACTTCACAGAAGGTACGTAAGAGAAATTTCAACTAGTGCTACACTTCACAGAAGGTGCACAGAACGTAACACTTCACAGAAGGTACGTAAATAAAATTCCACTAGTGCTACACTTCACAGAAGGTGCACAAATAGAATTCTAATAATATCAACGCAAATACTTCACCGAAGGTGCGCTAATAGAATCCTTATAATTCCAACAAAGAAAGTGACAGACGAAAGGTGGAAAAACTCCTGCTGGGGTGAATGATCACCATTGCTCAAAGCTTTATTCGCCCCACACGAATAGCTTCCAGGAACCAGCAAGTTCGTCGGAGAACTTGGAACACTCTGCTCTTCTGACTCCTCGGATGAACTTGAACTCCTGTGCAAAATGCAACACTGGAACAATACCTCTCTTCTCTCTCACAGCCTCTAAGCACTTGTAAACTTTCTGTCTACTACTTGTGTATTAGTTCTAACCTGTAAGAGAGAAGGATGAGGCCTTATATAAGCCCCTGCAACAACTGCCAGGTTAGCACAATGTTAGGGACGTGGTAGTAACCACCCCGAACATGGAGCAACCGCTCATAACATGCAAGGACACGTTCTGCTGGAAGTTGTGCCACCAGCATAATTTACACTTTATGTACACAGCCCCTTTACGCACCCTACGCACACTACGCACTCTACGCACACTGCGTACGCTACGTACACTGTGCACTCTACGCACACTGCGCGTACTGGGCGTACTGGGCGTACTGGGTTACGTACTGGGCTGCGTAACTGGGCCAACGTAACTGGGCTCGTGTAACGGGCCGCACAAGTGGCTCGTACAACGAGCGCAACTTAAGCGCACTATGTGCCTTGCAACGATGCTGACGTGCTAAGTGCAAAGTGCGCCAATAAAATGCCACATTATGCCTCATGAGCCCTTGAGCCCGAGTCCGAGTCCGAGTCGCTAAGCCCCTACGGGGCTTAGCTCCTATGGAAATAAATTTCCCAAGAGCAAAACGCATGAATGCTTTAATTGTTAATTTTAGCCTTTTTTCCTATTAGAAAAATAACCCTACATGACAAACCCATGTGCATCTCCACACCACATGTGCATCTCTTAAACTAGCAAAGCTAATATATAGAGATACAACCTATTTGGTTTTTCCGATGTTGGACTAAAGTTTCTAAAAGGAAAGCCAAAAACCTAACAATCCCCCACATATCTCTATATATGGGAATAAGTGTTCTCCACAGTAACTGTCCATCATGCATTAGGAGAGATGTCGCTGATGACTTGAATCTTCCCGCATGGGTCAAAAATCAGACTATAATACAAGAATGGACTAAGCCTTGAATTCTGCATCATAGTTGAAATTTTTTCTACTCACATAATGTAGGTACGTGTGCTTCTGGCTACACATTAAAGGCCCTGTGCCAGCCTGGTTTCAGTGTATAATTTTGGGCGTCTACAAGTTTACCCTCAAGAGACGGCCTGATATCTCTTTGTCCATACACTATAGGTGAGTTCATTATAAAGAGACATGGCATGAAGCGCTTTGCGCTTCCCTTGTGGTGCTACGCCGCTATGACATGGCTTAAAGCCAAGGCATTACCCCTCTCTAGGAATCACCCCATATCTGGAAACCATTGTAGTGTCATACTACTGTAGCATGAGGCAACTGCCTCTTTGTAGTGCCAAACTACCCAGCATGAAGCCTTAAGCTCCCTTGCGGTGTTACGCCGCAACGACATGGCTTGCAAGGCCGAGGCTTTATCCCTAACTGGGTACCTCATCGTGGTGTCGTGCCACTGTAACATGAGGAACTCCTCCTCTTTGTAGTGCTGACTACATCCCTCTTTATTTTAATATACAGCATTAGGCTAACTGCCTATTTGCGGTACTACGCCGCTGTGACTTGGCCTACAAAGCCGAGGCTTTATCCTATTCCTGGGCAGTACCCCACTTATAGGAACCTCATCGTGGAGTCACCCCGCTGTAGCATGGAGTTTCACTCCTTGTAGTGCTGCTCTACCGGGCTTCCTGTAAAGCACACCAGGCATTCACTCTGCCTGAGAACTCATTAAGGCAATTAAGCCAACCTTCCCACAGGAACCGTTTTCCGTAGAAAACAACAGTAGACAACAGTGGTTATAGGTCCGTAACCTCTCCATGCCCAATAGAACATGTACCCACCGTTCCTGATATTCTTCCGATTAGTGGTCATCCCTTGAACCAAAAGCTAGATGCCTAGTAGATAAATCTTTGAACTAAAAGCATAAAACTTTTTGGTAGGAATACAATAATACAATATCAGAATGCCTTCAAGCCCATTTTATAAGCTATGTCATCGACCAGCTGGCGCTTGAGGCCCTTGGTGAACGGATCCGCCAGGTTCTCTTGACTCTGAACATCAATCACTACAATTACACCTCTCTTAATAAGATCGTGTACTTCCCTGTGCTTTAACCGCACAGTCCTCTTCTTTCCGTTGAAAAGGTCATTTAATGCCACCGCCGCAGTCGCCTGGTTGTCGCAGTATATCGGTATTGTCGGTATTTGCGCCCCAACTACTGGAAGATCATACACGAGCTCCCGAAGCCATTCTGCTTCCTCGGCTGCGGTATCAAGTACAAAGAACCCAGATTCTATGGATGACCGCGAGAGCATAGTCTGCTTCTTCGATTTCCACGATATAGTAGCTCCACCCATTGTGAAAATATATCCACCTGTGGACCTCTCGCTCTCCAAATCTGAGCACCAGCTGGCATCACTGAAGCCTTCTACTACCGGCGGATCTCCGCTGTAGTACAGTGCATATGTCCGAGTCTTCTTGAGATATCTCATAACCCGTTTCACAGCTTTCCAGTGTTCAGCACCTGGTTTGCTCTTGAAATGACTCAGCATTCCCACGACGAAAGCTATGTCAGGCTTTGTGGCAGTAGTAGCATACATCAAACTTCTGATTACGCTTGCATACTCCAGCTGCCTGACGCTTTCCCCTGAATTAGGCTTCAGCTTCAGATCACACCTGTACGGCGTATCGATCCCTGGAAGATTCCGATACCCATAACGAGTGATCATTTTCTCAATATAATGAGACTGTGACAGCGCTAGTCAGTGTCTGTCCGGATGATCTTGATCCCTAAGATCACATCAGCTTCCCCCAAGTCCTTCATACTGAACTTGCTCGAGATGAACCTCTTTGTCTCCGTGACATAGCTCATATCCGTACCTAGGATAAGCATGTTGTCCACGTACAAACAAACGATCACACCTCTTCCATCATCGAACTTGGTGTAAACACACTTGTCCGTCTCACTGACCATATAGCCATTTGACCTTATAACCTTGTCAAATTTCTCATGCCACATCTTGGGAGCCTGTTTAAGACCGTACAAAGATTTTACCAACTTGCAGACTTTGTCTTCAAGACCCTTGACGACAAATCCCTCTGGCTGTTGCATATAAATCTCTTCGGTCAGCTCGCCATTTAGGAAAGCCGTATTCACATCCATCTGATGTATCACCATCTTATGTATTGCTGTAAGAGCAATCAACATCCTGATAGTGGTCATCCGGGCAACTGGAGCATACGTGTCAAAATAGTCAATCCCCTGCTTCTGAGAAAACCCCTTGGCTACCAACCTGGCCTTGAACTTATCAATAGTTCCGTCTGCTTTCATCTTCTTCTTGAAGATCCATTTGCATCCGATGGGTTTAGCTCCTTCAGGAAGATCAACCAACATCCAAGTGTTATTTGAGGTGATGGAATCAATTTTATTGTCAATCGCCTCCTTCCAGAAAACTGTATCTCTGGTCTTCATCGCCTCATCATATGTAAGCGGATCTGCTTCCACATGATAGATGACAAAGTCACTTCCAAAGTCCTTCGGCCTCCTCACGCGCTTAGCTGACGGCTCAGCTTGTTCTGGTTCAATCGTTATTTCAACAACATCTTCTTGGACCATATCTTAATTGAAGACTTCAGTTTGCTGCACACCCTCATTGTTCTCCGGTACATCCGCAAGAACAATATTCTTATGGCTTGCAAAATTTGTCTTCAAAATATTCTGCGTCACAGGATTCAATGATATGATTTGACTCAATATCAAGAAATCTCCGAGCATCACTCTTCTTGGCATACCCCAAGAAGATCGTCTTAGTAGTCCTTGTCCCAAGCTTCTGTATCTTCAGATCTGGAAGCTTGACATATGCCAGACGCCCCTACACTCGAATGAAATTCAAGTTAGGTCTGACCTTGAACCAGAGTTCATGAGAAGTAACGTCTGAAGTTGTATGAGGCACTCTATTTAGAATAAAAGTGGCCGTCAATGCAGCTTAACCCCAGTAGCACTTAGGAAGGCCAGCAGTCAACAACATTGAGTTAATCATTTCTGTTAACGTTCTGTTCTTCCTCTCTGCTACTCCGTTAGATTGAGGAGAGTACGGAGCCGTAGTCTCATTGACAATTCCATGTTCTTTGCAGAACGATGCAAATTCATGAGACCTGTACTCCCCACCTCGATCACTTCTTATTCTTTTGAGTTGTTGTCCAGTCTGTCGCTCAGCTTCGGCTCTGAACTCCTTGAACTTCTCGAATGCTTCGTCTTTAGCCTTCAGCAAGTAGACGAACGCATACTTTGAGAAGTCATCGATGAAGGTTATGAAATACTTCATCCCGACCTTTGTAGAGAACTGTTTGCAGTCACAGATATCTGAGTGTACTAACTCCAGAAGATCTGTACTTCGAATGACCCGAGGAAAGAGTTTTCTTGTGATCTTAGTTTGAGGACAAACTTTACATTTCTCTACCTTACCCCCACACTTGGAGATAAGCCCTAGACTAGACATTCTGTTTATTCGTTTACAATGAACATGTCGTTGCATATTATGCCACAACTCAAGAGTATAAGCAGAAGGAGTGACTTCATTAATTACATTAATTACATTGGACTGATTTACAAGCTGAATCTTGAACATTCCTTCGGTATAAAAAGCTTTCCTAAAATATGTTCCCTTGATAGACATCACCATCTGGCCAGCATTGATGTCTATCCTGAGGACTGCGTTACAGAATAGGCCTCCTGAGATCAGGTTCTTGGCGATAGCAGGTACGTGCTTTACACCTTGAAGCGTCAGAGACTTGCCAGAAGTCAGCTTCAATACCACCATTCCAATCCCGAGCACTTCAGCTTGTGCCTGTTTCGCCATCATAACCACTTCAGAAGTAGGTGTGTAGGTGGTGAACCACTCCTTACTGGAGCAGACATGGCATGAGGCTCCAGTGTCTACCCATCAGTCAGAATCAGTCCCTACCGTATCAACCTGCGCAATCATAGCAACAACATCAGTGATCATAGATACCTTACTAGGCTCTTCTTGCTCTGATTGCTTGGTCTTTGCTTTGTACTCATTCTTAAAGTGGCCCTTCTTGCCACACTTGAAGCAAGACATTTGAGACTTTGGCTTCTTTTTCTTGAAAGAAGTTCCCTTGACTTTTAGATTGTCAGGGTCATTCTTCTTGCTGTGGAAAGCCGCTTGCTTTCCCCTTGGTTCCTTGGTTTGAACCAGATTGGCGTTAGCCAATTGCTTGGACAGTTTGTCCACCTTCAGTTGAGCCCGCATCCGGTCCTCAACATAGATTTCCTGCAGGAGATCTTCAAGGCTGATCTCCAGCTTCTTCCTATGCATGTTTGTATAGAATTTGCTCTACCCAGCGGGGAGCTTTGAGACAATCTCTCCAACAACAAACTTGTCGGGGAGGGGCATCGCCTCGTCTTCCAACTTCTGTCGCAGTTTCAGGAACTCTTTCACCTGCGGCAGCATAGACTTTTCGTCCTCAAAAAACCACTTGTGATATTTTTCAACCACAAATATTTTACTGCGGTTCTTGTCTTCTTCGTAGAGTTTTTCTAGAGACTCCCATATGTCTCTAGCGATATTCTTCTTAGAATAGGATTCTGCAAGGGAATCTTCCATAGCATTCAAGATAAGCAACCTGCAAATACTATTTTCCCTTCTCCATTTTGCTTGAAGTTTAGTAGCCGCGGTGATTGCGGCAGCAGATCCAACATCTAGAACAGTAGGTTTTTCCTCCAGAAGCACGTGATCTACGTCTTTGCGTTGAAGGGTGAGATATTCCTTCCTCTTCCAGACTTGGTAATGTTCCCCATCAGACTTTTCTAACTTGCAAAAGTCAAAATTGAAGAGTGAAACATTAACGTTTTCCATCGTAGCGATAAAGCTTTGAGATTGTTATTGCCGGGGCACAATTTTTCGATGGAAAACTAAAATTTCGTAACAATTTTATAAACAATCTTTATTACGTAACACTTCACAGAAGGTACGTAAGAGAAATTTCAACTAGTGCTACACTTCACAGAAGGTGCACAGAACGTAACACTTCACAGAAGGTACGTAAATAAAATTCCACTAGTGCTACACTTCACAGAAGGTGCACAAATAGAATTCTGATAATATCAACGCAAACACTTCACCAAAGGTGCCCTAATAGAATCCTGATAATTCCAACGAAGAAAGTGACAGAGGAAAGGTGGAAAAACTCCTGCTGGGGTGAATGATCACCGTTGCTCAAAGCTTTAATTTCCCTACACGAATAGCTTCCAGGAACCAGTAAGTTCGTCGGAGAACTTGGAACACTCTGCTCTTCTGACTCCTCGGATGAACTTGAACTCCTGTGTAAAACGCAACACTGGAACAATTTCTCTCTTCTCTCTCACAGCCTCTAAGCACTTGTAAACTTTCTGTCTACTACTTGTGTATTAGTTCTAACCTGTGAGAGAGAAGGAGGAGGCCTTATAAGTGCAAAGTGCGCCAACAAAATGCCATATTACGCCTCATGAGTCCGAGTCCGAGCCCGAGCCCGAGCCCGAGCCCGAGTCCGAGTCCGAGTCCGAGTCCGAGTCCGAGTCGCTAAGCCCCTATGGGGCTTAGCTCCTATGGAAATAAATTTCCCAAGAGCAAAAAGCATGAATGCTTTAATTGTTAATTTTAGCCTTTTTTCCATTAGAAAAATAACCCCACATGACAAACCCATGTGCACCTCCACACCACATGTGCATCTCTTAAACTAGCAAAGATAATATATAGAGATGCAACCTATTTGGTTTTTCCGATGTGGAACTAAAGTTTCTAAAAGGAAAGCCAAAAACCTAACAAAGTTTTCTTTTTTTGCTAAAGGAGTTCATTTCCCCCTCACATTTGGTGAATAACTCAATAACACCTCTATTTCTCCTACATATGCTCTTTGTATTTGTACTGATAGATTAATTTGATGAGTAATTCTTTCTTGACCTATTACGATCCATGATCAAATGGTTCAAACAGGGAAAAGCTAGAGAAGAGAGAAGTACGATTAGGGGGGACCTTGCTGACCCTGTGGTAGTCATGATAACGTCAGCTTGTTTGACTACTATCAAAAAATGCATAGGTATGCTCTCTTTCATGTGCAATGATGAATAATTATGTTGTTTTGCGCATCCAGCATAAACAAAATTGAGATATCAATTGTTGCTATTTACATATAAGCACTAACTACAATTAAGCACTAACTACAATTAAGCACTAACTACAATCAAAAAATGCATAGGTATGCTCACTTTCATGTGCAATGATGAATAATTATGTTGTTTTGCGCATCCAGCATAAACAAAATTGAGATATCAATTGTTGCTATTTACATATAAGCACTAACTACAATTTTATGTTCACACTATTTCTGTACACTGCAAGTTTGTACCAAAATCTAGGTCCATGTCAGATAAATTTTTTAATACCAGTTGAACAAATATCATTTTTGAAGGCTTGCGAAGTGTTGTACTAGTATCTTTGGTGTTTAATTTTTGTAGATTGGCCTTAACTGTTTATAACAAAATTATTTTGTAAAAGAAGATGCCTCATCAAAGCTGGCCAAAGTGTAAGTGCCGATTATTGGAGTTGGTCAACATGGTTCCTATTAGTCCCGGAACTTGATCAAAGATGAAAAACTGAGGCAATCGAGATCTGAAAGTCACACAAAACTTTGCAGTGACCAAACTCAAGATCTACGATGATACAAAAAACCAAATAGCCAGATTACAATATGAAGGAGGAAAATAGAGAAGAGAAGATCTCTCGTTCTTCCTTGCAAACGTGTTGCAATTGGGACAGAACAAGTTACAATAATCTAGAAAAAGATGAGATAAAGAAAAGTGCTGGGGTGTCAAAACACCGTTGCTCAAAGCAAAATTCGCCCCATACGAATTGCTTCCAGGAACCAGCAAGTTGAAGAGCTTGTGGAACGCTCGAAGTCACCTCTGATCTGACTCCTCGGATGGACTTGCAATGGTGGCAACAGCTCCCTCTCTCTCTTTCTCTCTTTTCTGACTTATAAAATTCGTAGTACTTCACAAAGGAGGCCAGAAGAGAGTATATATAGAGAGAGGGTGGAAACCCTATCTGCCTCTTCAGTTATGGAAAGATTGAATCAAATTCCACAAAGATTGCAACAAAATTAATTTAAATCTTATGAAAAGATTGAATCAAATCCCACAAAGATAGCAATGAAATTAATTCAAATCCAACAAATATAGCAAAAAAATTAATTCAAATCTTATGGAAAGATTGAATCAAATTCCATAAAAAGTGGATCTGAATTAATCGTATTGAATCAGTCTTTCCATAACTGACTTAGTCTGCACAGTCAGCGGAGCCCTCCATGCGGCAGCAGCAACAGCAGCCTGGCCGCAAGTGCCGCATGGACCGCATGAGACCGCATGAGGTCGCATGTGGCTGCGTATGAGCCGCATGCCGTATAAGATCGTATGGCCGCATATGAGCCGCATGACTGCTAACGTGCTAAGTGCAAAGTGCACCAAATTATGCCTCATAAGCCCATGAGCCTGAGTCCGAGCCCAAGCCCGAGTCCGAGTCCGAGTCGCTAAGCGCCTCTCCAAATGGAATTAATCCAAGAGAATGACAAAAGCATTAATGCTTAATCCTTGGAGCCTTATTCTTACCTCCTAGTAAAATCACCCACATGGTTCCCTCCTTAGGGTCACCATCCCATGTGCATCTCTCAACAACACAACCAAGTATATATGTTGAGATAACTCATGGTGCATTTTCGATGTGGGACTAAACTTTTACAAGGCATGTTGAGTGCAAGCTCTCTCCATGTAAAGAAAGCACCAACAATCCCTCACATATCACAACATATATATGTATCCAGGGTTGAGCGTTCCCCACAGTAACTGTCCATTTTGCATTAGGATAGATGTCGCTGACGACTTGAATCTTCCCGCATGGGTTAAATAACAATGTGATACAAGAATGGACTACGCCTTGAATTCTGCACAACAATTGTAATTCTTCCCACTCACAAAGTGTAGTTATGTGTGCTTCTGGCTGTACATTAAAGACCCTGTGCCAGCCTTGTTTTAGTGTATAATTTTGGGCGTCTACAAGTTTACCCTCACGAGACGGCCTGATATCTCTTTCCATACAATATAGGTGAGTTCTTTATTAAAGAGACATGGCATGAAGCCTCGCGCTTCCTTGCGGTGCTACGCTGCTATGACATAGCCTGAAGCTGAGGCATTACCCCTACCTAGGAACCTCATCGTAGTGTCATACTACTGTAGCATGAGATCTCAGCCTCTTTGTAGTGCCAATCTACTCAGCATGAAGCCTAAGGCTTCCTTACGGTGTTACACAGCAACGACATGGCTTACAAGACCGAGGTTTTACCCCTACCTGGGTACCTTATCGTGGTGTCATGCTACTGTAACATGGGGCCATCCTCCCCTTTGTAATGCTGTCTACGACTCTTTAATTATGTCATACAGCATTAGGCTACCTGCCTATTTGCGGTTCTACGCCGCTATGACTTGGCTTGCAAAGCCGAGGCATTACCCCAGACCTGGGAACCTCATGGTGGAGTCACCCCACTGTAGCATGGAGTTTCACTCCTTCAAGTGCTGCTCTACCGTGCTTTCTGTAAAGCACACCAGACATTCACTCTGTCTGAGAACTCATTAAGGTGTTTAAGCTAACCTTCCACAGGATCTGTTTTTTCTGCAGAAAATACATAGTAGACAATAGTGCTTATGGGTCCGTATCCCTTCCATGTTCAAGAGAACAAGTACCCACTGTTACCTGATAGTTTCCCAGTCAGTGATCCTCTTTTGAACCAAAAGTTAGATGCCTAGTAGATTTCTCTTTGAACTAATAGCATAAAACTTTATGGTAGGATTATAAAGACACACTATCAGAACGCCTTCAAGCCCATTTTACAAGCTATGTCATCGACCAACTGGCGCTTGAGGCCCTTTATGAACGGATCTGCCAGGTTCTCCTGACTTCGAACATCAATCACTGTAATTACACCTCTTTTGATAAGATCATGTACTGTCTTGTGCTTCAACCGCAAAGTCCTCTTATTTCCGTTGAAGAGGTCATTTGATGCCACCGTCGCAGTCGCCTGGTTGTCACAGTATATCGGTATCACCGGTATCTGAGCCCCAGCCACTGGAAGAACATACATGAGCTCCTGAAGCCATTCTGCTTCATCTGTTGCAGTTTTAAGTGCATAGAATTTAGATTCTATGGAGGAACGAGAGAGTATAGTCTGCTTCATCGACTTCCACGATATAACAGCTCTACCCAAGGAAAAGTCATATCCACATGTGGATCTCTCGTTTTCTACCTCTGAACACCAGCTAGCATCACTAAAGCCTTCCACTACTGTCGGATACCCATTATAGTGCAGTACATATGTCTGAGTCTTCTTGAGATATCTCATCACCCGCTTCATAGCTTTCCAGTGCTCAACCCCTGGGTTGCTTGTGAACCGACTCAGCATTTCTACGGCAAAAGCTATGTCAGGCCTTGCGGCAGTGGTTGCGTACATCAAACTTTCGATAATGCTAGAATACTCCAGCTACATGACGCTTTCCCTCGAGTTTGGCTTCAGCTTCTGATCACACCTGTATGGCGTATCGATCCCTGGATGATCCTTATACCCATAGCGTGTGAGCATCTTCTCAATGTAGTGAGATTGTGACAGCGCTACTCCAGTGTCTGTCCGGATGATCTTTATGCCCAAGATGACATCTGCATCCCCCAAGTCCTTCATACTGAACTTGGTTGAGAGAAACTTATTTGTCTCCGTGACACAGCCTATATCCGTCCCTTGGATTAGCATATCGTCCACGTACAGACAAACGATGACTCCTCTTCCATCAGCGAACTTTGTGTAAACATATTTGTCCGTCTCGCTGACTCTGTAGCCATTTGTCCTAATAACTTTGTCAAACTTCTCATGCCACATCTTGGGAGCTTGCTTCAAACTATACAATGATTTCACCAACTTGCAGACTTTGTCTTTAAGACCTTTAACGACAAATCTATCTGGTTGTTGCATATAAATATCTTCGGTCAGCTCCCCATTCAGGAATACTGTCTTTATATCCATCTGATGTATCACCAACTTGTGTATGGCTGCTAGAGCGATTAATATCCTGATGGTGGTCATCCGAGCTACTGGAGCGTACGTGTCAAAGTAGTCTATCCTCTGTTTCTGAAAAAATCCCTTGGCTACCAGCCTGGCCTTAAACTTATCAATAGTTCCATCTGCCTTCATCTTCTTCTTGAAGATCCATTTACATCCGATGGGCTTTTCTCCTTCAGGTAGATCTACCAACACCCATGTGTTATTGGAGGTGATAGAGTCAAACTCGTCATTCACTGCCTCCTTTCAGAAGATAGCATCTCTGGTCTTCATCGCCTTATCATAGGTAAGCGGATCTGCTTTCACATGATAGGTGACAAAGTCATCTTCGAAGTCTTTAGGTTTCCTCGCTCGCTTTGCTGACGGCTCTGCGAGTTCTGGTACAAGAGTTGTTTCATCAACAACAGCTTCTTCTTGGACTACTGGCCCATATGAGATTTCAGTCTCATTTGCACCTACATCATTTTTCGGAATGTCCGAAAGAAAAATGTTTTTGTCTTTTGCAAACTTGTCTTCAAAGTATTCAGCATCGCGAGATTCGATGATATAATTTAACTCAATATCAAGAAATCTTCGAGCATCAGTCTTCTCGGCATACCCCAAGAAGATTGCCTTCGTTGTCCTTGTCCCCAGCTTCTGAATCTTCAAATCTGGGAGCTTCACATACGCCAGACACCCCCACACTCGAATGACATTCAAGTTTGGTCTGACTTTGAACCAGAGTTCATGAGGAGTTATGTCCGAAGTTGCATATGGCATTCTATTCAGAATGAAAGTGGTCGTTAATACAGCTTCTCCCCAGTAGCATTTTGGAAGACCTGCAGTCAGCAGCATTGAATTCATCATTTCTGATAATGTTCGATTCTTTCTCTCTGCTACTCCGTTGGATTGAGGAGAATATGGAGCAGTAGTCTCGTATATGATTCCATGTTCTTTGCAGAACGATGCGAAGTCATGAGACCGGTACTCCCCATCTCGATCACTTCTCAACCTCTTGAGTTGTTGTCCATTCTGCCGTTCAGCTTCGGTCTTGAACTCTCTGAACTTCTCGAAAGCTTCGTCTTTAGTCTTGAGCAAGTAGACGAACGCGTATTTTAAGAAGTCGTCGATGAAGGTTATGAAATACTTCATCCCGGCCTTCGTGGAGAAATGTTTGAAGTCACAGCTATCGGAGTGTACTAGCTCCAGAAGATCTGTGCTTCGATTGACCCGATGAAAGGGTTTTCTTGTGATTTTCGTCTGAGCACATACTTCACACTTCTCCACCTTACCCCCACATTTGGAGATAAGTCCTAGACTAGACATTTTGTTAATTCTTTTATAATGAACATGTCCTAGTCTATTATGCCGCAACTCAAAAGAATAATCAGAAAATGCAACTGCATTAATGTCATTAAACTGGTTGACAAGCTAAATTTTAAATATTCCTTCGATTTGATAAGCCTTCCTGAAGTATGTTTCCTTCTTGGACGTCACCATCTGACCAGCATTGATGTCCATCCTTAAGCCTGCGTTGCAGAGCAGGCTCCCAGAGATAAGGTTCTTGGCAATCACTGGAACATGCTTCACACCTTGAAGCGTCAGAGTGTTCCCAGTAGTGAGTTTCAGCTCCATAGTCCCGATCCCCAGAACTTCAGCTTGGGCCTGGTTTGCCATGACAACCTTCTCAGATATCGGCTGATACGTGACGAACCATTCCTTGTCAGAACAGACATGGCAAGTCGCACCAGTGTCTATCCACCAGTCAGAGTCAACCCCCACAGTTGTGACCTGTGCGATCATAGCAACAATATTAGAAACCAATAAAACCTTACTAGCCTCACCTTTCTCTGATTGTTTAGGCTTGGATCTGCATTCACTCTTGTAGTGGCCTTTCTTGCCACAACTGAAGTAAGTCACTTGGGACTTGAACTTTTGTTGCTTGAATGAAGGACCCTTCACTTTTAGATTGGTGAAGTCCTTCTTCTTGTGATGAGAAGCCGCCTGCTTCCCCTTGGGATCTCTCGTCTGCACTAGATTGGCCTTAGCCAACTGTTTGGACAGAGTGTCCATCTTCTGTTGGGAACGTACCTTGTCCTCAACATGGATCTCTTGAAGTAGATCTCCCAAGCTAATGTCTAGCTTCTTTCTGAGCATCCTTGCATAGATGCTACTCCATCCAGTAGGAAGTTTTGAGACGATCCCTCCAACAACAAACTTGTCGGGAAAGGGCATCTCTTCGTCTTCCAGTTTCTGACGCAACTTCAGAAATTCCTTCACCTGTGGCAACATGGACTTCTCGTCCTCAAAGAGCAATTTGTGATACTTTTTAACCACAAATATCTTGCTCCTGTTCCTGTCTTCTTCATACAGTTTTTCCACAGACACCCATATGTCTCTGGAAAATTCCTTCTTCGAGTAGGATTCTGCCAGGGAATCCTCCATAGCATTTAGGATGAGAAGCCTGCAGATGCTATTTTCCCTTCTCAATTTGGCCTAGAGTTTGGTAGCGACATTGATTGCAGCAGTAGACCCAGTGTCTAGAACAGAAGGTTCTTCCTCTAACAGTACATGATCAACGTCTTTGAGTTGAAGAGTTAGATAAACCTTCCTCTTCTAAACTTGATAATGCTCTCCATCGAACTTTTCCAGCTTGCAGTAGTCCGATTGGACGAGCAAAGCATTAATGTTTTTCATCTACAAGGATCTTGTGTCACGACCCGCACCCTAGAGTAAGGACACGAGACGTGGGTACGTCCAGCCTACGCCGCAGTGTCGGCGGTAGAATGTTATCCTAGGTCACAACATCTAACAATATAATTCTAAGCAGTTTATACTCTCCGAATGGAGGTGACATAGCAGATACAGTCTCAATCACATCAAAGGTAGAGCATGATAAAGATAGATAAAACATGAAATCCAAAAGAGATACAGCAGATAGAAGTCTAAATGTCTAAGATACACAAACCTAGAAATACATCTCAAAGCTCAAATACAGTAATCCATAAAGTGAATACAACTCAAGACAAATAAAAATAAGCTATAAGCAAAACCCTAGCTATCTATACAACCTCTACTGTGTCTCCTCTAGGCCAGCAGGCAACCTCCAGGCTATCTGTAAAATTTATCAACAGGTCCAGTTAGGGCAGGAGCGAGCACAATACATCTAAACAGATCATGGCAGGTTAGAAAATATAAACATGTAGTAGAGTAAGATACAGAAAACTGAAAGGAAGTACATGATGTAAACAAAGAGAGAACTGTAATAGAAATATCTACTATAAATAGAGAACTAACAGTGGCTAGTGATGTAGAGTACAGGATAGCACATGTGAATAGGACATATTAGCATATGATCTACACTAAAGAGTTTTACATGATCTACACTACTATGAAATTTGTTCACATGACTACTAGCACTCCCCCATTATCCCCAATCAATACACAAGGATCTAAGCAGGTTATGTTATTATACATAATATCACATGAAGGCCCATAAAAGGGTGCACATGATAGTATACATGAGGGCTCCGTGAACATGAGAGTACATGATTCACAAGAGTATACATGTATGGTAAAATCACAGAAGTACATAATGAAAGTGAAATGCACATGACACAATGTACCCGATGCTCCCGAGGGGGACAACATCGTATGAAGAGATCCATATAGTACTAATCCGTGATAATGTCGTGACAGCATCAAGTAAAGTAATCTAAAGCAGGAATATAATTCAAACAAGTTATGAAATGATCAGAGAATGTACTCGCCTGATAACCTGAACAGCTGATAGGTATAGGGGTCCAACTGAAGCCACAAAGTCCTATTTAAAGCAACACAGGTTACAATGTGTTCAAGTTGAAATAATGAATCTCTACAAGCAATCTATAGTATCCTAGGTTCTTCTAAGTCAAATCAACTCTAGGTCAACTCAGGTCAACAATCTAGTCAAACTAGGTCAAGTGTTGACTTACAGTTGACTTTTGGTCAACTGGTCAACTCTGGTCAAACAGGGTCAATTCTAGTCTAATTATTAAAGATATAAAGTGTACTTCGTTATTCGTACATCGAAACTTACGACATGCAATCGAGATAAGATAATCAACGGTAAAGTTGAAAATCTTATTATAGTGATCCACGTGTCCATCTTGTCAATTTCAGCGATGTGAGATCACTGGAATTGACTGATCTCAGTTTCGTTGTACTAATCCCGAAATACGAACATTATAAGAATTAATTATTAATTAATTATATAAAAGTTAGACTCAGAGAAATTATCAACAAACATTGTCGGATGATGAAATAAACATCGCCAACGTGTCCAGAATAGTCAAATTATTTAGCATAGCCTACCCATCGGTCCAATTTGGACATAAGGGCAAAAAGGTAATTTTGGGTCAAAACGGTATCCGTGTCGGAGCCGTTTTGCACCCAAAAACGTGCAAAAAAATAAATCTATAAAATATAACAAATTATATGTCCATGAAACCAGAATGACGATACGAATCCAACGGTATATCCAGAATTGGATTCCGTTGAACCGATCTCAATTTGGTCCGTTGACGAGAACATTAGAATTTTGGTTTGCACGAAAATGCGTGTCGGAGCCAATGTTCTCAAAACTCAGCAAACTACATGTCAACGATTCCAGAATGACGATATGAACTCAACGATATATCCGGATTTGGATTCCCATGAGCCGATCTCAAAATGACCTGTTGACCCGGATATTGGTATCCGACTTGCACCGAAATATGTGTCGGATCCAATGTCCACTAAAATCTAGCAAATTATATTTCAACGACTCCAGAATGATGATACAAACTCAACGGCATATCCGGAATTGGATTCCGATGAGCCGGCGTAAAAAGTCTCGTTGACCCGGACTGTGGGGCCCGTTTTGTACCGAAATGAGTGCCAGGGCCCACGTCCTCCAAAACTAACAAATTTTTTATGAAAACATGCCAGAACGACGCCATGAGTCTACTGGTGGCGTCAGAAATAAAATCTGGAGTCCCGTGTTCAAAAATGGAATTTTACAAGTTGGAAATTATGAATTTGGACGGCCAACTTTGGCGTCGAATTCAACCAATCAATCAAGCTCACAATAAAACAAAACTGGAGGGGTAGTAAGAGGGTTATACCAGCTTCGCATAGGAACTGGTAGCATGCCAAATGGAGGTGCGGTAGAGGAGGTACAAGCTGACGAAGTTGGCTCCGTAAAACTGTACAAAATTTATACAATTTAAACGGTCAACTTGGTGGCCGGTTTTGATGTATCAAACGATAAAATTAACGGACAAAAATAAACAGGAGTGAAGGTGGATATACCGAGATTGTGACGGAGCGAAGAAATCATCGATCCAACAGTCGAATTTTTCGAAAATCGTGCGCAAAGTAGCTGCGACGGGGTGCCAAAACGGACTTGATTTCGCGCGCGTCACGGCGGGAATTCGTATGAAATGCACGAATCGCCTATACGTCGCGCTGGAGGAGGAGCGAAAGCCGTGGGGCCAATCCCGGGGGTGCGCCCGGCCAAGGGGTCGACCATGACGGTCACGGCGGCCACGTCGGCGACGGCGGCGCTGAACCGCCGGCCAGGGGGCGCGGATGCAAGCAGTTGCAGCTGCTGCTGCTCCAGCAATGTTGCGGCACGGCGCTGCTGCTGCTGGCTGCACGGGGCACGGAGACGGTGAGCGGCATGGCTGGAGAGGTTTTGGTAGTGGTGGCGGCGGTGGAATGAAGGTGGTGGTGGCGGTGCCAATGGTGATGTGGGGGGGTTGAAGATGATGGAGATGATGAGAGGAGGAAGAAGGAGGAGAGAGAGTGCCATCCCTAGAAGTTAGGGCTGGCCAATCCATAGGGAAGCAATTTGTTGGCTACAAGTAGGAATAAAGGGTTAGGATTGATTGAGGGAAAAATGAAGGGTAGAAATTAGTAGGGGATTGGGTTCATTTTTGGGGTTTAAATCAATGGGTATACACTCAATATTTGAAGTGGAAAACTACGTATTGAATATTATTTTTGGACAAGAAAATGAGGGCGTCATGAGAGTGGGAAACATGAAGTTGGGGTTGGGTTCAGTGGAGCCGGGTTGGATCAAAATTGGATATGGTGAAATAATCGAATTTAAATAGGTGTTGATGATCATGGGTAAATAAGTAGCACATAGGCATTCCAATAAATAGGACACAAGTGTCGTGCGGGTAGTAGGCTCAATGTGGGCCATGTCCATATTTGGGGTTGACAGGTTTTGGTCGACATGGTACCCACAAATTAAGTCAGAAAATAAATGTGACACCGTGGGGTGAAATAAAATAGGGTCACGTGTCAGGAAAGTTGTACGAACAAAATGGAGCACAAAATGGTTTGTCTGAGTGAGACACGAAGGTCATGAGTGAAGAGCGTCTCGAGTAGATCATGTATGATGAGTTGGTTTCAAGAAAATGACTGGTCTGGTGCTCCCAATTCAAAAGTCACGGTAACGTGCTAATAATGATCAAGGAAAAGAGTGGAAAAATTAATTAATGATCAAATGGTCTAATTCGACCCGAAGTTCTGCGAAGCAAAAAAAGTACAAGGGAACAAGTTTGGATGGGACATTATATACCATCATGAAGGTAATCATGTCCACTACAAAACTCGTGAAGAAGATTTCCAGAGTTGAACATCCCTGACACTCTAAATATCAAAGGCACGAAAAAGTACACTTAAAGATAATTAAACAGAATAATTTATTTATTCAAACTAAAACAATCAGAAAAATTAAAAAAATCAACCCAAAATTCAGGGTGCTCACATCCTACCCACCTTATAAAAATTTTGTCCTCGAAATTAAAATGTTCATACTCCTTCTAGGTCAAACCCCCACACTCAAGTCCCAGAACTTAAAAAAATTAAACCATCAAAAAGGAAGGCATACAGGGTCATGGCATATGGTGGCATTGAAAGTTTTATCTAGGTATACTAGTCATGCTAATCGAAACGGTCGTAGGGTATAAAAACACACAAGCAATCTAGGATGCTAAACTAGAAAAGGTACAGAAATAACAAATCATCAAAACTGTAAGGCAGTCTACCATCTTACATGAAAACTGGTGCTCATCAAAAAATAAAATAAAGATAACTAGCAATTATCTATAAAGGGGTACTATTCAAGAAAAAAATCACAATAAAAAATTAAAGAATGAAAGTCAATTGCATTAAAATCCAATCACAATATATATATATATATATATATATATATATATATATATATATATATATATATAGCGTTAGAGAGGGAAAAGCTAGCATTATGTAAAGGTTATGTGGTTCGTGTATGTATGGGTGTATGTGTACATATTCGTATGGTTAGATAGTAGACGTGTGTGTATGTGAAATATACATGAAAGTGTATAGGAGGATTTGGGTTTCAAAACAATAGCTATCAAGTTACACTACTCATGGCATATTGGTTAACAATCTACAATACACAACCTATTACTCATAACAAGCATAGCTAACCATATATATATATATATATATATATATATATATATATATATATATATAGAGGTAGAGATTTGGTTATGTATCTATATACATTATTACATGTATGCATAAACTCTATATATCTATACAGGTATGAACATAACATAGAGAGGAAAGGTTAGGTTTACATGGCAGTGTATACTAAGTTAGGGTGTGTGTGTCCTTGTACAGGGTATAGCTTTAGTATTGAAAGGTTAAATCCAGTTTTAGTTCAGCATTTACATACAAGAATCTGAAATAAGCTAATATTTAAACTAGTATAATATTAACATAATACAGTTTCAGATTTTTAGGGATTTGAACATCACAACTAACTCAATGCTTCCAATACATCCTAACATGATAGAGAAGAAATCCTAATATACTATCCATACATTTAGCTATGCATACAGTTCAATATTACATATTAAATCTGAAATTGAACTAAACATTGAAAATCAATGTAAAAATGTTAACATGTATTCAGTTTTAGGATTTTGGAGAATTTTGAACATCAAACCAACCCAATGTTTATCACAACCTAACATGTAAGAGTATAAACCTAACATTATATCCCTACATACAACAAGGTATATAGCTCCAAAATATTACATTCTAAAAAATATAAAACAGCAAATTGAACTAAACATTTGGAATCCAGTATTAAGGGTTAATATGCACACAGTCTTAGATTTGACTATTTCAAACACAAAACTCAACTAAAATTTTTTTTGAATTGAAACCCTAAGTATAACATACATGTGCAGTGATGTAAACATAACTAATAACATAAAATTTATATTTAAATTACGAGTTTAAGCTAGAAAATACAGAGAACCAGAAATATTGGGGTTTTGACAATTTAAATATCAACGACATATTAATATGTATTTAGATAGGTGGGAATCAAATGTAGCATGCATACGTATCAGGCAAAGTGTCTGCTATATATATATTCATATATATTCTCATATCCCAATATAAAAATTTAATTCTACGTTAAGACCAACATTTAGATTCCAACCAAGATTGCAAAATAGGTGATTGATGTAACAAAGACATTTTTATTATTATTATTAATTAATACAAGAATAATAGCAAGAAGGAAATAACAATGAAATCTGTTCTGCTTATTCGTTTAAAAGAAGGAACCATTTTGAAACCCAGAGCTAAAATATCAAATCCAAGATAAGGTCTAGCAAAATTATCGATTCATTGTATTAAGAAAAAATTCATAGCAAGAAGTTACACAAAGGTTTATAAAAACAACTAAACCTACTCCTAAGTTAAACAATGAGAAGCGAAATAAAACAAAACAACAATAATTCTTTTTTTGAATGACTGAAACAAAAGTAGAGAAAACATGTTCAAAAATATTTAAGGTATAATCTGATAATCATATGCGTCTATTCAAAATCATGGTACTCTAAATCCTCGTCATACTAGTAAACAAGGCTACGATAATCATAAAGTCCTCGACTTAGGCACATACCTCTAGAATTGTGATATTTAACATTTTTGCGATGCCGCTAGCTTGGCTGCGAAAACCTTAAATTTCCACACGCGAGAAATATATCCAAAATCAGACTATATGTCCTCACCATGCTGGCTAATGTGACTATAGAAGACTAGATTCTGTAACTTAGATGACCTAGCCCATATAATTTCATCTTGACAAAAATTAAATTAAATCAACAATGAATACCCAAAAATCAAATTTATCAACGAACATCAAGATTCAAAAATAAACAAAAATACATCAAATCATATAAATACAAACTCGGATGCCACAGCTAACATCAAGATTCAAAATTCAACAATCATCCATCAAAATCAATAAATACAAACTCAAATTCAACAATAATCTATCAAAATCAAATCCAACAACAGAAAGTAAAGATAAATCAAATCAAAGGAAGAAGAGTTTTCAAATCGAAGTTAAAGTAAGATTCTCAAGGGTCGTCCCAGGAATCTCTCAGGAAATCCTAACTATGATTGAGTATCTTCAAAAAATATCCTAATCCTACTGCATGCTGTAGTAGTACTCTAGTTAGAATACCCCAACACAAATTCGACCTGCATGGGCCACCACTAAAAATATGGCACGATCCGCACCCTAGAGTAAGGGCACGAGACGTGGGTACGTCCAGCCTACGCCGCAGTGTCAGCGGTAGAACGCTGTCCTTGGTCACAACATCTAATAATATAATTCTAAGCAGTTTATACTCTCCGAATGGAGGTGACATAGCAGATACAGTCTCAATCACATCTAAGATAGAGCATGATAAAGATAGATAAAACATAAAATCCAAAAGAGATACTGCAGATAGAAGTCTAAGTGTCTAAGATACACAAACCCCGAAATACATCTCAAAGCACAAATACAGTAATCCCTAAAGTGAATACAACTCAAGACAACCGAAAATAAGCCATAAGCAAAACTCTAGCTTGTTTGCCATTAAAATCGTTTGATTACAAATCTTAATACAAACAGAACAGTGTTACAATATAGGATTTAGATGTAGTCCTAGGAGTACACTTTTGTTTAATCTGGTTCCTAAGTGCCAATGGAGCGAGTGGTAATGCGTTGACTCCGTTGACGGACTGACGACGGTTATCGGTTCTCTGAAGGTGTAGATTGCTCTGGGTGCTGGAGCTGGCTGAGAAGAGGAAGGCGTTGAGTGTCTGTATCTGCCTCTCTGATGATCTCTGTCTGGATTGTTCGTATGTATGTCTCTGTGTGTGTAAGGAGGGGATGATTCCTCCATTTATAGCTGGGCAGGTTGGCTGCTCATGCGAGCATATGTAGGATGCGTCGGTGCGTAGGGACGCCACGTGGAGATTGCTGATGGAGGCGCATGGATGATGCGCCCTACTCGCGGAGTTGAATTCTTCATACTGCTGTTGTGAGTCGGCACGTAGCAGAGGAGAAGATCTTTCTGTTGCTGAGATCTTGGATGAGTTGAGTCAAAGGACACGTGTCGTCGACCCATGGCTCGGAGATCTCTGATTTGGTGGGGGGATGATTTGGTGGGGTGCGCCTTGAATTGGGCGCATGATGAGATTTTGGCTCGTGACCTTTAGGAGTCACGAGCCGTTCTGGGCGCATGGTTTTTGAGGCGCATGCGAGCGACTTTTCTTCTGTCTTTCGGGATCAGAGATCAATCTGGGGCGCATGGCTTTTGAGGAGCATGCAAAGCTTTAACTGGAGACTCTTCTTCTGTCTTTAGGGATCAGTGAAGGGTCTGAGGCGCATGGCTTTTAAGGCACATGCAGGTTTAGGTGCATGGCCGTGGAGGCACATGCGGGTGGTCGAGTGGCCACGTGGCAGTAGCCGTCGGGATAGAGTCATGATGATGTTGATGTTGTGGACGCTTCGTTTTTTGCAAAAGCTGTCAGCCGTTCAGACTTGGGAAGGCGTGCTGCCAACTCTGTCAGTTCAGCATTTAATGTTGGTGACATTCGATGGACAGCTGAGTGGGCGCATCGGTTAACGTGCCACTAGGTATATGGGGACGTATGGGGGCGCATCCCCTTTGATGCGCTCGATACAGGGCGCATCTGTTTGAGAGGTGTGATGCGCTGACCAGCCGGCGCATCCGACACGTCTTTGATAATGCGGCTGTTTCGCTTCTCGAGTACTTTTAATAGCCGCTTGGCTGAAGTTGAGGTGTCTGGTTCATCCATTTAATATGAGTTCATTGCACGGAATTCAGAGAGCCATCCACTTGGCACAAGGGTTTGATCTGCCCGGCCTATAAATAGTGGCATGGAGAGAAGGTTGGCCTCTCATTCCCTCACGTCTTTCCAATATGAACTCAGGTTCTCGGGTGCATTCTGTTGACGAAGTGCACCCGAGGGTGAAGATGAGATGCCATGTTGTCATTGATGCTCTTGAAGGTGACTGTTACATCCAAAAGACGGAGTCGAGGGCTTCTGAGGCAGGCAGAATGTGCCTGTTGCATCCAAAGATGGGGATGCTCGGGCCTTGTCTCCGTTGTTTCGGAAGAGCCGTAGATCGGAATGGCGGTGATAGGATCTCTCTTCCTTCAAAGTGGGTGTCGCTCACTCTGATTGTGTTAAAAGCTGCCTTTCGCCGTAATTTCGATCACGGTCTTCCTTGGCCTTTGGAGGCTCTTTCGAAGCCTCCCCTGGCCACAGATTTGCGGTGCTCTTCTCTTCCTTGGTTCCAACCAGAGGGTTAAATGCTTTGTGTATCGAAGCATTTATCAGGTGAGCCTGGCTGGAAGAGCGGCACACTCCTGCTCGGCCAGGTGAGCCTGGTTGGAAGAGTGGCACATAACTGGGCTGCTGAAGGGATGCACATAACTGAGCTGGAAGCACATAACTGAGCTGCTGAAGAGATGGCGGGATGTGCCTGGATGGAGGCGCATAGTGACTGCTGCGCCTATCTGAAGACGCATGGTGGCCGCTGCGCCTATCTGAAGGCGCATGGTGGCCGCTGCGCCTATCTGAAGGCGCATGGTGGCCGCTGGCTGTAGACTTAGGATCTTTCCTTTGTAGAAATTCTCCTTTGTACAACCTTTTCTAGACATGTAATAGACTTTTATATATAAAATGAAAAGTCCTTCTTCAAATGTCTATACTTATTGACTTTACTGTGAAGTGTTCTGTGCGAGTCCTGGCGCATGTAGTGTCTGGCGCATGGTCTTTCTGGTTGTAAAATTCCATGCTTCTATAAGACCCCCTTCAAAGTTTTCAAAACTTTTGAATAAGTTTTGGAATACTTTGAATAAGAAGCATGGCGATCAGGGCGCATGACTGTTGGGGTGCATGCCTGTTCAGCCGCATGCTCTTCTCAATTAATGAATTTGATAATGCCTCGGTAACCGAAAAGATTAATGATGATCTTTTGGTTTTATCTGCTGCTATCTTCACAAGACCCGAGGCGACGGCTGAGATCACTCGTCATCGGTTCACGCGTGCGACTACGGCCTATAAATAGGTGAGAGGTGGAGAGAGAGAGAGTTCTTCTACTCTGTGCCTTTGCCTCCTTTAGAGTTCTTTCTAAGAAAACCCTAATTTCTTCCTCTCTGTTAGAATGGCTCCCAAGACTCCTCGCGGCGGTGCCGGCAAAGGAAAGGGGAAGGAGAAGGAGCCGACGGAGTTTGTCGACGAGGATGCTCCTGCCACCATTGCGACTCCGGCCGACGTTAGCCCCGGGGTGACGGGTGGGTGTCGACTTTTGCTATCTAATGTGCTCTAACTTTCTGCTGCCGATGCGTATGGGCTTCTGTCCTTAATACGCTGAGGTTTTATCCTGCCGACGTGTATAGGCTCAGGCCTTTATCATGGGCTCACGCGCATGGGTTTTATACCCTGATGATGCGCCGAAGCTTTCGCTAACGCGCATGGGCTCACGCCCTGATGATGTGCCGAAGCTCTCATACTGACGCGCATGGGTTTATGCCCTGCTGATGCGCCGAAGCTCCAATGTCGACGCGCATGGGTGATGCGCTGAAGCAGACGCGCATGGGTTTATGCCCTGACGCTGCGTCAATCTACTTTTGTCTTTTTGCCTGACTTCCACTTTTGTTGTGCCAGTGTCGATGACGATCCCTCTGTTGAACGAAGTCCTCTTGGATGCTTCCCATTGCCAAATGGGGGTTAATTTTGATGAGGCGGTGATCAACCCTGCAAAGGATGCTATCTTACAGAACCAACCCCGGGAGAGAATGCTGCAAATCCAGAACCAGTTGCCACTTTTCCTCCAGAGTATGATGGAGAGTGGTAAACTGAAGATGTGACTTT
This sequence comes from Iris pallida, assembly GCA_029216955.1. Classification (NCBI taxonomy): domain Eukaryota; kingdom Viridiplantae; phylum Streptophyta; class Magnoliopsida; order Asparagales; family Iridaceae; genus Iris; species Iris pallida. The sequence goes on along the minus strand of JANAVB010025399.1, from coordinate 13,617,229 downwards.
CTTAAAACCTGCCTTTCTGTTTGGCGACCGACTAGTCTCTTCTGAAGCGAAGATACTGAAGATCAAAGAAGATTGGTTCTTCACTGCCAAAGGCATGGTTCTATACATGAGGTAGGTTGACCGCTAGTTGCCGCTGACGGCTTTTTATCGTCTGGCTTCGAAGAGAAGGATGGGTTGGGAACTTACTCCTTCTCAAGGAGGGGCCTTGGAAGGTACCCTTTCGATCGATGCCACCTCGAACCAGCGAGATACTTTGGCTGCTTCACGAGCCGGTTCCTCATTCAGTTACCGAGCCTTGCGTCCCGGGTGCCTCTACAGTGTAGTTCCAAATGACACATTTCCCTTCAGTGCCCCGACCTTTGCAAATCGAATGTTGACAGCGAAGGTCACATATTCGACAGGTGGCTTTAGAGTCGAGGGTTGGTGTCACTATATTTCGAGGTGGGACGAGTTGACCACTTGGGTGCTTTTAAGGTTTAAAGTTGAGCTTAAGGAGATCGGGCTGACAGCCGCTATTCGGGCTACGCAGGCAGGCGTGGATCTCAATAAGCCTATGTTCCTTGCACTCTTAGAATTATTCAACGCCTATACTGGCAGCTTTTTCACTCCGATGGGAGAGCTCGGGTTGGCTCTCCATGAGATGCACGAGGTGTCTAAGCTTCCTTGGGGCTCAGAGCCGTACGAGGAGTATTTTTCGTCAAATGAGGAGATCCAGGTTCTGGAGGATAAGAACCCGGAGATGATGGCTGTGTTCAAAGAGGTGACGAGCCACCATTATCTGATGCACCGGAGGGATAGGGGCAAGACCCAACCTCATGTAACTGCTTGGAGGGACTATGTCTTTAAGCAGGATTTAGCGGATCCTTCGAGGATCCGATTTATGACTCCGCAGGGACTGAAGCCCGCGAAGGTGACTTCTGAAATAAGTCGACTGGAAGAGAGGACTCCACGTTCGGATGAGAGCGACAAGGATGCCTATAGCTGCTTCTGGCACTGTGGGCACCGGATGTCATCTAAGGCAGTATTGACAGCCTATTTGATGATATGGCTCCGGGATTGCGTGTTTGCAGGTGGATCCGGTGCCGTGGAACGGGTACATCGGAATCTCATTTTGCCTGCTGTGAAGTTGGCTTTTGGGCGACCCTTAGCTCTCCTTCCCGCGATGGTGTGCAACCTGTTGCGCGGTTTGAGGTCTTTTGCTGATGACGTAATCCATGAGAAAGGTAATAATGACAACTTTCCACGGGCCGAGTTGCCTTTCCATTATCTTATGGGATGGCTGATTTTGCATCATCCGAACGTGATGAGTCCCGGTCCGGAGGAGGATCATGTTGAAGGGGATGCCTTCATCCGCCGCTTCTACAAGAGGAAGTGGTCATACACCGGCGTCCCTGTTTGCAGGAGAGTCTTGTCCTACCTTCAGGGGTGGGAAATTGTCAAGGTTGGCCCGATTTTCAAAGATTTCGAGGCCGACCAAGATTTAGTTGACTCTGGCGAAGATGCGGTCACTTTGCCGAAATAGAGTTTTCGTTGGTTGCAAAGTATCCGGCCTTCTCATCTGGTCTACCGCAACCAGAATAAATATTATCTGGAGCCATATCTGCCAAGCCGATTTGCTCGTCAATTTGGCTATACTCAGCTGATGTTGCGGAATCCCAGTAGCAGTCTAGGCTTCGTCGGAAGTTTACTGGATGGAGCCCGGGGCTGGCAGTATTATAACGCTGGATGCACTAGCGTTAGTTTTACCACGCCAATCCGCAACCCTCGACCGCAGATCCTATATCCGGTCGCCAAGCTGTATTGCATTATGAACGCTGCGTCTCCTGGTTATGACAGAGAGACTAGTTTCATCATTGGAACTCAGCTGGAGGCCACGGCGAATATGTTGAGGGTAGCCCGATCATATCGTCCACCAGATTTGGCGGGATATTGGGCTGCTGCTGCAGCGTCAGTGAGAGATCCGTCTGTTGGAAAGAGGCGGGCTGACATAGAAGCTGGTTCTTCTGTACCGAAGAGGTCGAGAAAGACGTCGACTGTAAAGGTTACGGAAGTGCCACTCGTAGTGCCAACAGGATCAGCTCCTGCTGAGGTAAGGAGTGCTTCATAATTCTAATTCATTTTGTCATTGAGGTGACTTATGCTTTTTCTTCTTGCAGTCGAAGAAGAAGTCCCGTGTTTCAAAACCGGGTGCCAATAAGCCGAAGGAGGTGGCAGGCTCTTCTGATGAGCGCATCCCACCGATGATAATGTCTTCCGTGGATGAGGACCCCGAAGACGTGCCTGCGGAGGTTTTAGTATCTCCTGTCTTTGAGGTTGCAACAACTTTCGGAAAGGTAGAGTCTGCCGTGGAGGACGTTGAGGGTCCTACGGACTCGAGGCATCCTGATGATGAGGTGGATTGGAGTTCGTCGCCTTCGGATGACGTTGCTCCAAGGCTGCAAGAGTCTGTTGCGGGGGCAACAGATATGGTTGAGGCAGAGGAGAGGGTTGATTCCCCTCCTTATCATGATGAGGGGAGGTCGGCTGGATCATTGCCGAGTCCTACCCCGGCTTCAACTGTGGTAGTTGAGGCGGCTACCGATCAGGAGGTAGCGACAGATTCTGTCCCAGTGGAGGGACTTGATGACGAGACCCGTCTGCCGGTCACAACCGCTGAGGCGGGTCAAGAGACAAGTGATAATCTCCCCATTCTGCCAAGGGAGGTACCAGCTGTCAATAGGACGTTGGGGGTAGAAGAGGTGGCCGTTGACGTCAGTGGTTCCTCCGGGCTTGAGAAGGGCGAGGGTGTAGAACCCTCCGTTGCCCCTCCTACTTGGGGTACTATCTCGACGCCTGTGCGGGCTTCCTCTGTTCCTTCGGCTCCTCGGGCTAGCAGTCCAGCCCCCGTTGATGAAGAGCCCATTGATATTGAGATTCAAGCCTCGCAGGTTGAGGTTGGCGGATCTTCTTCCGGTCCGCAAACTGCAGTAGCTCCTCCAACTCCTGCTATGACGCCGCAGGTCCTGGCGGATGCAGATGAGTATGTGAAATTCCTCATCGAGGGGGTATACAAAATGCTGCAGAAGGGTGTATCTGCTGTGATGGATGCCAATGGGAGCTTTGCAACGGCAAGAACTTTGGCAATGCCCTGTATCGAGCTGATCCGCATTCACCAAGGCCACGACCATATGGCCAAAATTCTGGAGGCTTCGGTGATCGAGCTGGACGAGCGGCTTGCGGAACTTCAACGTATCCAGCGAAACGACCTCTCCGTCCTGATAGATGCGAAGAAGGGGAAGCTGATTGCCGAGATCGAGTCTTCATACCAGGCCTCTGTGGGCCTTTGGGAGCACGAGGTGGCTGAGACTGAGGCTGCGGTAGAGCAGTTGTCTCAGTCCATGAAGACGACGGTGGAAACTCGAGCTGCATTGGATGCTAATATCGCGGAGATCGACACCCAGATGCGCCTCCTTGAAGACCAACGGGCCCGACTCCAGTTAGACGCCGAGCGTGTCCGGGCTGAACACGTAGCATTCCAGAAGGAAGAAGCGACCTTTACACAGCGGACTCTTACCTTGGCGCAGCAGCGACAACAGCTTGATGCGAAGCATGAAAGCGATACTTCCGCTGGGGCTATTGAATTGATGCGTCAAGAAGCTGAGCGACGAGTCCTGGCGACTGTGGAGGCCCGTACAGCCGACCTAAGGCTTCGAGTCAGGAAGCTCTCAGCCTACCCTGGGGAGGTTCAGGGACTGTAGCTTTTTCCCTTTTTTATGCTCTTTTGCAACCCTTTGCTGAGGGATAATGTAGCCTTTCGTACTCTCTATTTCAGAAAATAAAGAAGTACGCAACTTTTTGTGATGTGCTCATTTTTGTTATTATGAACTTGATGATTTGTGTGGACCTATTATCTTTTGTGCACCTTAGTTTTAGGCACAGATAATAAGTTTGAAGGAACTAACATGTTTGCTCAGAGGTGATGTGGACATGGCAATTATTGGGTCCAAATGATAGAATCATCCTACTCAGAGGTGTGATGGACGTGGTAGGAATGATCCTGGGGGATACGCTGAACAACTCAGAGGTGATGTGGACATGGAAGTTCGGCGATCAATGTACGACAACGCAGGGGTTGTTTGTACAAGATGTTTACTCAGAGGTAATGTGGACGTGGTAAACATGAAGGGTAGCATCGGCTTACGTAGCGTAAGAGTTCGCTTTGTAGGGTATAGAGGAACAACTCAGAGGTAATGTGGACGTGGTTGTCTTTCTACTGAAGGAAGCCACGAAACAGCTGGGTTCCCGAAGCGGATGAGTTTGTGGAAGGAGATTGTTTGTGAGTCCCGATGATTGGGCCCACAGATCCCCTTGGGGAAGTACATGTCTGAAGGATGTCAAGAATAGTACTTCTTTAGGAACTTGCCGTTGATGGGCATCATAAACAAGTCTCCATTGGGTTTGGCGAGGCGGTAAGCACCGTTTGAGTATACCGTCTCTATGATGAAAGGTCCTTCCCACTTGGGCTCGAACTTTCCTGGTGTCTTGTGAGTTAACAACATCGGCCTCCTGACTGCCAGAACCAGGTCACCAACTTGGAAAGTCCTCTATTTGACCTTCTTGTTGAAAGCCTGTGATATACGGGCTTGGTAGAGTTCGATACGTTGTTGAGCTAGGAGACGCTTCTCATCGAGTGCCTCCAGTTCCCGCAGACGATGACGTTGATTATCCTCTTCTGTGAGTTTGTTTGTTATTGCCACGTGGAGTGAGGGTATCTGGATCTCGAGTGGCAGTACCACTTTGCTCCCGTAGACCAGAGAGAATGGTGTGTTGCCTGTCGGGGTCCGTACCGTTGTGCGGTAGGCCCAAAGGCATTCGCCAAGCTTTTCATCCCAGTCGCATTTATTAGATGACACGACCTTTTTGAGTAGCCTGACGATGGTTTTGTTGAACGCCTCTGCTAACCCGTTTGCTGCCGAATTATAGGCGGTAGATGCCACATTTTGAATGCGGTTCTTGTCACAGAACCTGCTAAAAATGTGGCTGATAAACTGAGGACCGTTGTCATGAATGATCCGCAGGGGTACTCCGAAACGGTAAATGACATGGTGTTTGATAAAGCTGACCACCCTGGAGCTCTTTACTTTCGCCAGTGGGACTGTTTCTGCCCATTTGGAGAAGTAATCGGTGATGGCCAGGATGAAGCGGTGTCCTCTTGATGAAGGAGGGGTGATAGGTCCCACAATATCCATGCCCCAGGCTTCGAAGGGCCAGGAGGCGACTGTAGGATGTAGTGGTTCAGACGGTGTATGTATGAAGTCAGCATGGAGTTGGCATGCGTGACACTTCTTAGCATATTCAACAGCGTCGGTGGCCATGGTTGGCCAGTAGTAGTCCATACGTCGCAGTCGATCCTGCAACTTAGGACCGGGTTGATGAGCTCCGCAAGTTCCGTCATAAGCTTCTCGCAGGGCTTCGACTGCTTCCTCGTTGGACAGGCATCGAAGGAGGAGCCCATCGAAGGAACGTCGGTACAGCGTTTTAGTAAATGTGTCATAGTAGAATCGAAGAGAGCGTCTCCTGACTGAGACGGCTTTCTTCGGGTCCTTTGGAAGAATTCCGTAGACAGCAAAGTCGATGAACGGGAACCTCCAGTCTCGAACATTAACACCAGTGTTCGTCGGCATGGCATGGGCCACTTGCAAGCACAGGTTGTTTCTGGGACAAATCAAGTCTCGGCCTGTTACCGTGACATAGTATTGAGTCCCAAAGGGCGCTGCCAATGAGGCTGTGAGGCCAGCCAGAGCGTCAGCCTCCAAGTTTTGTAGACGAGGCACGTGTTCGATGAAGAACCCGGTGAAGGTTGAAATGATATTCAATGCAACTTCATGGTAAGGGATCAGATCTTCATGGCGAACCTCGTACTGCCCTCGAATCTGGTTCACGACGAGTTTTGAGTCACCGTAGGCTTCCAGCTGGTCCACCCCCAGCTGTTGTGCGAGTTGGAGTCCCATGACGAGTGCGTTGTACTCGGCAACATTGTTGGAGCACGGCTTCGAAAGGGAGTAAGCACGCTGGATGACCAGCTGATCGGGGGAGACTAAGACTACCCACACTCCTGCGATGATTTGGCCTTTGGGGACTGTTCTCGAAGCGCCATCGAAAAACATCCGCCAAACAGTGCTTCCTTCGGTGACGTTGGATTCTTGGACCTCATCCGGGATGTCTTCATAGAGTTTTGAGGATTCTGGGATGGGGTGTGCAGCTAAAAAGTCAGCCAGAGCTTGACCTTTAACAGCTTTTTGCGGGACAAACACCATATTATATGGTGTTAGCAAAATCGCCCATGTGGCTAGCCGGGAGTTTAATGATCCTGGCTTCGTCATGAGGACTCTGAGTGGATTGACTCGGGAAATGACATGAATTGTCTGGCCCGAGACATAATGACGAGTCTTCTGGATGGCAAACACCAAAGCCAAGCACTCCTTTTCAACGGGATTGTACCGGTGTTCGGCCCCGATGAGCGTTCGACTGAGGTAGTAGATTGCTTGCTCATAGCCTGTATCGCTGTTTTGAGCCAGCAGAGCGCCAAGGGAATGATCCATGGCACAGACGTAGAGAATAAATGGTTTGCCCGCGACAGGTGCCACCAGGTCTGGTGGGCTCGTCAAGTAGGCTTTGATGTCGTCCAAAGCCTTCTGGCACTCGTCTGTCCAGACATAAGAGACTCCCTTCTTCATGAGCTGAGTAAAGGGTTGACATTTACCGAAAAGGTTTGCTATGAACCTCCGGATGTATGCCAGACGTCCCTGCAAGCCTCGAAGTTCTCGAAGATTCTTTGGAGGGTCCATGTTGAGGATGGCTTTGGTCTTCTCGGGATCAATATGAATACCTTTCGCCGTGATGACAAAACCCAAGAATTTGCCGCTAGAAACCCCCAGGAAGGATTTAGCGGGGTTCATTTTGAGTTGATGTGCCCGCATGAGATCGAAGACTGTCTTCAAATCCTGTAGGTGATCTCCTTTGAGGCGGCTCTTGACTGCGATGTCGTCAATATAGCATTCGACTATTTTACGAAGATGTTGACGGAAGATGGTGCTCATAGCTCGTTGGTATGTTGCACCGGCATTTTTTAAGCCGAAGGGCATTACTGTGTAGCATAAAACACCTTTTGGAGTCCTGAATGACGTGTGTTTCGCGTCATCAGGGAACATCTTGATTTGATTGTAGCCTGAATACCCATCCATGAAGGACATGCGTTCAAAACCACATGTGTTGTCGATCATCACATCGGTGATCGGAAGTGGGAATTCGTCCTTTGGGCAAGCAGAATTGAGGTCCCTGAAGTCGATACAGACTCGTATCTTCCCGTTCTTTTTGGTGACAGGTACGACGTTGGCTACCCAATCTGGGTGTTGTTCCTCACGGATGAAGCCGTTAGTCAAGAGTTTGTCCACCTCCTGATCGATGGCATTCATGATATCCGGACGGAAACGTCGTTGTTGTTGTTTGATAGGTTTGGCATCAGGTAAGTTGTTCAACCTATGCATTGCGATCTGTGGATCGAGTCCTGGCATGTCTTCGTAGCTCCAGGCAAAGACGTCGATATACTCTTTAGCCAGCTGGATTAAAGCCTCTCGGTCTTCTCCTTCTAGGCTTTTGCTGACGAAGATGGGTTTGGAAGAAGATCCGTTCCCAAGGTCGACCTGCTCGACTTCGTCTTCGGTGGAAGGTTCACATAACTCAAAACGAGACTCCCATTGCTCTTCTAGGCGTTGAGCCCAGGGTTCTTCTTCGAAGGGTTTCGGTGTTTGGTCTTCGCCTTCACCTTTTTGGGGTTGTGCTGACGTCATGTTAGCTGACAGCACTTTTCTGAAGACTGATCCGATACTGGTATCAGAATCCCAAGTCGACGCTTCGGACGAGTGGGAATGTACTACGTCTTCTACGTCTGAACTCTCTGGGGTTGATGGCGGCGTGACATAGCCTATCCCTCGTCGAGTTTTGTTGTAGTAGTCTTGCGGCCTTCCTTTGGGTGTTGAAAGCTGGAGAGGGAGAGGTCGGCCCTTGCCATAGTTTAGGCCTTTGTTGCTTTTCAGGTCGTAGCCCATCTTCTGGATGATGTGCTTTGCTGTATCCGTATACCGATAAACTTGTACTCTGCCGGTATCAGGTTCAGGCTCGAGTGGCGGGAGGTCTTGATGACGCTTGACTTTGCCAAAAATGATAGATCTTTCGTCTCGGCTTCGTGGAGGGTTTATGAAATAGACTCCTTGAGACGGGACTACTCGGTTTACATTATGGACGATCGTTATTTGTGTTTACAACAACCGTAGAGCGTGATCTAATGTATACATGGCATTCCAATGTGGAAGACAAGAATAATTAAAAGACACTCTATTATTGATGAAGTACGAGATTTTATCCCGCGGGATTACATTGTCTAAGGAGGGTGCATCTACATCAGCAGAGATATATTCGCCAAGCTCCTCATCTGTAAGCACTGGGGCTGGATCAGGAGAGTCCACCACAGCTTTGACCTTGGGGTCTGAGAGGGTTATGTGAGCCCTCTCTGGCATCTTGGACTGCGGGGGCTTGCCCTTGAGACGCACCTTCAGAGGCGCCTCAACTGCGCCTCCTGTGAGTGGTGTCTTCCCCTGTAATTTTGCCACCAGGGGAGCCGATGTTTGAGGCGGCTTTTCCTTGAGGCGTATCTTCAGGGGAGCCTCAGGAGTCGGTGCTTTCCCGGATAGCTTGATGCTCATTGGAGGTGCCTTCTGGGGTGGTTTGCCCTTCAGTCGAATCTTCAGTGGGGCATCTAGATTCGTCTCAGGCTTCGTGTCCGGCTTAGTTGCCGTCTCAGCCTCATCATCAGCATCGTTGGCTTCCTCCTCGTCAAGTGGCTTGTACAAGTCAGAATCGGTGAAGTAAGCCTCAATCCCTTTGAAAGGATCGATGTCTGCGAACTCCGTCCGGATGACGCCGTTGGTGGATACATATTTCATGTATTGGTGGAGCGTGGAAGGCACCACCATGTACTCATGTAGCCATGGTCGGCCGAGCAGGATGTTGTAGTTGACCTCGGCATCTACCACATAACAATTCACCTCAGTTTTGAGGTTGCCTATGTGGCACTTCAGTCGAATCTTGCCCAGTGGCTCGCTTTTGCTAGCATTGAAGCGACTGATGGTTGTGTTGGAGGGCGCCAGCCGGTACATTGGGATCCCCAGTTTTGACATCAGCACCTTCGGGATGATGCTGAGGGAAGATCCCGGATCGATCTGAATTCGGCTCACCTTGACTGAACCGATGTATCCCGTGTAATACAGTGGTCGGTTATGTCGGTGGTGCTTGAGCAGCATGTCTTGTTGGATGAAAGTTATGTTTGGGATAATTTCCTCCGCACAATGACAGTGCGCACAAGTAGTTGGGAGGTCTTCAGGCTGCTTGACCTGACTGAGAAAGGATTCAGCGTCCTTCAGAGCTTCGCAGAGAGCTTCTCGGGAGTCTTTAGAAAGACGCAGGAGCTCAAACAAAGATAAGCGCGCAGGAGTACTGGCCAGTTTTGCCAGTATGTCAAAGTTGTGGGGCTTGGCTAGCCCCGAAGCATTCTCCTTCCGTAGAGGTCCGTCGAAACGAGCCTCCACCTGCTTCTGCTTATTGGCTGCTGAGGGTTTAGACGGGCCCTCCTCAGGGATTATGCCAGGAGGCACCACCTCGGCGGCAGCTTCGCCGGGCTGAGCGTTCTGTTGTGCACGCGTCTGCACTGAAAGTGCCTCTTCCATTGAAGAAGAGACCGTGCGGCAAGACTTGATCTTTCTGCCTTTTGATTTGGAGGTAGAGCATACCTCCGGTTGAGTTACTTCGGAGACGAGGTCGAGGTGAACCCAGAGGACCTCTCCTCGAGATGTGGTGAGTGGGATGAGTCCACTCACATTGTCACGGGTAGGTGGCAAGTTCACCACCTTCATTGTCGCCTTAGGGATGGAGACGACGCCATCTTGTGTGGTGGTCGGCGGCAAGGTGCCGAACTGAAGTGACACCACATTGGCTGACACCGTCTTCTCTTCATAGTCGACAGAGATTACATCGGCATTGATCATACGCTGGATGTAATTCTTGAGGACGTAGCAGTCCTTGGTCGGGTGTCCGACAAACCGATGGTAGTGACAGTACCTCGGGTTGTCCACTTTCCCGACTTCATCGGGCCGCTTTGGGTTCGGAAGTTTGATTTTGCCACCCTGCTTCAGTATTTTGAAGAGTTGCAGGGTGTCTTCATCATTGAATGAATACACCTCCTTAGGTCTCGGTGCCAGTGGAGGCTTCTGAGTAGGCGCAGATGCGCCCTTCGAGGCATTAACAGTCAATGCCTGTTTCCCCTTTGCTTCTCGCCCGGAGTTGTTGGCTGCTGACCTTTTCCCTTTATCATCAAAGGCGGCGAAGCTGACACCCAGAAGACGTGCATTGGCCGCCTTCTTTTCTGCGGCTTCAGCTTTGATGATCAGGGAGCTCCAGTCGGAAGGGGGAGTAGAGTTGAGCCAGAGCTTCACTGCGGGCAGCATGTTCATGCTGCAAAAGAAGAGGAGCGCATGTTCTGGCATGCCTGGAGGTAGCCTGAAGCAGGCTTGTCGGAAGCGTTCGATGAACACCCGAACCATTTTTTCTCCTTCTGGCGTATCTCTATGAGAGATGCCATCGTCATGTCCTTCCCGCCGTCGTAGAAGCGATCGAGGAAGAGACGCGTCAAGTCGTCGAAGGATGATATAGAATTGTCGGGGAGGCTGCAGTACCAGTCATACGCCACCCCTTTTAGGGCCCCAACAAAGATGCTGGTGAGGAGCGCGTCCTCCTTTGGAAGATGCCCCATTTGTGACTGGAAATATGTCAGGTATCGACGCGGAGAGTCCTTTCCATCGTATGGTGTGAGTGTTTGTGGTTTATATTTTGGAGGATAAACCACCTTGTTCCACTCGAGAGGATAAGGCTGGGGAATGACCATCTTCTGGCGCTCCTCTTACCTGTTTTTAGACTCGAAGCGCTCCCGCAGGTCCTTGATCATTTCGACCACATCCTCCGTGGAGCTAGGAGTCGGAGAAGGTGGCACTATCTGGAGCGGAGCGTTTGAGGGTTCCGATGTCCGAGGTGCTTCTGTGTCGGAGGGTGCCCGTTGAAGGGGTACACTCGACTCCCCATTAACTCCTGGGTCGGGACCGGTTGAAGGTGTTCTGGTCAAGGCCGACCGAATATCAAACACTGCTTGAGTCAGTGCTTGCATAGAGGCAGAGAGGGTTTTGAGTCCTCCCTCTAATGAGTCTATGCGCTGAACAATGTCCTGCGGTGGCACATCAGACTCGGCATCATCCCCAGCCATGTATACTGTACTGACACAGCCAGGAGTGGATGGATTGGTTGAGGCTTCGCTCTCGGCCTCACTTTCATGTGGGGGAGTCACCTCTCCTGGTGTTTCAGCTTGGCCACCCCCAGTCACATTCTGGAGGTCATTCTCGACGGACGCATCTGCCAGGGCTTGATTGTCCTCGACTCCATCTTGAAGGGCCTCTTTGTCTCTATCCCCAGCTGTGTCCTGGGGGACATCCTCGTTTCGAGGTGCTTCTGGAAGGCTGACTTCGCCTCGAGGATGAAGATCCGCCGCAGCTGTGCTTTGGACATCTTCATCTTCGGAAGGAAGCTCAACAAGGGTCTGACTACCCCCAGCTTCCTCCAAGAACTTCTTCTTCGACCGAGTGCCTTCGAACATCCCAGAGGTCGAGACTGCTGCCTTGGTTCTCCTCGGTTGGGACGAGGAATTGCCAGTCGCCTTTCGGAGAGATGAGGAGTTGGAGACCACATTACATGAAGCAACTCTTGGCTCCTCTTCTGTTGACACCTTCTTCCCAAGGCGATGTCGGAGGGGTGTCGATGACTGCAGCCGCTGGAAGACTGACTGCCTTGGTGGTACTGTCGCCTTGCCACAGCAGTTGATAGTGACTACCGCACAAGTATGCCCCGTGCGAGGCTCATCGTGCTTGGTGGTCGACTCTCCTGACCGACGCTTGTGAGTAATCACATTATGCAGGTCGTTGGAGGAGAGTGCTACCCTCACACCCCCTTCAGGCGCATGGCAAGGCCAAACGCCGGGGCGGACAGCTGAGTGCTGTGCCCCCTGATCTAATACCAAGCAGACATTATGATCAGTAGTGGGGGAACAACAATATTTGAAGTGACTTGAAAGGACCTCAAACGCACAACCAGAGGAGGCGCGGGAGTTCAAGACCACTGAATTTGCCGCACTCGACTTGGTTATGCACGCAGTGGATGCGCCCAAGTGAGATGAGGACTTTGAAGATCGACTCGTCTTTGGTACCGAAGCACTTGAGTCGACCTTGTACAGCTTGCCATCGGCAGCACACGTGATTGTGAGCACGTGCCTCTGGCCTGCTGCTGGCATAGCACGCTTGTGACGCTTGGCCCGTGCCGCCTTGGATTTCTTTGTACTAGCCCGCTGGAGCGGATAGTACTCAGCATCCAAATTCTCCTCGCTATTACAGCGAGTGAGTCTGTCAAAGACAGAGACTTTTTGTGGCGCATCAGAGGTGATGTGCGGGGCTTTGGCTGTGCCCCTGCTCCGTCGACGCATCTTTCTCGCCTGAGAGGGAGATGGCTGGGGAATGTGGTCAGCCGCACGTTTCCCCGAGAGATGCGCTACATCAACGGGAGCACCTTGGTTGCTGAGAACGTCTGCAGGAAGGGAGGGCTGGATTGGCGCATCCCCTTCAGGGGTGGTGCCCGAGGCGTCGACTTTGTGCACCCAGATACGGCGGGTCTTCTTCGGCTTCGGCAGCCGCTTCGAAGGACTCGCGCTGCCTTCAGAAATGAACTCCTCGTACGCCTGTTGATTGAGGCGCACGACCAGCGTCTTGCGGGAGGAGCCCACCTTCACGTTGTCGGCCTGTGATACGACTTTCTCGGAAGAGGAGAAAGAAGTCCCCAGCAGAGTCTCCAGTTTATTTGCCATTAAAATTGTTTGATTGCAAATCTTAATACAAACAGAACAGTGTTACAATATAGGACTTAGATGTAGTCCTAGGAGTACACTTTTGTTTAATCTGGGTCCTAAGTGCCAATGGAGCGAGTGGTAATCCGTTGACTCCGTTGACGGGCTGACGACGGTTATCGGTTCTCTGAAGGTGTAGATTGCTCTGGGTGCTGGAGCTGGCTGAGAGGAGGAAGTCGTTGAGTGTCTGTATCTGCCTCTCTGATGATCTCTGTCTGGATTGTTCGTATGTATGTCTCTGTGTGTGTAAGGAGGGGATGATTCCTCTATTTATAGCTGGGCAGGTTGGCTGCTCATGCGCGCATATGTAGGATGCGCCGGTGCGTAGGGACGCCACGTGGAGATTGCTGATGGAGGCGCATGGATGATGCGCCCTACTCGCGGAGTTGAATTCTTCATACTGCTGTTATGAGTCGACACGTAGCAGAGGAGAAGATCTTTCTGTTGCTGAGATCTTGGATGAGTTGAGTCAAAGGACACGTGTCGTCGACCCATGGCTCGGAGATCTCTGATTTGGTGGGGGGATGATTTGGTGGGGTGCGCCTTGAATTGGGCACATGATAAGATTTTGGCTCGTGACCTTTAGGTGTCATGAGCCGTTCTGGACGTATGGTTTTTGAGGCGCATGCGAGCAACTTTTCTTCTGTCTTTCGGGATCAGAGATCAGTCTGGGGCGCATGGCTTTTGAGGCGCATGCAAAGCTTCAACTGGAGACTCTTCTTCTGTCTTTAGGGATCGGTGAAGGGTCTGAGGCGCATGGCTTTTAAGGCGCATGCGGGTTTGGGTGCATGGCCGTACAGGCGCATGCGGGTGGTCGAGTGGCCACGTGGCAGTAGCCGTCGGGATAGAGTCATGATGATGCTGATGTTGTGGACACTTCATTTTCTGCAAAAGCTGTCAGCCGTTCAGACTTGGGAAGGCGTGCTGCCAACTCTGTCAGTTCAGCATTTAATGTTGGCAACATTCGATGGACAGCTGAGTGGGCGCGTCGGTTGACGTTCCACTAGGCGTATGGGGACGTATGGGGGTACATCCCCTTTGATGCGCTCGGTATAGGTCGCATCTGTTTGAGAGGTGTGATGCGCTGACCAGCCGGCGCATCCGACACGTCTTTGATGATGCGGCTGTTTCGCTTCTCGAGTGCTTTTAATAGCCGCTCGGCTGAAGTCGAGGCGTCTGGTTCATCCATTTAATGTGAGTTCATTGCACGGAATTCGGAGAGCCGTCCACTTGGCGCATGGGTTTGATCTGCCCGACCTATAAATAGTGGCATGGAGAGAAGGTTGGCCTCTCATTCCCTCACGTCTTTCCAATATGAACTCAGGTTCTCGGGTGCATTCTGTTGACGAAGTGCTCCCGAGGGTGAAGATGAGACGCCATGTTGTCATTGATGCTCTTGAAGGTGACTGTTACATCCAAAAGACGGAGTCGAGGGCTTCTGAGGCAGGCGGAAGGTGCCTGTTGCATCCAAAGATGGGGATGCTCGGGCCTTGTCTCTGTTGTTCCGAAAGAGCCGTAGATCGGAATGGCGGTGCTAGGCTCTCTCTTCCTTCAAAGTGGGTGTCGCTCACTCTGATTGTGTTGAAAGCTGCCTTTCGCCATGATTTCGATCACGGTCTTCCTTGGCCTTTGGAGGCTCTTTCGAAGCCTTCCCTGGCAACAGATTTACGGTGCTCTTCTCTTCCTTGGTTCCAACCAGAGGGTTAAATGCTTTGTGTATCGAAGCATTTATCAGGTGAGCCTGGCAGGAAGAGCGGCACACTCCTGCTCGGCCAGGTGAGCCTGGTTGGAAGAGTGGCACATAACTGGGCTGCTGAAGGGATGCACATAACTGAGCTGGATACACATAACTGAGCTGCTGAAGAGATGGTGGGATGCGCCTGGATGGAGGCGCATAGTGACTGCTGTGCCTATCTGGAGACGCATGGTGGCTGCTGCGCCTATCTGAAGGCGCATGGTGGCCGCTGCGCCTATCTGGAGGCGCATGGTGGCCGCTGGCTGTAGACTTAGGATCTTTCATTTGTAGAAATTCTCCTTTGTACAACCTTTTCTAGACATGTAATAGACTTTTATATATAAAATGAAAAGTCCTTCTTCAAATGTCTATACTTATTGACTTTGCTGTGAAGTGTTCTGTGCGAGTCCTGGCGCATGTAGTGTCTGGCGCATGGTCTTTCTGGTTGTGAAATTTCATGCTTCTACAAGATCTATACAACCTCTACTGTGTCTCCTCTAGGCTAGCAGGCAACCTCCATGCTATCTGTAAAATTTATCAACAGGTCTAGTCAGGACAGGAGCGAGCACAATACATCTCAACAGATCATGGCAGGTTAGAAAATATAAACATGCAGTAGAGTAACATACAGAAAACTGAAAGGAAGTACATGATGTAAATAGAGAGAGAACTGTAATAGAAATATCTACTATAAATAGAGAACTAACAGTGGCTAGTGATGTAGAGTACAGGATAGAACATGTGAACAGGACAGATTAGCACATGATCTATACTAAAGAGTTTTAAATGATCTACACTACTATGAAATTTGTTCACATGACTACTAGCACTCCCCCATTTTCCCCAATCAATACACAAGGATCTAAGCAGGTTATGTTATTATACATGATATCACATGAAGGCCCATGAAAGGGTGCACATGATAGTATACATGAGGGCTCCGTGAACATGAGAGTACATGATTCACAAGAGTATACATGTATGGTAAAAGCACAGGAGTACATGATGAAAGTGAAACACACATAACATCTCATGAAGAGATCTATATAGTACTAATCCGTGATAATGTCGTGACAGCATAAAGTAAAGTAATCTAAAGCAGGAATATAATTCTAACAAGTTATGAAATGATCAGAGAATGTACTCGCCTGATAACCTGAACAGCAGATAGGTATAGGGGTCCAACTGAAGCCACAGAGTCCTATTTAAAGCAACACAGGTTACAAGGTGTTCAAGTTGAAATAAATGAATCTCTATAAGCAATCTATATTATCCTAGGTTCTTCTAAGTCAAATCAACTCTAGGTCAACTCCGGTCAACAATCTAGTCAAACTAGGTCAAATGTTGACTTACAGTTGACTTTTGGTCAACTGGTCAACTCTGGTCAAACAGGGTCAATTCTAGTCTAATTATTAAAGATATAAAGTGTACTTCGTTATTCGTACGTCGAAACTTACAACACGCAATCGAGATAAGATGATCAACGGTAAAGTTGAAAATCTTATTATAGTGATCCACGTGTCCATCTTGTCAATTTCAGCGATGTGAGATCACTGGAATTGACTGATCTCAGTTTCGTTGTACTAATCCTGAAATACGAACATTATAAGAATTAGTTATTAATTATATAAAAGGTTAGACTCAGAGAAATTATCAAAAATATTGTCGGATGATGAAATAAACATCGCCAACGTGTCCAGAATGGTCAAATTAGCTAGGATAGCCTACCCATCGGTCCAATTTGGACATAAGGGCAAAAAGGTAATTTTGGGTCAAAACGGTATCCGTGTCGGAGCCGTTTTGCACCAAAAAATGTGCAAAAAAATAAGTCTATAAAATATAATAAATTATATGTCTACGAAACCAGAATGACGATACGAACCCAACGGTATATCCAGAATTGGATTCTGTTGACCCGATCTCAATTTGGTCCGTTGACGAGAACATTGGAATTTCGGTTTGCATGAAAATACGTGCCGGAGACAATGTTCTCAAAACAAAGCAAACTACATGCCAACGAGTCCAGAATGACGATACGAACTCAACGGTATATCCGGAATTAGATTCCGATGAGCCGATCTCAAAATGACCTGTTGACCCGGATATTGGTATCCGACTTGCACCGAAATGCGTGCCGAATCCAATGTCCACTAAAATCTAGCAAATTATATGTCAACGAGTCCAAAATGACGATACGAACTCAACGGTATATCCAAAATTGGATTCTGATGAGCCAACGTCAAAAGGTCCCGTTGACCCGGACTATGGGGCCCGCTTTGTACCGAAATGCGTGCCAGGGCCCACGACCTCCAAAACTAACAAATTTTATATGAAAATATGCCAGAACGATGCCACGAGTCTACTGGTGGTGTCAGAAATAAAATCTGGAGTCACTTGTTCAAAAATGGAATTTTACAAGTTGGAAATTACGAATTCGGACGGCCAACTTTGGCGTCGAATTCAACCAATCAAAAAAGCTCACAATGAAACGAAACTGGAGGGGTAGTATGAGGGTTATACCAGCTGCGCACAGGAACTAGTAGTACGCCAAATGGAGCTGCAGTGGAGGTGGTACAAGCTGACGAAGTTGGCTTCGCAAAACTGTACAAAATTTATACAATTTAAACGGTCAACTTGGTGGCCGGTTTTGATGTATCAAACGATAAAATTAACGGACGAAAATTGATAGAAGTGAAGGTGGATATACCGAGATTGTAACAGAGTGAAGAAATCGCCGATCCAACGGTCAAATTTCTCAAAAATCATGCACGAAGTTGCTGCAACGGGGCGCCAAAACGAACTTGATTTCGCGTGCGTCATGGCTAGAATTCGTGCGAAATTCACGAATTGCCTATACGTCGCGCTGGAGGAGGAGCGAAAGCCGCGAGGCCTATCCCGGGGGTACGCTCACCCAAGGGGGTCAGCCATGCCGGTCACGGCGGCCATGCCGGCGACGGCGGCGCTGAACCGCCGGCGAGGGGGCGCGGATGCAAGCTGCAGTTGCAGCTGTTGCTGTTGCAGCACTGTTGCGGTACGGCACTGCTGCTGTAGGCCGCGCGGGGCACGACGGCGGTGAACGGCGCAGCTGGGGAGGTGTTGGTAGTGGTGGCGGCGGTGGAATGAAGGTGGTGGTGGCGGTGCCGATGGTGATGCGGGGGGGGTTGAAGATGATCATGGAGATGATGATGGAGATGACGTGAGGAGGAAGGAGGAGGAGAGATTGCCATCCCTAGAAGTTAGGGCCGGCCAATCCATAGGGGAAGCAATTTGTTGGCTGCAAGTAGGAATAAAGGGTTAGGATTGATTAAGGGAAGAATGAAGGGTAGAAATTAATAGGGGATTGGGTTCATTTTTGGGATTTAAATCAATGGGTATACACTCAATATTTGAAGTGGAAAACTAGGTATTGAATATTATTTTTGGACAAGGAAAAATGAGGGCGTCATGAGAGTGGGAAACATGAAGTTGGGGTTGGGTTCAGTGGAGCCGGGTTGGATCAAAATCGGACATGGCGAAATAATCGAATTTAAATAGGTGTTGATGATCATGGGTAAATAAGTAGCACATGGAGATTCCAATAAATGGGACACAAGTATCGTGCGGGTAGTAGGCTCAATGTGGGCCACATCCATAATTGTGGTTGACAGGTTTTGGTCGACAGGGTACCCACAAATCAAGTCGAAAAATAAATGTGACACTGTGGGGTGAAATAAAATCGGGTCACATGTCAAAAAAGTTGTGTGATCAAAATATAGCACAAAATGGTGTGTCTGAGTGGGACACGAAGGTCATGAGTGAAGAGCGTCTCGAGTAGATCATGTATAATGAGTTGGTTTCAAGAAAATGACTGGTCTGGTGCTCCCAATTCAAAAGTCACGGTAACGTGCTAATAATGATCAAGAAAAGAGTGGAAAAATTAATTAATAATCAAATGGTCTAATTCGACCCAAAGTTCTGTGAAGCAAAAGGAGTACAAGGGAACAAGTTTGGATGGGACATTATATACCATCATGAAGGTAATCATGTCCACTACAAAACTCGTAAAGAAGATTTCCAGAGTTGAACATCCCTGATACTCCAAATATCAAAGGCACGGAAAAGTACACTTAAAGATAATTAAACAGAATAATTTATTTATTGAAACTAAAACAATCAGAAAAATTAAAAAAATCAATCCAAAATTCAGGATGCTCACATCTTGCTTTGAGATTGTTAGTCCCGGGGCTTGATCAAAGAGGAAAAACTGATGCAATCGAGATCTGAGAGTCACACAAAACTTTGCAGTGACCAAATTCAAGATCTACGATGATACAAAAAACCAAATAGCCAGATTACAATATGAAGGAGGGAAATAGAGAAGAGAAGATCTCTCGTTCTTCCTTGCAAACATGTTGCAATTGGGACAGAACAAGTTACAATAATCTAGAAAAAGATGAGATAAAGAAAAGTGCTGGGGTGTCAAAACACCATTGCTCAAAGCAAGATTCGCCCCACACAAATTACTTCCAGGAACCAGCAAGTTGAAGAACTTGTGGAACGCTCGAAGTCACCTCTGTTCTGACTCCTCGGATGGACTAACAATGGCGGCAGCAGCTCCCTCTCTTTTCTGACTTATAAAATTCATAGTACTTCACAAAGGAGGCCAGAAGAGAGTATATATAGAGAGAGGGTGGAAACCCTAGCCGCCTCTTCAGTCATGGAAAGATTGAATAAAATCCCACAAAGATAGCAATAAAATTAATTCAAATCTTATGGAAAGATTGAATCAAATTCCACAAAGATAGCAACGAAATTAATTCAAATCCCACAAAGATAGCAACAAAATTAATTTAAATCTTATGGAAAGATTGAATCAAATTCCATAAAAAGTGGATCTAAATTAATCGTATTGAATCAGTCTTTCCATAACTGACTTGTAGTCTGCACAGTCAGCGGAGCCCTCCATACGGCAGCAGCAGCAGCAGCAGCCTGGCCGCATAGCCTCATGGCCGCAAGTGCCGCATGGACCGCATGAGACCGCATGAGGCCGCATATGAGCCGTATGCCGCATAAGACCGCATGGCCTCATATGAGCCGCATGACTGCTGACGTGCTAAGTGCGCCAACAAAACTCCACATTACGCCTCATGAGCCCATGAGCCCGTGAGCCCCCGAGTCCGAGCCCGAGCCCGAGTCGCTAAGCCCCTTTGGGGCTTAGCTCCAAATGGAATTAATCCAAGAGAATGACAAAAGCATTAATGCTTAATCCTTGGAGCCTTATTCTTACCTCCTAGTAAAATCACCCACATGGTTCCCTCCTTAGGGTCACCACCCCATGTGCATCTCTCAACAACACAACCAAGTATATATGTTGAGATAACTCATGGTGCATTTCCGATGTGGGACTAAACTTTTGCAAAGCATGTTGAGAGCAAGCTCTCTCCATGTAAAGAAAGCACCAACAGTACCTAGACCATTTAGTATTAGATTTCCTCCACCGCCAGCTTATGGTGCTGTATCCCAACTGTATGTGAAGAAAAAGCTTACCAATGGGTTTGACTATAAGGCTTTTCTTGATCAGGCTGTTTCGTTCCAAATTGACTTTTGGATTTTCTTCTGTATAGTTTTCGGAGAAAATAAGATTCACCATGAGGACATAAATCTCTTTACGGTTTCCTATATACTTTCGCATCATTTGTTGGATGTTGTTGTATACATGTTTTCCAGTATTTTAATTGTATGATTCTGCTGTTATTGTTAACTTTTCCTCTTGTTTTTGAACAAAATTTTCTATATAATACCCTTATTTTTTGTTAATTGTTGTAGCCATCTTTGCACTATCCTTGTTGGGTGTCACTAGTACTGTTCTCTGATTTCGTACTATCTTAATAAGATTTTCTAGATTAAGATACCCAAGGCGTGGCAGCTAGGCGTTGGGGACTTACAAATCATGCAGGGCTTATTTTGAGGGAGTGCAATGGGTGCGACCGCACTAGACCTCTAGAATTCGTAGGCCTCCAATTTTTTTTATATGTATATGTATTATGTATTCTAAACTAACTTATGGATAAATAATTAAAAAAATCCAAAAATGTCGAACTTATGAATACATAATTTAAAAAATATGAATAAGTTAAACATATATATGTATATTTATTATGTATATTATAATACAAAACTAACTAATGAATAACTAATTTATACATTCATTGGCCTTCCTTATGTATACTAAGCTAATCAAGTGGGGATTCTCTCAATTAACTAAGGCTATATCTATTTCCAATTAGGGAATCAATTAACAGAGGCTTTCACTATTTCCAATTAAGAAATTAAGTCAAAGATTCTCTCAATTCCATTCAATACTATTCAAAATCAGTACAAATGCTAAGACTTAATAGAAAACTCCTAAGACATATATGATTCAAACAAAATTCTATGAATTCTTGACTCTATCGACAACCTCTCTCCTCCCCTTCAAAAAACGTCCACAAATCCCAACTCTCTACTCCTTCAAAAAACGTCCATAAATCCCAAACCACCTCATTTCCAATCCAGGATGCTTCGCCAATATCCCACGAGCACCCAGAAGCCCTAGAGCCGTCGACGAGACCGCTCATAAACCGCTGTCAGAAGGCTATGCACAAGGAAGACTATTGCCCAGAATAAGCGTGAGTTTTCAGAAAGTTCATGCGAGGAGATCTCCACACTCGTTCAATGAAATCCCAAAACAATTGTTTACGATCTCCTACAACTCTAATCTAAACCTCTATAATTTTGTAGTTTAATTTGAGCTATAAAAAGAATAAATCATTAACCAAAGTAGGCCTCCCAGAATTAAAATTTTATCTAAAAACTTGTCGAACAAGGGTTGTCCCAACAAATCGGACCACCCCGACTCGAACTGTTTTCATCAAAACACGCATATGGTATTTCTCGAGTGTGGAACTTGATGGAATTATAATTTGTCGCACGAGTGCGACGTCCGTCGAAAATTATTGTATCAAGGATTTTGTAGCTATGAATGCTAAAAATCGTTCATAATGTAACGATGGCAAAAGATGCTTGTTTGTTTTGCTTTATTTTATCTTCTTTAGTCAAATATTGAAAGATATTATGGTTGAATGTTTTTTTCTTAATTAATGTTAATTTTGGATTATTTAAATTCTGAATTTTTTATTAGAATTTTTTATAAGAGAATAGGCCTCCGTTTAATTTTCGTACCAGGCCCAATCGTCTTTGACGAATCTCAGCTCCGGCCCTGAAATCATGCTTGCACCGTCGTGCCATAGAGCTGCTTCAAGAAGGCCCGTCTGGATAATCGTCTTGGTATCATTGGTTTGCATCTCCTTGATTGGGGCTTACATCTATCGGCCTGGTCACTACTCAGCTTGCTACTTCTTTGCGACGAGTGGTTGCAGCCATTTTAAGGATTGGCTCCCAACGATAGCTACTCAAATGCTTACTGATGATGAGCTTGTATCTAAAGCTTTCATTAGGGATATCCTTGCGTTGCCATCAGTTCCCTCTAAGAACCCGAAGATTGCTTTTATGTTTTTGACACCGAAATCATTGCCATTTGAAAAACTGTAGGAGAAATTTTTTCTGGTAATTCTAACTTGCTTATATTATACATGAAATATCTTTTCTTTCTGGTATTTCTAACAAGCCAGCCCCCATATATATAAGTCTAATAGGATACATCATTATAGAATGATATGTTGCCAAATGACATGAGTGAGGAACATGTTAAAGTGTGGCATTCTTTGGATTTTGCATTCATAAGAGATTAAAAGCTGGAGCTATGGTTTTGGTGATTTCATTTGTTGTCTGTTGATGTTATTGATGGGCTACTTCCTATATTATTGCAGGTCTTCCATAGCTTGGTTCTTAAGGATGATCAAGACATTACCGCTGTAGCTCTAAACAAGGATAACACGAACCGTTTGGTTTCAACAGCAGATAAACAGTAAATAGTTTTCACTCAGTGTAAGTCTTCTCTGATGAGACATATTGTTCTTGTTCTTCAAATTTACTTATCTGAATCAATAATACATGATCTAGTTATAACTTTAGTTTCGACATGGATAATCGGCCTCTAATCTTTTACAGTATTATTGCTTCCTTCCAATTTTCTGGCTGCTAAAGGAAATTTTATTGGAGTGTGGCATTCTTCCCATCGCCTTCCACTTTTCGTACTATTTTTTATGTCATATGATTGAGTTCTTTTAAGATATCTTGTAATATGATGGTGTTTGGGTTTTTGGGTCTCATATCGAATTATGGGGTTCCCACGATTCTTTTCCTTCTAATTTATTTAGATTTAATTCTTATACTCCTGGATATGATCACTTGTGTGGGTTTGTCATCTTTCTAATAGATAATCATTAACTGCTTATATGCAGGTACTGTTGGGTTTTGACCTTTTTTTATTGGGAATTTTAGTCCCACATCGGCTAGGCCAAAGGAGTTGTATCTCTATATATTAGCTATGCTATTTTAGAGATGCACATGTGGTGTGGAGGTGCACATGGGTGTGCCATGTGGGGTTATTTTTCTAATAGAAAAAAAGGCTAAATCAACAGTTGAAAGCAGTCATGCTTTTTGCTCTTGGGAAATTTATTTCCATTGGAGCTAAGCCCCGTAGGGGCTTAGCGACTCGAACTCGAACTCGGACACGGACTCGACCTTATGGGCTCATGAAGCATTTTGTTGGCGCACTTTGCACTTTGCACGAGCCACTTGCGCTGCCAGGTTGAGCGACCAGGTGCGCGCCCAGTGGCGCAACCAGTTGCACGCACAGGTGGCTTAGTGCGCATTCGGCGTACGGGGTGCGCGAGGTGCGCAACTTGCTTCAGATCGTGCATGTGCATGATCTGAGCGATTACTGCACGTTCGGAGTAGTTTTTACCACGTCCCAAATGTTGTGCTAATCGGACAGTTGCTACTCGGGCCTATAAAAGGTCTCTTCTCTCTCACAGGCAGCAATATAGGCATATACAGAGAGTTACGAAAGTTTACAAGTATTTTTTTAACATAGGTAAACAGAAGTCCTGAGAAAGAAGAGAAGTGTTGCACCAGCGTTGCTTTTGCACGGGAGTCCATGTACGATCCGAGGAGTCAGAAGAGCAGGAGTATTCCAAAGTTCTCCGACGAACTTGCTAGTTTCTTGAAGCTATTCGTGTGGGGCGAATATAGCTTTGAGCAACGGTGATCATTTACCCCAGCAGGATATTCATCCATCAATCGCCTGTCATCTTCTTCGTTGCTGTGGATTACGAAATCTTTTTAGATTCTCATAATATCGTATGCTGCTGTTGTAGAAGCATGAAAAAGAACAGAAACGTCCATGCGGCTCAACCAAGAGAGAGTCTCATGCGGTTCAGAACTTCATGTGGCTCGAGAGGTTCATGCGGCTCAAATAGCCGCCAACATAGCTATGCGGCTTGGGTAAAAGCCACGTGGCTTTCTGCAACTCGTCCCCATAGCTAGAGGCCTCATTTAATGCCCTGACACAACAAGGCAATCCTGACATAAAGATGAAATTGACAGCTCTGACAGAAGGCTGTAATGATGACTCTGACACAAAGGTGTGATCTTCCTAGAGAAACAAAGAAAATCTCTACAATTGGCACTATCCACCATCTCCAAGAACTCTCTATATGGCTAAAACTCTTCATGTGGTTCGAGTATGGAGACTCTCATGCGATTCGGGCACGACGACTCTCATGCGGCTCAAGTATGGAGACGCTCATACGGCTCGGTCATGATGACTCTTCATGCGGATCGGTCATGACGATGCTCATGCGGCTCGAGTATGGAGACTCTCATACGGTCCAGGCACGACGACTCTCATACGGTTTGAGTGTGATGACTCTCATGTGGCTCATGAGCATAACAGTTGGGATACGTGGCAGGACACGTGTCAAGAGCCGATCATATCTCAATAATTCAGATCTACTGTAATCAAAGTAATCTCTAGATTGGGTCAAATCCCAATAGTCATAACAAACAGTGGGGACACGTGGCAGAGAATGATTCAAATTTATTCGTTCAGATTTGCAGACATCAACAAATCATCATGTTACAGATTTGTTGCAATCAGCATTAATTACTCATAGGATTCGGTACAATCTATATTAATGACCCAGATTGATTAAGCAAGAGGTCGCCGACGTTTTGAAGGGAGACAATCATTACGAACCCTAATGATCACCCCACTCCTATAAATAGCAAGGTGCCATTCCCTTGCAGAGAGCAGAGACAGACGCATACAGAGAAAGAGCACTACAGAGACATCCAGAGATCTATCAACAGAGGGTGCAAGGGGGTCTCTCCACACGTCCAAGAGCATTTCTTTACTGGAGCCAAGGCTATGTCTGATCGTCCAAGGAGTAAGGCAGAGCGGCCATCGCTTTCCCGAGCCTCTATCATCACCCCCAGAATCTAAACTAAACAATTGTACTTAGACTACTGTACCTAGGTTTTCGTCCATAGGCTTTCTTTGTACGAACGAGTTTGTATTGTGAAGTAAAAGTCCAGTCCTCCGATATAACTGTTCTGTTCTTTTATAATCAATGGCAAACACGATAGCGACTCTGATGGGGACTAACTTCTCCACGGCTGAGGAGTTGGTGGCGCAATCAGACGCAGCCAAACTTGGCTCCACTCAACAAATGCTGGTCGTCCGGTTCGACCAACAAGCGTTTGAAAAAATGCTCTCCGATGGGAGCGCTGGCCCGGTCCAGCAGCGAGCCCGCACGAGGAAGGCCCGCAAGGAGTGGAGACCCAGTCATTCGCTCCTCCCCAAGCTTTAGACGGAGTACTCTCTGCTGCCCAAGACGGCGAAAGCAACTTTCATACGGCCCGACTTCAAGCCATAGAGGACTCTGCTGTCCCCAAGTCCGGCAGAGGAAAGCACTACGATGCTGGACTTGCAGGGGCAAAGGGTGATTCTATGTGCTCCAGGAAGAAGCCGAACAAAGGCACTAGCCGCAGGCTGAACATTCATGCGGCCAAGATTGCCAGCCACATGCATGATGTCCATGCGACCGAAACCACCAACCGGATGCAGAATTGCCATGCGGCCAAGATGTCCAGCCGCATAGAGAAGACTTATGCGGCCGAGACTTCCATCCGCATGAAGAAAGCCCATGCCAGCCGCATGAAGACCGTTGATTCCAGCCGCATGCTGTCTGCACCACGCGTCTCAAGCTCAGTCTTCGATCGCCTCTCCTATGGTCCTGATCTCTCATGCTTCCGAAAAAATATGTCTGACTTTCTGCAGCACCACTTAGACTCTTCCTACTATGTGCCCTCACGCACTAGAGTAAAGAAGTCCAGGGCAACGCGAGCTTGGCAAGCTCAGTCCGATGTCCCGACCTCTGACCATCCGAGCGCTCCGCATACTGTTATGCGGACCTCTAATGGGAAGTTGTACAAAACCACTGGAGTCCAACCCTCGGCGGCAAACGGACGGAGTGGTTCCCAAAAGTCTCCCAAAACCCTGTAGAAGCATGAAAAAGAATAAAGAAAGGTCCATGCGGCCAAGGATCCCCATGCGGCTCAGAGAGTTCATACGGCTCAGGGTTCCATGCGGCTCAAGCGTCTATGCGGCTCGAATAGTTCCATGCGGCCCAGAGAGGAGCCACGTGGCCTTCAACAGCTCTTTTCTTTGTCTTTTACTGCATTTAATGCCTTGAAGGCTAACAGTTCTGACAAATGACAGCTCTGACATAAAGGTGCAATAATGACTCTGTCATAATGGCAGACTCCTAGGGAAACAAAGGAAATCTCTGACGCAATCCATCAAACCCCAAAGACCTTCATGCGGCTTTGACACGTGGACAGTCGTATGCGGCTCAGACAGAGGCTACCCCATACGGCTCAGACAGAAGCTACCCCATGCGGCTCAGGCAGAAGCTACCCCATGAGGCTGACGAGAACTATCTTTATGCGGCTCACGGAGAAACCACCCATCATGCGGTCGCCTACGCTCATGCGGCTAAGATCATCTCCATGCGGTTCAAATGTTCAGAGGCCACTCCCAAGCAGCCTTGACACGTCGCCAGCCTCATGCAGCTCAGTGGAGAGCAATGCTCATACGGTTCAGATTTTCTAAGTGGCTCGCGGTTAAGACACGTGACAGAAGATTAGTTTTTCCAGCATCCCTATAGCTAACAGCCTAATGATAGTGGGACACGTGGCATCAAATCGATCAAGATTCATCAACAAATACCAACAAAGTATTGGGATCAAATCAGATCATTTACAATCAAGCAAATTGAACACGTGACGGGAGATCCGAGCTTGGTATAACAAATCATGAGGATTTATGGCAATTATCATTAATTACCCACAGAGATTTGATGCAATCACATTAATTGCTCAGATCTATTATATTCAAGATGAGCGGCCCAGATTCATTGATCCTTAGTCGTCAACTTTTAAGAATGGGCAATCATTGTAAACCCTAATGATGCCTTCCCACTCTTATAAATAGTAGGGTGCCATTCCCTTGCAAAGAAGAGAGCACAGACAGGGAGAGCAGAGCACACACCCCCTCGAATCCAAAGAGTCAGAGAGAGAAGATACAAAGATCGAAAGGAGAGCATTTCTTCATCAACGCCAAGCAGTTCTTCTACAGAGCCAAGGCTGCACCCGATCGTCCAAGGAGTAAGGCAGAGCTGCTGTCGCTTTCTCGAGCCTCTATTGTCACCCCCAGAATCTAAAATAAATAATTGTACTTAGATTGCTGTACCTAGGTTTTCGTCTCTAGGCTTTCTTTGTACAAGCGAGTTTGTATTGTGGGTCTAAGTTTAGTCC
Organism: Iris pallida; assembly: GCA_029216955.1. Taxonomy (NCBI): domain Eukaryota; kingdom Viridiplantae; phylum Streptophyta; class Magnoliopsida; order Asparagales; family Iridaceae; genus Iris; species Iris pallida. Next base: position 13,589,663 of record JANAVB010025399.1, on the reverse strand, counting down.
TCCTATATAAATTGTTCTGTACTTTCACAATCAATGGCAAACACGATGGTGACTCTGCTGGGAACAAACTTCTCTATGGCCAAGGAGTTGGTGATGCAATCGGATGCAGCCAAACATGGCTCCATGCAACAGAAGATGGTCTCCGCTTCGACCAACAGACGTTTGAAGAAATGCTCTCCGACGGGAGCACTGGCCCGATCCAGAAGCAAACCCACACAAAGAAGGCTCGCAGGGAGTGGAGGCCCAAATCATTTGCTCCTCCCCAGGCCCTGGACGAAGTACTCTCTGCTACCCAAGACGACGAAGGCGACTCTCATGCGGCCCCACATCAAGCCATAGAAGACTCTGCTGTCCCCAAGTCTGGCAGAGGAAAGCACTACGATGCTGGACTTGCAGGGACAAAGAGTGATTCTATGTGCTCTAATAAGAAGCCAAAAACTCATGCGATCGAGACTTCCAGCCGCATGAAGAAAGCCTATGCGGCCACAACTGCCAGCCGCATGAAGACTGTTGACTCCAGCCGCATACTGTCTGCTCCACGTAGCTCAGGCTCAGTCTTCGATCGTCTCTCCTATGGTCCTGATCTCTCATGTACCCAAGAAAATATGTCTGACTCTATGCAGCATCACTTTGACTCTTCCTACTATACGCCTGCAGGCGCTCTAGTAAAGAAGTCAAGGGCAGCGCGAGCTCGGCGAGCTCAGTCGACTGTCCCAACCTCTGATCATCCGAGCGCTCCACATACTGCTATGCGGGTCTCTGATGGAAAGTTGTACAGAACCACTCGAGTCCAGCCCCCGGCGGCAAACGGACAGAGTGGTTCCCAAAATTCTTCCAAAACCCATAGAGCAATCATGGTCGTTCCAGACCCGTCCGACTTGCGTGGAATTATCCTCCACAAACGCAAGAAAAGAGAAGAGGCCCCAGTATGCAAAGAGTCCTCCCACGGACATCACTGCACCCAAATCATTATCAACTGCTGTTGTAATAACGCAACAGCAAGAGAAGACCGGCAATCTGTTTTCCAAAGGCTGCAACGACCAAGCTCAGAGGATGAAGCGCCTCCTGTCATCTCTTGCAACTCCACTCAGAAAATCCCCGTCGATGGGAGAGGGAAGAAGATAAACGTTTCCAGCCCGAAGATTTCAACCACTATGACTAAGAAACTGTCGTCTAAACGGTTGTCCACCACCGGAGTATTCCAAGGTACCCGTTCGAAGACGAAATCTACCACAGTAGGAGATTCATCATCCACACCGCTGGGGGTCACTAAAACAGGGGGTAGCACTCCTCAGAACATCCACGATAATTCGATATTCCAAGGAGACGAGCCCGAGGAAACAACTCTCCTGTCAGATACAGCAGATGCCGACGTCCCCGAGGATGTCCATGACTCTCAAGACGAAGCAAGCTCTGAAGTTGGGGGTACTATTCCATCTGAGTCCGAACCAAAGAAGAATATTCCCACATACCCCGATGACTTCTCGGTACAGGGGTATGACTCGGAGGGCACGTCCTCCACCGTTCCTTCCATCTTCCCTCATGTAAAGATGGTGTTCATGATGGACAGCAACCAAGATGGTTCAAGTGATTGCCAACGCATCGACACTCTGGAGGCCATACTGCTTGCCTTGGTCAAGTATGTAGACGAGATCAAAGCGGCCCTTCCAACTCTGCAAGGAGGAATGCCTGGCCAAACAAGCGCGGGTCCCGCGGTCAATACGGACTCGAACTTAGCGGCACCGAACCCGGGCAACAATCCTCCTGAAATGACGGCTCCTACCGCTGCGGATGAGGCCAGGCAAGCAAGAAGAGAGGTCCAGGAGCTCCGAGCCATGTTTTACGCTCGAGAAACCTCTCAAGATCTCAGAATACGGTAACCATACCCTGCTGCATGGAGGGATGTCCCCTTTCCACCAAGATATAAGTCGTTCAACATCAATCCCTATGATGGAAAGACCTTCGCGAGTCGGTACATTACTTACTTCGAGGTCACCACCGACCATCTGCCCCATGACGATGCCATCCTCACACGATTATTCATTGGAGCATTGGAAGGAGTCGCCTTCGACTGGTATCGCAACCTGCCAGACAACTGCATCCACTCCTTCGCCAGCTTCAAGCGCATGTTCTTGGAGAGATTCTACGAAGTAGGACAGGACATTACAATGTCCACCCTCATGGACGTCATCCAAGGGGAGAAAGAGCTGACAAGGAACTATATTGAGCGGTTTCGCCAAACCGTAATGAAGTTGCCATCTGGTAATCCGGATTCCTCCTTGATTGAAATTTGCCAAAAGAGATTGCTCCCAACAATCAGTCTCTGGATGGGCGAAAGTCAATTTAAGGACTGGAAGACGTTTATCATCAATGCCACTTGTGCCGAAGAACGGTTGAAGAAGGCTTGCCAACTGGGACTGCACATCTCGGAGGGAGAGAAAAAGGGCAAGCATTCTAATACCAACAACGACAATGGGGGTAGCCCCTCCAACAATCGGGACAACAGGGGCAAGCAGGCTATGGTGGCCGACACAGCCCAGAAATTTGAGTCAAAATCGGCAGACAAACAATGGCCGCAAATGACATACTCCTTCAAAGATAGCCACGTCAAGCGATTTTGGACATGCTCATACAAGGAGACAGAATTCAGCTCCCTCCACCAAGACGAGAACCTCGGCCGGCAGAAATAGAGAGCCCAAAGTACTGCCATTTCCACCGCTACGTCAACATGCTACACACGACTGCTACCAACTGAAACGATACATCCAACATCTCATCGATTCCAACGCTCTGGCCATCGATTTCGAGGAGGTAACCATGGCAGCCAACATGGTATCTGTACAGTTCGGTAGCTTCTCTCCAACGGAGACTCAAGACGGCGTGGTACCCGTCCCTCTGGCGACGATGGAGATTGCTAATCTTCCACCTCCTCGGGATCAAGCTATTGGTCTAGTACCCCTCACCACATCACGAGGGGAGATCATGTGGGTCCATTTGGACCTGGTACTTGAGGTGACTCAGTCCGTACCACCTTCCATTCGGCCAGAAGAACGATCCACAACCCTTCAAGATAGAAAAAATTGAGCCCGAACCTGACGCCGGGAGATTGCCCCTTTATCTGTATAGTTCCCAGTCCAAGTACCTTATGCAAAAACAAGGATATGATCTGGAAACTACACCAGGCTTAAACTATGGCACCGGACGGTGGTTGCCCTTACAGTCATCGGCCCCTGCTAGGAAACCACGAGATTATTACAGCAAAACCAGATGTGGGCTCGGTTATGTCACGCCTGCGACGATACCTGAAAGCTCAGACGAAGAATGCAACTGGCATTCACACTCAACCGAATCACCCACTTCCGATTCGGATGTCAGCATCGGAGACATGATCAGGACAGTCTGGTCCGTCAATATGGCATTTGCCGACGCCTACGAAAAAGATGAAGACATTCCTGAGCTTCTTGAGTTAGAGCCATGGGCACAACAACTAAATGTACAGTGGGAAAAGCGGTTCGAACAAAGAGAGCCTCCCACCGAGGATGAGATTGTACAAGTCGATCTCGGTGATGAATCCTCTCCAAAACCCATCTTCGTCAACAAAAATCTGATCGACGAAGAGCAAGAATCACTACTATAACTCGTCAGAGAATACATCGACGTATTCACCTGGAGCTACGAAGATATGCCAGGACTGAACCCCGAGATTGCACTTCACAAGCTCAACATTCGTTCAGACGCAAAACCAGTCAAGCAATAGCAACGTTGGTTCCGTCCCGACGTCATGAATGCCATTGAAGTCGAGGTAAACAAACTGATAGCCAGCGGCTTCATCCGTGAGGAATAACATCCTGACTGGGTTGCCAACATAGTACAGTCCTCAAAAAGAGTAGAAAGATTCGAGTCTGCATCGACTTTCGCAATCTGAATGAGGCATGTCCTAAGGATGAGTTCCCTCTCCCTATCACATACATCATGATCTACAATACCTGCGGCTTTGAGCGTATGTCATTCATGGATGGTTTTTTGGGGTACAACCAAATCAAGATGTCCCCTGACGATGAAAAGCATACATCATTCCGAACACCAATCGGCACATACTGCTACACAGTCATGCCTTTCGGTTTAAAGAATGCTTGCACCACCTATCAAAGAGCTATGAGCGTCATCTTTAGAAACCACTTGCGCAAGACAGTAGAATGCTATATCGACGACATCGCCGTCAAAAGCCGCTCTAAGGAAGATCATCTACATGACCTGAGGACAGTGTTCGACCTGATGCGAGCACACAATTTAAAAATAAATCCTACAAAATCTTTCTTGGACGTATCCAGCAAGAAGTTCTTGGGTTTCATCATTACTTCCCAGGGTATCTACATAGACTCTGAGAAAACGAAGGCTCATGGAGATGGGTCCCCCGAGAAATCTCTGTGAACTCCGAGGCCTTCAAGGGAGGCTAGCCTACATCAGGAGGTTTATCTCTAACCTCTCTGGATGATGCCAGCCATTCACCCACCTCATGAAGAAAGTCGTTTTATTCGTATGGGATGAAGAGTGCCAGCGCGCCTTCGACAGCATCAAAGAATATCTGACGAACCCTCCAGTCCTGGTAGCCTCGATCGCTGTAAGACTATTCTTGCTCTATGTACGAGCAATGGAACATTCTCTCGGTTCTCTGCTAGCACAAAACAACGAGGCAGGCCACGAACAAGCCATATATTACCTCAACCGAATGATGATGGGGCCGGAGCACCGATATACTGCCATAGAGAAAGAGTGCCTTGTCTTGGTTTTCGCCATTCAGAAGACACGATACTACGTCACGGGATAGACCATCTATGTCATATCAAGTGTCAACCCCCTCAGGGTCCTCATGACTAAACTAGGTGCACTCAGCTCTTGCCTCGCTACTTGGGCGATATTACTATCCCCTACCACATGATCTTCGTACCGCAAAAGGCTGTTAAAGGTCAAGCTCTGGCAGACTTTTTAGCAGCTCATCCGGGTTCAGAGTCAACCAAAATAGACGAAGAGATTCCAGACGAGGTCGCTAATTCAAACATGGCCTCCCATGATACCATATAGCGAATGTTCTTCGATGGTGCTTCTAGAACCGGGCCCAAGGGCAACATCGTCGCTGGAGTCGGAATAGTACTGGTTTCTTCCACCGGGATGGTGATCAATCGTGCTTATTCCCTCACAGAGCCCTGTTCAAATAACGTGGCCGAGTACAACGCCTTGGTCATTGGCCTCCGACTTACGAAAGAGCTGGGGTAGAGCACCTCGAAGCATACGGCGATTCGCAGTTAATCGTCAACCAGATCCGGGGCTCATACGAAGTTCGCCATGAGGACATGATCCCCTACCACCAAATAGCAATCGACATCATTTTTTCCCTAGAGGTTTTCTTCATAGAGTACGTTCCCAGGCTCCAAAACATTGAAGCCGATGCCCTTGCAGGTCTTACCGCTTTCTTAGCAATTCCCAATCATTCTCATCATCTGGTTGACATCATAGGCCGTGAGCTAGTCTGTCCCAGGAATAATGTTCAGTATGCCGAGAGTTACTCCGCTCTGACAGTTGACAAAGCACCAGACTGGAGACAACCATTCATTGACTTCGTGGTCTACGGCATCCTGCCAGAGAATCCGAACGAGGCCACTTCTATTAGAAGACGTTCCCTCAGATTCTTCTATGATATAGAGACGAAAATGCTATATCGGCGATCCTACGATGGATTACTACTTCGATGTCTATCAAATACAGAAGCCGGATAAGCCGTGCGTGAAGCTCACGATGGCATCTGTGGGGTCCATCAGCCTGGCCCAAAACTACAAGATCGTCTTCGCCGAATGGGCTGCTACTGGCCCACGATGGTTGCAGACGCGATAGACTATACAAAAAAATACAAAGCCTGTCAAGTCCGCACAGATTTCATCCATCAGCCATCCGAGTTTCTACATCCAACAGTGGCATCCTGGCCATTCGAAGCATGGGGAATGGACATCATTGGTCCAATCACTCCGCCTTCGTCCCGAGGACATCGCTTTATACTCGCGATCACAGATTACTTCTCCAAATGGGTGGAGGCTATTCCGCTAGCAGAAGTAAAGACTTCAAACGTGATCAGCTTCCTCAAACATCACGTTATCTACCGCTTTGGACTGCCCCGAAGGATCATCCACGACAATGGTCCGCAATTCGCAAGCCACGCCTTCTATCGGTTTTGCGATAAACATCGCATCCAGAATATTGCTTCTACACCATACAACCCAGCGGCTAATTGTCTGGCTGAAGCATTCAACAAAATAGTCATCAAGCTTCTCAAGAAATTTGTGTCATCGAACAAAAGCGACTAGAATGAAAAGCTCGGTGAATGCTTATGGGCGTATCATACCACAGTACGGACTGCCACCTGGAACACCTCCTTTTCTCTGGTATACGGGCGTGAGACAGTTCTCCTACTGGAGACTCAAATCCCTTCACTCCGTGTCGCTCTCACCTATTGGTTGACGATAGATGATAATCACCATCGCCGACTACAAGAATTAGAAGCCCTAGAAGGAAAGCGCCTATAAGCTCAACAACGAATCGAGCTGTACCAGGCACGCATCTCCGGAGCCTTCAACAAGAAGGTTAAAATCAGAACTTTCCAGGTGGGCGACCTCGTTCTGGCAGTTCGGAGGTCGATGGTAATGACTCACAAAACCGTCAGCAAGTTCCAGCCAAAGTGGGAAGGCCCGTTCATCATCGACGCTGTATTCACCAATGGAGCTTACCTCCTCGTAAAATAAAATGGAGACTTGCTCATGTTGCCCATCAACGGCAAGTTCCTAAAAAAATATTATGTCTGAAATGACATCCTCCAAGGTGACGAGTCACGTGCCCGTTGGTACCGCTGAACTACATCTCACCTACAAAATTGCCAAGATGACGAGTCACGTACCCGCTGGTACCGCTGAACTCATATCTCACCTACAAAATTACCAAGATGACGAGTCATGTACCCTCTTGTACCACTGAACTCACATCTCAGCTCCAAATCTTCCAGGTTGTCGAGTTATGTACCCGCAGGTACACTGAACTTACATCCTGGCTACTACAGATAAATCCATATCGCATCTTTTAGGTAGCAAGTCATGTATGATTATACCTCTGAACTTTCTTCCTAAAAGGAGCTTCCCCCCTTATGATCCAATACCCGCAGTCTCAATGCACAAAAAGGGTAACAGATCCACAAATTCTTCGAAACAACCACGTCGATGCTACCTCTGAGTTGTTTCCCTTCCATCCAAAAAAAACAAACCGCCCCCACATAGAACCTCCATATCCTCTTTACCTTTGAGTTGTTCTATATTCCTTTCATGGAGTCCACTCCTGCCACGTCGTCATTACCTCTGAGTGGGAAGGCTCCATCGAAGAAACCCTCATATTTACCATGTCCTCATTACCTCTGAGTAAGTATGTTGGTTCTCTCTCGACTTATTATCCATACTAAAAAAACCCACGGTACGCCAAGGATAATAGGCCCACAAATGTCCTCTGTTGATCGCAAATGTCCTCTGTTGACCACAAATGTTGTACTAAGTTTCCTAGTACATGCCCCTCATTTCTCATCATTTCCCGGGAGCCCAGCTGCTCCATGGCATTCTTTCTCCCGATACTGGGAGCTTCCATGTCCAACTCACTATGGAAATTTTCCAAGTATCCCAGCAACTTGTTATCTGTACCTAAAACCAAGGTATACCCAGGGTAACAAGTCCACAAACAGTCCCCCAGTGGGGCAAATACCAGAACCCTACAAACACAACAAGCAGTACAATGGAAGGGTAGAATAAAGCATACTCTTTTATTTGAAGGGCAAAGGTACTACAGGTTCCGGGGACTACGTCCCACTCAAGAAAGAAAAGCAACAAAAACAAAAAAGAGAGGAAAAAAGCCGACTATTGTTCGGCGATACATGATGCCCTGAGACGGTCCTTCAACAAGGCAGTCGACATCTCAAACCGCTGTTTGGACCGACGCTCGGCCTCCTGAGTCAGCAGCGCCGCATCCTCCAGAGGTGCATGAGCCCGCCAGCCCTCCTCAAACTTCTTCAGAGCGCATTCCAGATTGACAGAAGCTCTGGAAATCCTTTCGGCATCCTGAATAATCAGCTCCTTGTCCGCACGAAAAGCTTGAAGTTCAGACTCCAAGAAGGCCAGCTTCTTCTGAAGCTCGAGAATCTGCTCCCTGGTAGCGATTACCCCCTGGGAGGCGGCCGCCTCCCGAGCCTTACAAACCTCGCTCCGGTGGCTCAGCTGGTCGTACAGGAGAGACAGGTCGCCAAGGTCCTTTGCAATAGCCGTCTTAGAGGTATCTCGCACGAGCCGTATCTTCTCCAGGGCGGTGGTAAGGAACTCCCGCTCCTGATCAATTGCTGCAGACAAATCAGCTTGTCGCAGCACTTGAAACTGGGCCACCAGCTGATCAGCCTCCAACAGCCTGGGCTCTAGGATCGCAGCTATCCCTTCCCCGCCAAGAAGGGTTTTGAGAATGTCAATTTGGCCTTACGCACATTGTCGGGCCAAAATGAAAGGAGTCCCTCGCTCCACAGCAGCGTCTACTCCTCTCTTCAAATGGCGGTAGAAACTATCAACCACATCCTGCAACACCTCATCCAGAACTTCTGTAGATGACGGTGTCAAAGGAAGTGTGGCTAACAGTGTCGAAGAAGACGCAAAAGAACTTGCCGCCCCTGCCACAAGGGAAATAAATTCTGAGCGGAAGGACGCTTGAACAGCGGCCAATTCCTCCTCCGCGGCCCGAATAATATGGATACTCGGTAAAGCTGAGAGGTCAACCCCCAAAGTCATACGAGCAGGGGAAGATATAGAGACCATTGCCCCCTGACCGGGCGGTGCCGCCATATGGCCTCCCGAACTCGATCCGACGGGAGTCCCCTTAAGATGAGCCGGAAAAGGAGGGAGCACGCTCCCCTCCACCAGATCCCCTCTGGCAGAGCCTACCATAACAATGTCCGTCATCGGCACTGAAAGGGCAGGACCTGTATGCCCAGAACAACCATCAATCAGTCTAACCCGAAGGATGTGATGATAGAGTGAATGGGCCTTCTCATTATCAAAATTTGGCTTATCTTACCAAGGAAGGATCGCGGAGGCTGAGGCTCATTCACGACCACAATAGTCCCCTCACCTGTGACCTCCAAGCCAAATTCAGCTGGCTCTTCTGCTCCAGCCGTCCCAGAAGGGGATACGACTGGATCAACGTTACCTTGATAAAATTCGGCAGTTTCGGGGACAGGTTCATCGGAGCCCCTATCATCTGGGGTCGATACCTCAGCGACGTGAGATCCCTCGGCCGCCTCCGGAGGAGCCCCAGCAGAAATGATAGCGGTACATATGTCACTGATCAAAGTAGTCAGGGCCGGATCAACCTCAGCGGCCGATTCTCGAAAAATTGACTCCTCTGACGCCTACAAGAGCAAAAGGAAAGTGATTAGGCCATAGTGCAGGAAAAAGAAGGAGAAGACAGTTGTGATTCGAGTCACCTCAGAAATAGTGTCAACATCCTCGATAAGTAGTCGACGGATCTGACAGCAGCCCATTTTATGGAACAAGTCATGTCGTTATCAGCACTCACTTCCGCTCCACTTATGCGAAGGGCTAGGTACATCAGGCAGTTGATCCGCCACCATTTCATCGAACGCAATGGGTGGCTAATCTGCCGCCACCTCGTCTAGAGGAGAGTGAGTCATCAGCACCCTGCCCGCCATCATCTTTATCCACGGTGGTGGACTCCGGGTCCGACACAGGAACCGTGTTCGCCTTCCTCTTCCTCTTCTTAGACCCCTTGGGCTTCTCCGCCAAGCCAGTCCCCATAATAAAGCTGGTGCTCGGGTCAAAATTAACGGGAGGCTTGCTCGCCGTAACGTGGTAGAGAGCCGCTAAATACAAAATCCCCCCTTGCGTCTCAGCGTCAGGGACCGAGAAACTAGCACGGGTATGAGAAGTATTATAATAAAGCCAGGCTCTGATGCCATCCAGAACGCTGCCTTCAAAGCCCAGACAAGAGCTGGGACTCTCTAGGAACAGCTGGCTTTACCCAAACTGGCGGGAGAACCGACTGGGCAAGTAAGGTTCTAGGTGGGCGGTATTACGGTTGCGATATACTAAGTGCGAGAGGCGGATGTTACGCAACCAAAGAAGCATCCTCCCAGGTAAGAGAAGGGGAGGCCCAGTACCGTCAACATGTACACTCTCCACCTCCTCAGAAAAAAGTGGGGAACAGACACGAAGAAGCTATATCCATCCACCCTTGCCAGCGCCCTCCGACAGGCGGGCATAGTATTGTAATCCCAGGGCATCCGGTGGTACTGGAAGATAAAAGCATCGTCGTCAGTTACACCATCTTCCGGGCCAGGTCTCATCAAAGACCGGCAGTGCATTAATAGCCACCCCATCAGATAGTGATAAGGCAACTCGATTCACTCAAAGTTCATTGTTGTGTCGCGTGCAATAACCTTGGATGAAAAAGTATGGAGGCCACGGTGTATACTGCACACCATGGCCGGAAGAAGAGCCAGTCTGACCCCGAAGGCTAGCTTCACGGCAGGAAGGATAAAATTACGGCTGATTCTCTCAATAGAACCAGCTCCTCCTGAGACCACGCAATTTTGTAGCCATACCTTCAAAAACCCTGCCAGGATTGCCTTCTCCAACAGCGGCTGGGTATCCTGATAAAAATAATCAAAGAAATCAGTTTGACTCCCGAACGTGTCACTCAAGGCCTTCGATTTCTTGGCAGTTAACGCCAGATCTTGTATTTGCTCTCGGGTCAGAGGACTCCGTAGAGTAACCCGGCCTGAGATACCTTGCTGAAAATGGTAGAAGAGCCAAGACCTAGTATGCGGAAGGTTCCCTTCCGAGTTACTATCCTTCTTGGTCGTCTACTGACAGTAACTGTGATGAGACAGTAACTCCTGATAGACAGCAACGAAACCCAGATGTCGTTGCTCCAGATCTTCGAACTCTTCGTTCGTCGGAGTATGTACTTCAAATACTTCATTGGCCTAAGGCAGCCTAGAGACGGCGTGCATCTCATGAAGAGCGAGACCAATCTTCCCCCTGGCGCGAAGAAGGTCCCCGTCCGCCGATTGTACATCTCCAAGAGAGCAAAGAACAGCTCCTTGTTGATGGGCAGTCCGTGACATGTACCCCAGATGGCGTGGTAGAGACCAACCTCACGCAGGAAAGCCCCATACTCTCGCAAAATCCACCCGATCAAATTGGCCCACGAGGGGATGGAGTGTATTCAGTTCAAAAGCGAGAGCCGGCCAATGGGATAAGACCCTTTCCGAGCAAGTTGATTCTGGAAAGTGTCGGCTTGAGAGAATGAGAAGTTGGGACCTTGCGTATTTAAGAAGGTACCCGGGGCTAGCCCCATCACGAAGTAACTGACCTGTTCCCTACCCGCGTATGCTGATCCAACGTGCTTATTGTAGTGGATGTTACCCACAATCATTCCCGACCGGCTCGGGGTCAAGGATTCCTACATCCTCGTGTCCACCGGCAACATATTAAACCACACTATTGGGAAATGACGCTCCATCAGGGGGATGTGGATTGCCCTCCCAGCAGAAATAAAATTCCAATTCGTCGGCTTCAGGAACTTTCCTTCCAATCGTCCTGAGTTCGGCATTGCACAGAGAAAGTGAGAGGGCTGGTTCTTGATAAGAGTCAGCCACTCCTCAGGCTCGTTCTGGGGCAGTTGTTCTACCACCAGACGGACTAGTTGGTCAAGCCAAAATCCTTTGGCAAATTGGGCCTGACCCACCAGGGGATCTCCAGCAGCATTAACCGGCAAATTTACTGAAAAAAGACAAAAGAAACAATGTCAGAAGACAGCCAGAAAATATTTAGAGTTCATGCGACTCTGATTAAACGAGTCCTTATGCGGCTCGCTTTTTCACAGAGTACATACGGATCTGTTTAAAAGAGTTCTTATGCGGCTCGCTTTTTCATAGAGTACATGCGGCTCTGATTAAACGAGTCCTTATGCGGCTGGGTTCTTTCAAAGTACGTGTGGCTCGGGTCAGACGAGTCCTCATGTGGCTCAGTTTAGATGGGTTTGTATGCGGTTCTGATTTGTGAAACGCTATGCGGCTCAGTCCATTAGGAACTCATGTGATTCTGTTTAGAGGGACTCCATGCGGTTCAACTTTAAAGGTGCCTATGCGGCCACAGTAACAATTCTCATGCGGTTCAAACATAGGGTATACCCTATGTGGTTCGGACATGGAGCATACCCCATGCGGCTCGAACATGGAGCATACCCCATGCGGCTCGGACATGAGACGTACATACGGCACACATGAAGATGAAGGCTCGCGCATAGAGCATGCGACGTAGCCACAACAGTTAGGGTGTCAAGCTCATGCAGCATCCTTACCAGCAATGATGGGGTGGACGTCGGGGTAAACTACGGGCACGTCGACTGGCGGAGGAGCTGCCACATTCGTCGCCGCAGACGAAGAAGAAGCAGCTTTCTTACCCTTCGCCGCCGTAGCTGACGAAGACACCGCCTTTTTACCCTTCGCCGCAATAGTCTTCTTGGGAGCCATTGGTGATCGAAGGAGAGGATGTCACGACCCGCACCCTAGAGTAAGGGCACGAGAAGTGGATACGTCCAGCCTACGTCGCAGTATCGACGGTAGAACGCTGTCCTAGGTCACAACATCTAACAATATAAAGCTAAACAGTTTATACTCCCCGAATGAGGGTGACATAGCAGATACAGTCTCAATCACATCTAAGTTAGAGCATAATGGAAGATAGATAAAACATGAAATCCAAAAGGGATACAGCAAATAGAAGTCTAAGTGTCTAAGATACACAACCCAAAAATACATCTCAAAGCTCAAATACAGTAATCCATAAATACAACTCAAGACAACTGAAAAAAAACTATGAACAAAACCCTAGCAATCTATACAACCTCTACCGTGTCTCCTCTAGGCTAGCAGACAACCTCCAGGCTATCTGTAAAATTTATCAACAGGTCCAGTCAGGACAGGAGCGAGCACAATACATCTCAACAAGTCATAACAGGAAAGAAAATATAATCATGCTAGAGAATAAAATACAGGAAACTGAAGAACAACATAATATAAGAGAGAGACAGTAAGTAAATATCTATGATATATAAAAGAGAGATAGTGCTAGTGATTTAGAGTACAAACGAACATGCGAATGGCTTAGGACTGATTCATGACTACACTAAGAGTGATTCATGACTATACTACTTGGATATTTATTCACATGACCATTCATACTCCATCGTACCCCAATCAATACACAAGGATCCAGTCAAGTTACGTTAAGATTCGTGACTAAACTACTACCCGTATAGGGTGATTCATGAATTGATTCGTGAATGCTCGGTGATCATGTGAGTACATGAGTCACTAGCTGATTCCGGAAGATTCATGATAATAGAAGCATAAGATACATGATGTAAGTGAAACACAATGGACACAAGTATCTGATGCTCCCGAGAAGGATAACATCTCATGAAGGGATCCATATAGTACTAATCCGTATTCCAATGTGTCAGCATCAAGTAAGATAGTCTAAAGCAGGAAAGATAATCCTAAACATGATATAAAATGATCAAAGAATGTACTCGCCTGCTATCTGAATGTCCAAAGGAAATGTACTATCCTAGGAGAGGTGTCTGGCTCCTATTTAGAACAGCACAAGTCACAACAAGTCTAAAATGGTAAAATAAAGCTCTACTTTGCATTCTACATGATTCTAGGTCATTCTAGGTCAAAGTCAACTCTTGGTCAACTCTGGTCAACCATACTAGTCAAACTAGGTTAACTAGGCAGTACTAGGTCTAAACCTAGACTAACAAGTCTCATTAGGCCTAACCAAGCCTAGACTAACACTCACACAAAATCATAAAGCTACACAAGTTATCAAACACACATTACATATATATTCATGTATATTTTTATTACAAGCAAGGTGCATAAAGACAAGGAGTGAGTGATACATGAATATGGATATGGCAATGTGTACATAACAGTACAATGTGTTCAAATGTGAGGGTGTTATGTTAGAAGGATAACATTTAGCAAGGGTTCATTGTGTCACATAGAAGAAATAACATGTAAAGCATAGGTTTAGCATGTGTGTGTGTCGGTGTTAATCATAACAAAAGGGTTTATTTATACATCAAAGGGTTTACTCATAACAGTAAGTAGGTTTTATGTGTATTCATGCTTGGGGTTACTGTCAACATGTAGAAGGGGGTTTTAACATATGAACATGGTGCTAAGTGCTAATATGGCATCATACATTCCTATCATGTTGGCATTCATATATAGCATACATTCATACTTGATTACGTTACTTACTTACATATGGATACTTGCATACATGTTTCAATATCTTGTATTACCCACATGCTTGCATTTCATCCATTTATTTATCCATTGCATTCATTCATTCATTCATGCACCTATACATACATATTTGAATACATTATATACTTTCATACATTATATCATTTATGCATACTCTATATTATATTACATTCTTTTAACACACACACATATATATATACACACATGCATACATACATATTTGTACATACAAGGATACACAAAATGTATATGTCGTATAGTAATCTTCTACTTAAAATCAATACTGTACAAATTAAGCTTTCATTAAATTATAGGATTAAAGTATGTTATAGATCTTTGTGTTAGCTTTCCGAAACACTTTAAACGGATCGTATTTTCGTGTCCGGAAGCTCTCGGAATCGCAAAAACACCGAAACGTGTTCGTCTTTTGTACATATGACACTCAAATAATTTTACATAAAGTTTCAGAAAGAATTTGGCTTATTAAAATATATATTTGGAAAGCTAACTTCGATACGGTTCTTCTAAAAAAAATGGGAGATAAATCAAAGTTTTAAGCTAAAAGTTATGATATTTCTAAGTTGCTATTGCTACTAAAAACGTGGATAAATATTATGACGAATTTAGGTAGTTTGAGACAAAAGAAACACAAGTATATAACATAATATGTCAAGAACTCACTCTCTACACTAATATATATATATGAGACACTATAGAACACATCTCCAATACAAAAATATGAGATTAAACATGTAATAATTTATTCATACATAAAAACAACACATAGTGTGTCCAAATTTGGGATTTTCCCACATGAACACAACCACAACACAAAGGACACTCCTATGACCTCCAAATGGACACGAAATGGACACAATTTGAGATACAACCATGGGGGTCATTTCTATGGGTTCAAAATATTTCTATATGCATGTAGCGATGGATTAGAGGAGAGATTATACCTTCCGGAAGAGAGATTCAAAGAAAAATCCTTCCGACACGACACCGACACGTAGAGATTCTAAAAGGACACAAACGAGCTCCGAATCCTCCCAAACTTGGCTAACACCCTCTAACCATGGAGTAGAGGAGAAATGAAGAAGATTTGGTGGAAGAAAGGGTTGATTTGGAGATGAAATCAATGGAGGTTCATCTCTAAATTAATTTGGGGAAGAACAAGAGAGAGAAAGTGGATGAAAATAAATGAATGAAGGTGTGACTCACTCCTTATCCCCCCATAGGTGGCTGCCCAAAAATGATGAGGTGTCCCCTATTTGAATGTCCAAAATGCCCTCCACTAATCTATTTGATTTAAATTAGGAATGGGTTAAAGGTTGAGGTCAATTTAGTCTAGTTTTAAGTCTCTAATTAAACTAAACCTATCCATAAATAATTAGTCTAACTACTAACTAAAATTAATATCATGTGGACTAAAATTAATATCATGTGGGCCATGCCTAACTAGTGTGTGGGTCCCACTAGAGTCAAACTAACACCCGGGTCCCCGTTTCAAGTCAGATTGAGTTGAAATTCGAACCCGACTCAAATAACCCCAAAACAATATCATAAATAATAAAATAAATTTCAAAAATATTCAAAAATATAAAATGACAAAAGTACCCCTATTTCTGAAAACTAGGGGTGACAGAGGATGACAGTTAGGGCAGGAAGGGCTCAAATTGAAGGCGAAAGTAAAGAATTTTCTTCTCCTAGATTCTCCTATTTATAGGCGGACAAAGGAAGGGGGCACGTGGACCGATGGAAACGCTTCGGGTCGTGTGCTGAACCGACTCATAAGATTTCGCCCCCTCTCATGAAGGAGATTCATTCCAGAAAAGAAGATCTAAATATTTAATGAGCCGACTCTTGGGACTCCCCCCCAAAGACGGCTCAAAATCAAAAACAAATCAAAAAGCAATTAATAACGCCCACGTGGCAGAGAGGAGCCTATGCGGCCACACATCTTATGCGGCCAGACAGTCCATGCGGCTCGAACATCCATGCGGCTAGGAAGTCCATGCGGACAGAACAAACCTATGCGACAATGCTTCTTATTCAAAGTATTTCAAATTTGTAAATTGAAAACTTTGAAGGGGGTCTTGTAGAAGGATGGAAAAGAACAGAAATGTCCATGCGGCTCAACCAAGAGAGAGTCTCATGAGGTTCAGAACTTCATGCGGCTCGAGAGGTTCATGCGGCTCAAATAGCCCCCAACATAGCTATGCAGCTTGGGTAAAAGCCACGTGGCCTTATGCAACTCGTCCCCATAGCTAGAGGCCTCATTTAATGCTCTGACACAACAAGGCAGTCCTAACATGAAGATGAAATTGACAGCTCTGACAGAAGGCTGTAATGATGACTCTGACACAAAGGCGCGATCTTTCTAGAGAAACAAAGAAAATCTCTACAGTTGGCATTATCCACCAACTCCAAGGACTCTCTATATGGCTACAACTCTTCATGCGGTTCGAGTATGGAGACTCTCATACGGTTTGGGCACGACGACTCTCATGCGGCTCAAGTATGGAGACGCTCATGCGGGTCGGTCATGACGACTCTTTATGCGGATCGGTCATGACGACGCTCATGCGGCTCGAGTATGGAGACTCTTATACGGTCCATGCACGACGACTCTCATACGGTTTGAGTGTGATGACTCTCATACGGCTCA
Organism: Iris pallida; assembly: GCA_029216955.1. NCBI lineage: Eukaryota > Viridiplantae > Streptophyta > Magnoliopsida > Asparagales > Iridaceae > Iris > Iris pallida. The sequence continues at coordinate 13,572,564 of JANAVB010025399.1, read as the reverse complement.
TGAGCATAACAGTTGGGATACGTGGCAGGACACGTGTCAAGAGCCGATCATATCTCAATAATTCAGATCTACTGCAATCAAAGTAATCTCTAGATTGGGTCAAATCCCAATATTCATAACAAAAAGTGGGGACACGTGGCAGAGAATGATTCAGATTTATTCGTTCAGATTTGCGGACATCAACAAATTATCATGATGCAGATTTGTTGCAATCAGCATTAATTACTCATAGGATTCGGCACAATCTACATTAATGACCCAAATTCATTACATTCAAGATTAATAGCCCAGATTGATTAATCAAGAGGCCGCTGACATTTTGAAGGGAGGCAATCATTGCGAACCCTAATGATCACCCCACTCCTATAAATAGCAAGGTGCCATTCCCTTGCAGAGAGCAAAGACAGACGCATATAGAGAGAGAGAGCACTACAGAGACATCCAGAGATCTATCAACAGAGGGCACAAGGGAGTCTCCCCACACATCCAAGAGCATTTCTTTACTGGAGCCAAGGCTACGTCTGATCATCCAAGGAGTATGGCAGAGCAGCCGTCGCTTTTCCGAGCCTCTATCGTCACCCTCCAGAATCTAAACTAAACAATTGTACCTAGACTGCTGTACCTAGGTTTTCGTCCCTAGGCTTTCTTTGTACGAGCGAGTTTGTATTGTGAAGTAAAAGTCCAGTCGTCCGATATAACTGTTCTGTTATTTTATAATCAATGGCAAACAGCTGTAACGAGATCTTTTTAGATCTTTATTACACTTGCGCTACATTCCTTGAAGTGTTGCGTCGGGACGTTATTTTTATAATTGTTTTATCTTCTCAGTTTTTCATCGAAAAAATTATGCCCCGACAATAACAATCTCAAAGCTATACGATGGAAAACATTAATGCTTCACTCCTCAATACTGAATTTTGTAAGTTAGAAAAGTTTGATGAAGAGCATTATCAAGTCTGGAAGAGGAAGGTTTATCTCACTCTTCAACTCAGAGACGTTGATCACATGCTTCTTGAAGAGGAACCTACTGTTATAGATAATGGGTCTGCTGCCGCAATCACTACGGCTACTAAACTTCAGGCCAAGTGAAGAAGGGAAAATAGCATTTGCAGGCTGCTTATCCTGAATGCTATGGAGGATTCCCTAGAAGAATCCTACAATAAGAAGACTATTGCCAGAGATATATGGGAGTCTCTAGAGAAACTGTACGAAGAAGACAAAAATAGGAGCAAGATATTTGTGGTTGAAAAATATCACAAATGGCTCTTTGAGGACGAGAAGTCCATGCTGCCGCAGGTGAAGGAATTCTTGAAACTACGATAGAAGCTGGAAGACGAGACGATGCCCCTCCCCGACAAGTTTGTTGTTGGAGGGATTGTCTCAAAGCTCCCCGATGGGTGGAGCAAGTTCTATGCAAACATGCATAGGAAGAAGCTTGAGATCAGCCTTGAAGATCTCTTGCAGGAAATTTATGTTGAGGACCAGATGAGGGCTCAACTGAATGTGGACGCACTATCCAATCAATTGGATAACGCCAATATGGTTCATACCAAGGAACCAAGGAAAAAATAGGTGACTTCCCACATCAAGAAGAAGGACCCTAACAATCTGAAAGTCAAGGGAACTTCTTTCAAGCAAAAGAAGCCAAAGTCTTATTTGGCTTGCTTCAAGTGTGACAAGAAGGGCCACATCAAGAGTGAATGCAAAGCAAAGACCAAGCAATCCGAGCAAGGAGAGCCTAGCAAGGTATCTATGATCTCTGACGTTGTTGCTATGATTGCGCAGGTTGATGCGGTAGGGACTGACTCTAACTGGTGGGTAGACACTAGAGCCACCTGCCATGTCTACTCCAGCAAGGAGTAGTTCACCACCTACACACCTACTTCTGAAGTGGTTATAGTGGCGAACCAGGCACAAGCTGAAGTGCTCGAGATTGGGATGGTGGTATTGAAGCTGACTTCTGGCAAGTCTCTAACGCTTCAAGGCGTGAAGCACGTACCTGCTATCGCCAAGAACCTGATCTCAGAAGGCCTACTTTACAACGCAGGCCTCAGGATGGACATCAATGCTGGCCAGATGGTGATGTCTATTAAGGGAACATATTTCAGGAAAGATTTTTATACCGATGGAATGTTCAAAATTCAGCTTGTAAATTAGTATAATGTAATTAATGCAATCACTCCTTCTGCTTATACTTTTGAGCTGTGGCATAATAGACTAGGACTGTAGAAGCATGAAAATTTTAGCAAATGAAGCCTTATGCGTCCAAGAGCATATGCATCCCATCCAAGGAGGACACATGCACCCAAGTCGTCCTGTGAAGCTTTATGCACCCAAGCTATCCTGTGAAGCTCTATGCGCCCAAGATAAGCTCCCCCAAAAGGAGGGCGTATAGCCTGAAACAGGGCTATACGCCCAAGCCTGACTCGGTCAAAGCCATGATCAAAAGGTGCACCGAAGCGTATGGCCACGTCAGTCTCCACGAGAAGTCGTGCATCGAAGCATGCGGCCACGTCAATACCACGACCAACCCATGATCCTACAGCCTGCATGCACCTACACCCTATGTGCCCAAGGCAGGACTATGCACCCACATGAAAACTAGTATATTTTCCTCATGTGGATGCAAAACATCATTCCAGCGCAGAAACTACTATAAAAATGGGTCTCATCCCTCTTCAAAGCACAGAATGGAGAGCATTTTCAAGAGCCAAATTGCTGTACTTCTTGCTAGTGAGCCGAGAGTTAGCAATTTTCTTAGGTTTTCTCCCGATTTTGTAATTGGAGTGTCAGCGGAGTAAAGGAGCAACTGTCGCTCAATCTTCATCGTACCATTCTCCAGAATTCTTTTTTGTACTCGGGGATCCTCAGCTCAGGATCTCTCAGGCGTACTCGATTTGTAGTGCCTTGCGCCAATAAAAAAGTCAGTGTTTTCTTCTTCTTTTTGTGTGTGTCCACAAAAATGGTGACTCTGCTGGGGACTACCTTTTTCTCTAATGAGAAGGTGGTGACGCAATCCAATACCGACAAAGTAGGGAGTACTCAGAAGATGCTGATCATAAAGTTCGATCAGCAGGCGTTCGAAGAGATACTCTCGAGGGATGGCTCTACTCCCTCAAAATCAGCAAAGCCAAACAAGTCTCGCAAGACTTGGCTTCCGAAGGCTCGCTGTACATATCCTGTTAGTATTATAGCGAATATGCAACTGGAGGACTCTGTCAAATGGGCGCATGACTCTGCCATAGAAGCTCCCCAAATGGAGAAGGCTCACACCGTTCCGGGCTCTACTAGTCCAGTGACTTCTTTCCTGCACAACCAACAACAGAGTGTTCGACGCTCGAGACTTGGCAAAGGAAAGCACTACGATGCCAAGAATCGGGGTGTTCGATACTCTGGGAAAACCCAACGAGGCTCACAAACGAAGGAGGCAAAACTGGAAGAAAACAGCGTTGCTCCACCAAGCATGCACCCAAAGCCATGCGCTCAAGGGGGTGTTTGGGCGTATAACTCCAATTAGGAGGCTTTTGTCTTTGACAGATTGGGCATCCAGGGTCATGCATCCAAGGCTATGTGCCCAGGCTCACTTGATCCATACTATGCACCCACATCAAGGAGGCTTAGACATGCTGCCAAGAAGCATGCGTCCAAGACCAGTCTCCAAGGCCTATGCGCCCACAGTAAAAAGATAGGCTCCAACGCGTATAGCACGGGGCTGTCTTTAAGGACATCACAGAACTTAGGTATGGGGGTTGCCCCAGCACGTGAACTAAGTCTGGATGCGCCAACTCTCCTTACGAATCCGCATGTAAAGCTCGACGATGCATGCAACATGGGTTGTAAGGTAAAACTCTCTTCCACTGACTTGTGTGACATGATAAATCATAAGCGTAAAGCAAGGGAGGACATAACAATTCAGAGTGCACATTCGTGCACCAGCATTGTTATCAACTGTTGCTGCTCCAAAGCAACAAGAATGCCTCAGAGAAAGTCTGTGTTTCAACGGCTGCATTTCTCTAACGATGAAAAGCCGCTGTGAGTCTCTTCTAACATGGCTTCATGGGGTCACCCTTACAGAAGCCCCAATCAAAGATGGTGGACCACAACCCAACTTTTTCTCTTAATTTTGCGAGAAGAAGAAGATGAAGTCTACCAACGGATGTCCAGCAGGCTGTCACATCTGAAGGAGTCTATATGGGTACTCGGTTAAAGGCGAGATTCCGTACAGATAACGAAGACTCCCTAGTTGGGGGTAGTATTCCCTCAGAGTCTGAAGCGGATAACCTTCACAATGGGGGTAGCATTCCAAAGGACGACGATCTCTTCGAGTCTGATGGTGACTAGCTACATCCTCTACCTGAAGATAAGGGACTTGTCCACTCAGAGACAGGCAGTATCAGCACCAGTTGTACTGTTTCCTCTGTTCATCTTTGTATGTTATCTACATACATGGCAGACGGAGAAAGACCTGAAGAAGCTAGTGATCAGACCAATAAACGGCTAGAGGGTCTTGAAATAGCATTCGCCAAGATCACAGATATGCTTACTAGTATCATAGCGGTCCAAGCTGCTGGAGTGGTCCCTCCACCTCAACAAAATGTTTCGGGTCACGCTAGTCTAGCTCATAGCAACAACCTACCTTTACTACAAAAGGAGTATCATTCTGTTGTGCCTCCTTCAAATCTTACAAATGCTGGGGGTGGTCCTTCGCCAACGACGCCTGACAACCGTTCAGCAGGAGTTTTCTAACACCTGCTCAATCAACAGGTTGCAATTGATTCCCTGGTCGCCCGTCTCAATACCATCTCACACAAAGACGAGCTTCAAAAGATGGGGATATTTCAACTTTATTCCCCTTAGTGGAAGAATGCTACTTGCCCTCCTAACTATAATTGATTCCCAATTGATTCCCTGGTCGCTCGTCTCGACACCATCTCCTGACGCTGAATTTATTTGACGGGTTGACTTCTCCTCGTCAACATATAACGTACTTCAACACGCAGACTCCGCACTTACCCAGGGACGATCCATTTTTGTCAAAGTTGTTTATTAGCACCTTGCAAGGGGTAGCTTTCGAATTATTCTACAGTCTGCCTGACGGTTGTATCAACTCTTTTAAAGACTTGGAGAGGTTGTTCCTCAATAGGATTTATGAGAGTGTTATGCATGTTAGTGTGTCCACCCTTATCGAGACCAAGCAAAGGAGGACTGAGTCTGTCATTGCCTTTATCTAATGCTTCAGGCGGCTAGCACTGAAGATGCCCTTCGACATACCAGATTAAAAACTTATGGATACTTGTCGACATAACTTCCTTCCTACAGTGAAGTTCTGTCTAGGTATACATAAGTATGATACATGGCCCTCTTTCATTGGAGCCGCTGATGCTGCTGAAAATGATGTTCCTAACTTGGAAGTACTGGGGTTGAAAACACCCAAATTCGAAGACAAAGCAAGCATCCTCAAACTATCCCTGTCCGTGGGGGTAAAGGGAAAGAAGTCCTGAAGGTCGACACATCCAAAGGAGCTTCCAATTCTCAGGGCACCTCCGACAAGCCTATGGAGACCATCTCCTTTGACGAAGACGATGTCATTACCATTTTTCACACATTGACGAAGGATAATAAGCAGACATTGCCTCCCACACGATGTCCTGTAGAGGCGAACCAACTCAATAATCCCAAGTACTGTCTCTATCATCAGTACGTGCATCATTCCACCAAGGATTGCATCGTCCTGAAGAAGAAGATACAACAGCTCATCGACAGCCAAGTGATCAACCTCGAAGCTGAAGAAAAGGTCGTATCTTCTAACATGATCTCTCTTCAGTTTGGTGACTTTCCTCCCACAGAAGTCCCAGACGACGTGGTCCCGATCCTCAAGGCGATAATAGAAGTCATCAACCTACCACCAGCTCGCAACTCTACCTTAGAGCCACTCACAACTGAACGTGGTGAGATCATGTGGGTCCATCCGGACCTTGTGCAAGAAGTGACGCAGGGGGTAGTACCTCCCAAAGCAAAAAGGGGCAAGAAATACAAGTCATGCCATATGGTGTCTTCTCCCATCTACGAGGTTCTATCTGGCGAGACACGATCGGGGAAGACTTATCTTCGGACGTACGATCCCGCATAAGAAGAAGTGGTACCTTATCAAGCTCCTGCTACCCCCATAAGCTCAGAAGTCGGCCCGACTAAGCCTCCAACGACGGACAAAGCCAAGCAGAAGGAGACACGGTTTGACAAGTCTCTAAAGGCGCCAGCTCCCGAAGGCATGGATCGGCCCTACAACTTTAACATACTGGCACAGCTAGCCAATACACCTGCCAGGTTATCTCTGTTCGATCTGTTGCGACTCTCCAAAGAAACGCGAAAGGCCTTATGTGAGGTATTACTACATGCCGACTCTTACCTCGCTGAAGTCAAAGCTCCAGCTGAAGACCCTATCTCCTCTCCTCACTGCCATAATACTATGGTAGTGGTGCCCAGCATCACCTTTTCACAGGAGGACATGCTACTCAAAAATAATCGTCATGATAAACCCCTATACTATGCAGGGTATATCGGGGCGGTCAAGGTGGACCGCATGGACATCGATCCAGGATCCTTTCTCAGCATCATTCCTAGAAGTTTGCTTCAAATTCTAGGAATCTCTCTGCACAAGCTATCTATAACCAACACAACTATCATGGCTTTCAACGCTGGTTGAAGCCACCCGCTGGTCAAGATCTATCTCAAGTGCAAGATCGGTAATCTCCGAATGGAGGTTTTTTGCTATGTGATGGATGCCAATATATCCTACAACGTCTTGTTGGGACATCCATGGATACACGAGAACATGATCGTTCCTTCCATACTTCACCTGTGCTTCAAATACGTCAACAGCGATGGTGTCGTGAAGTCGGAGTTTGTCGATGTCGATCCTTTTAAGGGCATCGAAGCCTACTATGGATATTCGGTACTTTACCAATCTCAGCCCCCCAAGGATGACGGCTACGAAGTTGACAACGATGCTGATGCAAGTTCATCCTCCAATGATGGGCCCCTGATCCTTCGAGTCAAAGGACATACTACTCTAAAAAGTACTCCGAAGCCTCTCACAATCTGGATGAAAAAGAAGAACCCTGATAAGGTCAAACCATTGACCATCACTCTCAGCAAGACACCCCGGGAGAAACCTAATGATGTTCGTCCTTCCAATCCTGAAGAATTATCCTACGTGGTGAACTTGGCCAAGACTGTGGCTCCTCTTCCAGATGATGATCCTCTCAATGAGTATATCAATACTCATAATATTGTACCTTCAGCGGATGATGTTATCCCTAAAGAAGAACTTGCATATTTTCCTAGTAAATGTTTATCTTTGTATTACTCCGATGTCTATCAATCTTTAAACCACTACATAGATACGATATACGCTCTAGAGCACGAAATAGGACCACACCTCTGTATGCCGGTCACGATGCCTCACCTACGGGAAAACGTTTACCCAGAAGATTTCCACTACTTCATCGTTCCAGCCAGAAAGAATGATGAAGAACTAATCATCTTCGGTTGTATAATTGGCGAGAGAAAGTTCGTTCCAGACTCTACTTCTTCCAAGCACAACATGGAAGCTGACTATGACTCTGGGAAAATACAACTTTTCTGGTATAGTTGGCAGGCCAAGAACATCATCCAGAACATGGGATTTGACATCAAAAGCGACCAGGGGCTAAATTACGGCCGGGGACGACGGTTGTCAATACGACACTTATAAGAGAATACATCGACGTCTTTGCATGGAGCTATAAAGACATGCCAGGCTTGGACCCTAAAGTTGCCATGCACTACCTGAATATTTCGTCTAAAGCTAAGCCAGTGAAGCAGCAACAACGACGATTCTGACCAGATGTCATGGAGGCCATCGAGAATGAAGTCAAGAAGCTCATTGCCAGTAGATTCATTCGCGTTGAACAACACCCTGACTGGGTTGCCAACATCGTTCCAGTCAGAAAAAGAACGATAAAGTTCGAGTCTGTATCTATTACCGTGATTTGAACTCTATATGCCCGAAGGACGAGTTTCTCCTACCGATCACTGACGTAATGATCGACAATACTTGCGGCTTCGAGCGGATGTCCTTCATGGATGGGTTCTCAGGCAACAACCAGGTCAAGATGTTCCCCGACGACGAGAAACACACATCTTTTCGAATACCGTTGGGGGTATACTGCTATACGGTGATTCCCTTCAGATTGAAAAGTACAGAGGTGACATACCAGCGAGCCATGAACATAATTTTTTGCGATCATTTATGCAAAATAGTGGAGTGCTACGCAGACGATATCGCAGTTAAAAGTCATCTCAATGGCAACCACCTCCAAGACTTGAGAACGGTGTTCGAACGAATGCATGCACACCAACTCAAGATGAATCCAACCAAGTCTTTTCGGGGAGTCTCCAGCGACACGTTCCTTGGTTTCATCATCACTTCAAAGGGTATACATCTTGACGCAGAAAAAGTGAAGGCTATCCTCGATTGCATCCTCCAAGAAACCTCAAAGAGCAACGTGAACTGCAAGGAAAGCTATCCTACATCAGACGATTCATTTCGAACCTTTCTGGAAGGTGTCAACCATTCACTCAACTCATGAAGAAAGGTATATCTTTCATCTGGACCGAACAATGTCAAATGTGCATTCAACGACATCAAGGCGTATCTCACAAGCCCTCCAGTATTGGTAGGTCTAATAATAGGGAAGCCTTTCTTATTATATGTCCGCGCTATGGACCATTCTCTTGGTGCCCTATTAGCTCAGAAGAATGAAGGCGGCCACGAACAGGCTATCTACTACCTCAGCCGCACAATGGTGGGTGCTGAGCACAGATATACACCTGTAGATAAGGAATGCCTTGTACTAGTATTCGCCATCCAGAAGACTGTAGGTCCTAAAAAAATCAAGTTGCACCCATCAACAAAGTCATGAAGATCAAGAAAAACATCTTTCAAATGAACTGTGCAGACATCAGATTACGCATCATTCAGATTGCGCATACTAGACTGCTCTCACTTTCAACTGCGCATAGCTGACGTGGCAAATGTTTATCATTACCTGACAAAATCAAATCTTCTAACAGCTGACAGTACGGAGAACGAGGCGACTATTTGTTTATCGTGCAGTACGGCGCTCGAGGACAGCTGGCAGCGCAATCGGCCAACCATTCTGTTGTGCAGTCCATTCTCGCGCAATCTAAAGTCAGCGCAACTTATGTTGCACACTTTATCAATACAACTGACAAAGTACACGTGGCACTAATGCCATCAATTGCTCATTACGTGGCAACCGTCTATGCGTGATCATGCGCATTTCAATCAAATGATGTCATGTGTCCAAGACAGTTGGCCCACGATCAGACAACTGCCTGTGCAGTCTAAAGCTGCGCAATCCAATCCATGCGCAATCCAGTGTACGCAGTTCAGAATAACTAAAAGTTAGTTATTTCCAGAACTCTATAAATAGAGTTTCAAGTCTTCATTCAAGGGGATGAGACATAAAAGTTCAGAAATATCAGAGAGTTCAGGAGTTCTTGCCAAAGTGCTGCTGTATTCTTAAGAGGCTTTTGTCTTCAATTCAACTTCAGAGGCTATTGTCTTCAAAGTTCACATCGTCCAAGGGATAAAGCAATCGTCATCAAAATTGGATTCCTACAATTGTACCATTTCCAGAATTTTTGTAATCTCTTTACAAAGGTTGTATAAATAAAGTTCACACTTTTGTTTTTGAAAACAAAATGGCGACTCTGCTGGGGACGACTTTCTCCTCCGACGAGGAAGTGACAACTCAATGTGACGTTGCGTCTATCGAAAAGACGCAGAAGACTCTGGTTGTGAAGGTCAACCAGACGGCCTACGAAGCCATGATCAACTCCAGGACCACTCCTCGTACTGTAACAAGTTCTGCCACGAACAAAGTGCGCCCAGTGTCGGTCCCTAAGAATGCTGCGCATTCTGTTCCTTCTGTCAAGAAGACTGCTGCACAGTTTGTAGATTCTGCCTCCAAGACTACTGCACAGTCTAAGGTCCTTGCTGCCAAGAACGTTGCACAGTCAACTGCTGCACAATCTGCCTCTGCCACTCCTGTACAGTCTTCTGTTGCCAATACACAAACTACTTCATATGCTGCCTTGGCTAAGTGTAAGACTCCTCTGCCCCTGGCGAAGTTGGCTGCCAATCTTCCTGCACAAACCAACACTCCAGCAACTAGAGTGCACCCTAAACACTCTGTGGCAAGAACTCCTGATGTGCAAACCACAGTCTCTGTGGCCAGAACCAGTACACCCTCTGCCATAGTTACTCATGTGCAAGTGGCCAGTACGCCATCAACCCATGCGCAAACTGTGCCTGCGCAATCCAAAAGAGATAGCCCTTTGGCTAATCTCTCTTCTTCTCACAGCAAGGGGAAAAGCTCTACTACTCTTCCCAAACATCCTGTTGCTCCTGTGCAATCCACTGGGGATAGTCCTTTGGCTATTCCTCTTCCTCAAAACAAAGGAAAAGGCCCGTTGGTCTTTTATCAAACTTCCTTGTCCCATGACTTGGAAGACAACAGAGGGAAATGCTTTTTAGCTAACCCTTCTTCACAAAACAAAGGAAAAGGCCCTTTGGTCTTTTCTCAATTTTCTTCGGTCTTTACCGTAGAAGATTAACCTGAACGTGCCTCGGCACCAGTCAGTACGAGAAATCTTTCAAACAAGGATTCTTCTTTCCTTCATGTCAAGAGAACTTGTACTGATCAAAGAGGTATTCTGCCTACCCCGGTAGCAAAATTCCAAGATCTCCCGACTCTCAAGATATCCAGATCAAAACAGGGAAAACTGCTGGTGTCTCAAACAGAAACCCCTAGGGGTAAATTTACAGATCTAAGGATTTATCTCAATTGGCCAACTTCGGCGAAACGCAAACAGCCAATGCCAAAGGCCAAACATCATCAAAGACAAACTTCCAGGGTCAAAAATCCCGACACCTATGCCAATGAAGTGAGCACTTCCCTGTACACTCAAGGGACAAAACATCTGAAGAATCGAAACCATGTTCTGAATATTGTCAAAGAACAGATCCCTCAAACTTTTGATCTTCGAGAGCATCTCAGGCAAAAGCGGGACAACGTCTCAACACCTCCAGTTCAATTATCTGATCATCATTGCAATCACAAAGTCATTATCCAATGTTGTTGTCAAACAACAAAACGATCTGTCTTCGATCGTTTGACTTTTGCAAAATCTAAACCTATGTCAGAAGATGAAGAAGTGTTGTACGCTTCTGTCAACATGACTTCCCGAGATACTGGTGGTAGAAAGTGCTCCAAGCATGACAAATCTCGCAAGCCAAGCCAGCGGTATTTAGATTTACTTCAATAATCTTCTGAAGGAGTATTTCGATATACCCGATCCCGAAGCCGAGATACAATCGGTCAAAGGAATCTTCTTCAAGATCCTTCTAGTCATCTTCCTACTTCTCATTCGGGAGATGACTCTTTCTCTGACTATGATGTATACAGCAAAAGCTCTGAACAGACAGTGTCTTCCACTGTACCAAAAGAAGTGACAGCTTATGTTGTCACTGATGACCCAGATGCTTCAACTTCTGCAAATCGAGAACAGCGAATTACTGGACTAGAAGACAAGCAGAAAACTAAGGCTGAAATGGTTGCTAGTATGCATTCCATCATTGTGGCACAACATACCACACCACCGACTGTACCTAATGCAAGTTCTGAAATCATAGCATCATCGGTACCTGTCAATGCTGGACTGGGGGTAGTGTCTCCTCAAATACCCTCTGTACAAGTTCAACCTACACCCAGTCAATCTGGTGCTGGGGGTGGTACTTACCATGTGTAGAAGCATGGAAAATATTGCTTTTAGTCCCACATCGGAAAGGAAAAGAAGAAAGGGCTCACTCCATTCTATAAATAGAGCCCCCTTACCTCCTTTGAAAAGGGCACCAACTTCTCTTTCCTCCTTCCAAACTTGGACTCTTCCTATTACGCACCTTCGGGTACTAAGTAGAAAAAGTCTAGGGCAGCGCGGGCTCATCGGGCTCAGTCAGCTGTCCCAACCTCTAACCATCAAGAGCGTCCCACTAAGCGGGCCTCTGATGGAAAGTTGTACAGAGCCGCCTGTGTCCAGCCCCTGGCGGCAAACGGACAGAGTGGTTCTCAAGAGTCTCCCAACAAATATCGAGGGCAAGTGTTTCTATTAGCCCCCACATCAGGGAGAAAACATGATACCTACGCACTCGTGTGTTCGGGATACCTGGGCCCACAAAGCGAATGCACGGGGAGATCAAGACATTCCTCATGCGAGTCATGAGACGTCCTTCATGCGGCTCGATCATGAGACATTCCTCGTACGGCTCGGTCATGAGACATCCTTTATGCGGCTCGGTCATGGGATATTCATCATGCGGCTCGGTCATGAGACGTCCTTCATGTGGCTCGGTCATGAGACATTCCTCATGCGGCTCGGTCATGAGACGTCCTTCATGCGGCACAGAACCCAGGAAGCTTTATGCGACTCAAAATCAGACGAGCTTCATGCGGCTCAAGAGTATCATGCGGCTCAAGAGTATCATGCGGCTCAAAAGTCACCAACATGGACATGCGGCTCAACACACATAGGCAGCTCGAGTAAACTCCATACGACCCAGAGAGAGAGGCCACGTGGTCTTCAAAAATAGCTGTGCCCAACGTGTGGACGCATTTAATGCTCTGACGACTGACAGACCTGACAAGTGACAGACCTGACATAAAGTTGTCATAATGACTGACACGAAAAGCAGTACTTCAGGAATAAGGAAAATCTTCAAAGTGGCACTGTCTACCAAAGTTTTAAGGCGAGCTTATGCGGCCAAGAATAAACGAGTTCCTGCGGCTCAATACAACGCTAGCTTATGCGGCTCGTAGAGATTATGCATATGCGACTCATTGAAAGTTCGTTCCCTGCAGCTCGATGAGGCATTGTCCTATGCGGCTCACGAAGGGTATCTCCCTGCGGTTCAAGTGTTGCCCATCCTATGCGGCTCTGGCAGGACCCACAATTAAAATACGTGGCATCGGATCAATCAAGGATTTAACCGAATCTCAACAAATATATTTGACATCATCATCATAATTACTGAGATCAAGGCATATCATTTATCATCAAGCCAATGGGACACGTGAGGAGCAATCGGACATTGGCATAATCAATCATGAAGATTTAAAGCAGTTAGCATTAATTGCTCACAAGATACGGTGCTATCCGCATTAATGGCCTAGATTTATTGTAATCAGGATCAAGGGTTCAGATAGATTGAAAGAGCGCCGACATTCCAAACAAATGATCATTAGCAAACCCTAATGATCACACCCCACTCCTATAAATAGCCAGCATCATTCCCTTGCAAAAATATGGCGGCAACAAAAAGAATAAAAAAATATACAGAGTCAGAGAGAGAATACACAGAGAGAGAGAGAAGCCAGGAGAGCAACAAAGGAGCAAAAAGAGCACTTCTTCGTCAACGCCAACCATTTTTTCACAAGGAGCCAAGGCTGCATACCGATCGTCCAAGGAGTAAGGCAGGGCTGCCGTCGCCTTCCCGAGCCTCTATCGTCACCCCCCAGAATCTAAAATAAACAATTGTACTTAGACTGCTGTACCTAGATTTTCGTCCCTAGGCTTTCTTTGTACAAGCGAGTGTCACGACCCGCACCCACTGTGAGGGTACGAGAACGTAACAACGCCCAGCCTACGCCGCAGTGTCAGCGGTAGAACGCTGTCCTAGGTCAACATACATCTAACAATATCTATCTAAACAGGTTATACTCCCCGAAATGGGGGTGACAATAGCAATAGTAAACTCAATCACAACTAAGGAAGAGATAGCACGATATGAAATAGAACTCAAGGAAATGAAGTAGATAAAAGTAGACTAAGATAATCCCAGCAATATCCAACAGAACAAGGTCTCAGATACAAGAATATATACAACTGCTCTCCAAATAAAGTCTAACTAACAAGTCTCCAGACTACAAATGATAACAGACTATCTAATCTAGTCTAAACAGTCGGGGGAAAGTCCTCAGCTACTGCTGGATCCTCCTGGGAGTCCAGCTCACAGGTGTCATCTAAGGCTGCCCCGTAGTAGGTGTCCAGGCAAGCCTCCTCCTCGTCCTCTGTAATATTTTCAACAGGTCCAGTCAGGACAGGAGCGAGCACAGTACATCTCAACAATTCATAGCAGGTTAGAAAATATGAACATGCAGTAAAGTAAGATACAAGTACTGAAAGAAGTGCAGTATAAAAACAGAGAGAGAACTGTAATAGAAATATCTACTATACATAGAGAACTAACATGTGGCTAGTGAGTCAGAGTACAATATGAACATGTAAATGGCCTGGGATGATTCTGATGCTACACTATGGAATGATTCTGATGCTACACTACTGGTGTATTATTCACATGTCCATTTATACTCCCCCGTACCCCCAATCAATACACAAGGATCCAGCCAGGTTATGTTATATGATGCTATGTAACAGACCCCGAAGGTGGTAGACCCCGAAGGTGGTACATAGTAGTCCCATAAATGGGATAAGGATTCTAGGAAGACTCTGTGATCATAAGAGTATATGTCACAAGTGATCGAAGAATCAACGAAGCATAGTGATACGCTGTGTAGGTGAAACGCACAGAACATAGAGTACCCGATGCTCCCTAAGGATAACATCTCAAGAAGGGATCCATATAGTACCAATCCGTGTGACCAACGTGCCAGTACAAGTAAAGTAATCTACTGCAGGAAATAATTCTAAGCAGGATATGAAATGATCAGAGAATGTACTCGCCTGTAACTGAGTGTCCGATATGAATCGTACTGTCCAAGGAGTGGTGTCTGGCTCCTAAGCAGAACAGCACAAGTCACAACAAGTCCAGAATAGTGAAATGGAGTCCTACTATGCATTCTACATGATTCTAAGTCAATCTAGGCCAAAGTCAACTCTCGGTCAACTTTGGTCAACCTTAGAAGTCAAACTAGGTCCACCAAGTCTAATTTAGTCTAAACTAGGCTAACTAGTCTTCCTTAGTCTTAAACAAGTCTAGCTAAATACTCCTACACATCACTAGGTCAATCTAGCATCACACTTACAAAATTAGATATTTCTATACATTATTTATTCACAATACTCTAATAACTCATATAGGAACACAACTACAATATAAATAGATACATACATTTGAGTTAACATTATATATACCTAGGCTAAGTACTATATGTATACATATAGATATGCATCACACTTAAATACATATGTATACACATTCTACATAAATATTTCACCCACCATATGTATAGGTATTCATATAGGATATACTCATGCATAAGAGGGAGAGAAAGCCTGTATGTGTGTGTGCTACTGTGGTGTGTGTGTGATGAGGGTGTACAGGAATTAGCAAGCAGGAAAAAAAGTGGTGATGTGGTGTATATATGATGAAGCATTGTACAGGAACCACAATTAGCAGGAAATACCAGCTACAACAGTGTGTGTGTATAGGTGATAGGCAGGAATTAGTAAATGGCAGTGAATGAGAGAGTAGGACAGTATGCAGGACAGGTTATAACAGTATAGGAAATAACAGTGAAGGATGTGTGAGGGAAGGCCAGTGTGTGTCAATGATTGTGTGTGGCTGTGACAGGTTCAAAGAGGAGTGTGTGTGTGTGTGAATGTTAGCAGGAAATACAAATTATGTTATCAGGAATAATGTGACAGTACTAGTGTCTATGTTTAGGAAACAAAAGTCAGTAAAGATTAGAAAACAGAGGAAATCATGTGTGTGTGATGTGTGCAGGTTTATACAAGAGGCTAAGTGTCTGTGTTCAGGAAAATACAGTGTGCATCAAAGAGGTGTTCACAGGAAAAATAGGAAAAAGGAAAACAGGAAATCAATTCATGGCTTCAATATTAACCCACCCAATTTCCAGTTTTCAGTTTAACCCAAAAACTCAGATTTTGAGAACAAACTCAGGTTCACACTAATTCCAGTTAAGAAGAAGAAGGGAAAGGAAACTAATCTGAGCTAATTAGTCCCATGAAACATTCAAACATTTCAAATGTGAACCCAATACAGTGAAGAAAACCTTAACAGTAAACTAGAATGTCAGTTTATGTCATACATGAACATCTACCTATATATGACAGTCCACACACATTCAAACACTCTAGAAATTTAAGCACAGATAGGTAGCATGTAGGATAACACATTTGAACTTTAAAAACATGATTTAAACAATAATTTGCAGGTTAAATAGTCTATCAAAGTTCATATTCGAAAACTGAATCCCAATGGCTGATACTACATATCATTCAGATTTGCAAGTTGGAAGTTAACTAATAAAATCACATTCAAACACAACTAATGAGTTGGTAACATAATGCATATATTACATAGGTGTCCTGAACCAAATTGTGTCCAACATGATGGACACAATCGTGTCCAGACAACAAGATAACCAAACAGTGCACTGGCACTGCTCAGCAGTGTACTGCCTCGTGCGTGTGTGCACGCGTGTCGTGCACACGACACAGGACACGAGCGCATCTCGTGGTGCCACACATGGGTAACCCACCTATAGGGCTACCACATGGGCCTACTGTCCAGTGTCCACGACGTGTCTAGGTTGGACACGAGATCCGTGTTAGTGGGGAAAACCCACCGTGCACAGACTGGGCATTTCCCCGTGCACACGAGGTTCCAAGCTCGACATGACACCAACCGACACAAGGCTTGGGGAGTGTCATGACAGACACTGCCCCTTGCTTCGTGTCAAGTTTCGTGTCCAATAGCCACGTGTCGTGTCCGCTACAGGGCCCGAGTAGCAGGGGATCCCTGTAGCAGCGCACGGCCGTGTGCACGCGCGTGTCCACTACACAAAACCGACACAGGTCGACACTAAAACTAGGATACAAGGACACGAATCACTAGGCTAGACCTAGATCCTATTTCCTATTCAAAAGGAATGGATTAAAAAGGTCGACCTGCCCTCTGTGGCATTAGGTCGAGCACCTAGTTCATTGCTCTGATACGTGTCCAGAACGGACACGAATCACTAGATACTGGACACATTCCATTCCAGACCTTAGGGGGATCACTTAGGGTTCCTATTGATGAAGATTAACAGGAGTTTAATGGAGTAATGAGGGTTATACCTATTGATGCACAAAGAATAGAAAAGCCCTCAAATGGAAGAAACTCCTCAAGCCTCCAAGCTCCACAAATTGGTTCTTCCTGCAATACAATAAATTCCAGCAGCAAGAGGAAGGAATTTAGGTTCTAATGGAATTGGTTTGAAGGAAAAAGGATTCAAAATGGATTTTTAATAATTTTTTGGAAGATGGGACTCACCTCTTTCCTTAGAACTTTTGAAGAACCTTAAAAGAGGCTAGCCCTAAAAACTAGGAGGATATTTATAATGGGGGAATCCCTAGGTTCAGCTAGGGATGGCTGACCACTTGGCTTTGGGTTAGGTTTGAGCTAGGTTTGAGTCCAATCTAGCTAAGTCACATAATGACTTGTAAAACCACAAGCCATTCACCAAATCAAATGATTTCTAAATTTCTAATTCTAGTTCTATGAATCACTAACCACTAACTTGAGTCACACTAGGTTAGACTAGGGTCACTTGACCTAACCAAGCCCAACTAACCATGGTTAGTTCCTAGGTTGGTCTACATGGGTCAAAACTGGCCAAAAATCAAACTAGTCCAAATAAATCCAAAATAAATTCTAAAAATTTCTATAAATTCTAATTAATACTAATAAATTTAAATAATAATTAATAATCCCAAATAATTCTTAAAATTACAAAAATGACTAAAATACCCCTCAGTCTGGAAATGAACACTAGCAAGGCACCAAATCATAAGTCGTGAGTTTAAATAGTTTAAAAAAATAATAATTAAAAATCACTAAAAATCATAACATGAAATAAATACCATTAAATAATAATTATAATTACAAAATTTTAAAATTACCCTCTTCTGAAAAACTGGGTGTTACAGCGAGTTTGTATTGTGAGTCTAAGTTCAGTCCTCCGATAATTGTTCTGTACTTTTACAATCAATGGCAAACACGATGGCGACTCTGCTGGGGACTAACTTCTCCACGGCTGAGGAGTTGGTGACGTAATCGGATGCAGCCAAACTTGGCTCCACACAACAGAAGATGGTCGTCCGCTTCGACCAACAGGCGTTCGAAGAGATGCTCTCTGAAGGCAGCGCTGGCCCGATCCAGAAGCGCACCCGCACCACGAAGGCTCGCAAAGAGTGGAGGCCAAAATCATTTGCTCCTCCTCAAGTCTTCGATGAGATACCCTCTGTTGCTCAAAACGGCGAGAAGGACTCTCCTGCGGCCCTACTTCAGACCATAGACAACTCTGCTGTCCCCAAGTCCGGCAGAAGAAAACACTATGATGCTGGACTTGCAGGGGCAAAGAGGAACTCTACGCGATCCGAGCCGCAGAAGGGTATTAGCCACAGGGAGAAAGCCCATGCGGCTACATCCGCCAACCGCATGAAAAAAACTCGTGCGGCCACATCTGTCAGTCGCATGACTTATGCGGCTACAGTTGCCAACCGAATGGATGAGACTCATGCGGCTATCAAAGTCAATCGTTTGCAGAAAATCCATGCGGCCACAGATGCCAACCGCATACGGCCAGCCTGCACGGTCGTGACTCCTAGCCGCACAAGAACTCAGCCGACGACAGAAGACAACCGCATGCAGACAGCCTGTACGGTTCCCAATCCCAGTCGTATAACATCCGCTCCATGCTCCTCTCGATCAGTTTTTGACCGTCTCTCGTACGGTCCGAACCCTGATGATTCTCCAGACTCTGTGGTATTCAACTTAGACTCTTCTTATTATGCACCCACAGGTGCTAAGAAGAAGAAGTCTAGGGCAGCGCGGGCTCATCAAGCCCAGGCAGCTGCCCCAACCTCTGACTATCGGGGCATCCCGTTGATTATCACGCGGGCCTCTAAAGAGAAGTTGTATCGAACCGCTCAAGTCCAGTCCCCAGCGGCAAACGGAAAAAGTGGTTCCTCTGACCTGCGTGAGGCTATCCTCCACAAACGCAAGGAAAGAGAAGGGGCCTCGGCGTGCAAAGAGTCCTCACATGGACGTCACTGCACCCAGATCATCGTCAACTGCTGCTGCAACAACATGGCAGTGACGGAAGATCGGCCGTCTGTCTTCCAAAGATTACAGCATCCGAGCTCGGAGGACGAAGCACCTCCTATTGCCTTCTGCAATTCCGTACAGAAAGTCCCCGCCGAGGGAAAAAGGAAAAAGACAAGCATCTCCAGTCCAAAAATATCAACCACTACAGCTAAGAAATTGTCGGCTAAACGGTTGCCCTCCACCGGAGTATACCAACACACCCGTTCGAAGACAAAATCTGCTGCAATGGGAGATTCATCGTCCGCACCGATGAGGGTCGAGGGAGGTGGGGGTAGCACTCCTCCGAACATCCACGACAATCCGATGTTTCAAGAAGACGAGCCCGGAGAAACAACTCTCCCATCAGGTGCAACAGATGCTGATGTCCCCGAGGACATCCGTGACTTTCAAGATGAAGCAAGCTCCGAAGCTGGGGGTACTGTTCCTTCTGAATCCGAACCCGAAGAGAATATTCTCACCTACCCCGATGATTTCTCAATGCATGGGTACGATTCGGAGGGCGCACCCTCCACCGTCCCTTCCGTCACTCCTCACGTAAGGACGGTATTCATGACAGACAACAATCAAGGTGGCTCCAATGATCGCCAACGCATCGACACTTTGGAGGCCATACTGCACGCCTTGGTCAAGTCTGTAGACGAGATCAAAGCGGCACTTCCTACTCTAAAGGGAGTGACACCTGGCCAGACAAGTACGGGTCCCCCAATCAACGTAGATTCAAATTCGGTGGCACCGAACCCGGGCAATAATCCTTCCGAAGTAACGGCTCCGACTGCGACAAATGAGACCCGAAAAGTAAGGAGAGAAGTTCAAGAGCTTCGAGCCATGTTCTACGCCCGAGAAAACTCTCAAGACTTCAGAATACGGCAACCATATCCTGCTGAATGGAGGGATGTTCCATTCCCACCAAGATATAAGCCGTTCAATATCAACCCCTATGATGATAAGACCTCAGCAAGTCGGTATATCACTTACTTCGAGGTCACCACTGACCATCTGCCCCATGATGACGCTATCCTCACGCAGTTATTCATCGGGGCATTGGAAGGAGTCGCCTTCGACTGGTACCGCAACCTGCCGGACAATTGCATCCACTCCTTCGGTGGCTTCAAACGCTTGTTCTTGGAGAGGTTCTACGAGGTAGGGCAGGACGTCACAATGTCTACCCTCATGGACGTCATCCAAGGAGAGAAAGAGCTGACGAGGAATTACATTGAGCGGTTTCGTCAAACCGCAATAAAGTTACCGTCTGGCAATCCGGATTCTTCCCTGATTGAAATTTGTCAAAAGAGACTACTCCCAACAATTAGTCTCTGGATGGGCGAAAGTCAATTCAAGGACTGGAAGGCTTTTATCATCAGTGCTACAAGTGCCGAGGAACGATTAAGGAAGGCTCGCCAACTAGGGTTGCATATCTCGGATGGAGAGAACAAGGGCAAGCGTCCCAGCACCAACACCGACAATGGGGGTAGCCCCTCCAACAATCGGAACAACAGAGGCAAGCAGGCTATGGTGGCCGACGCGGCCCAGAAGCCCAAGTCACAACCAGCAGACAAACAATGGCCTCAAATCGCTTACTCTTTTGAAGACGGCCACGTCAAGCCTATCTTGGACATGCTCATACAAGGAGATAGAATTCAGCTCCCTCCACCAAGACTGGAGCCTCGGCCGGCTGACCTGGAGAACCAAAAGTTCTGCCATTACCACCGCTACGTCCACCATGCTACACACGACTGCTACCAACTGAAACGATACATCCAAAACCTCATCGATTCGAACGCTCTAGCCATCGATTTCGAGGAGGTAACCATAGCAGCCAACATGGTGTCCGTATAATTCGGCAGTTTCCCTCTAACAGAGACTCAAGACGGCGTTATACCCATCCCTCTGGCAACGATGGAAATTGCTAATCTTCCGCCTGCTCAAGATCAAGCTGCCAATCTTGTACCTCTCATTACATCACGAGGAGAAATTATGTGGGTCCATCCGGACTTGGTCCACGAGGTGACTCAGCCCACAACGAAGAAGAGAAGCAGAAAAGTCAGATCCTGCCGCACCATCTCGGCAAATGAAAAAGAAGTCACGGCCGTTGTTACTCGATCTGGAACACAATCTCAGCCCGTAGCTGAGAACCCGACTGATGATCATCCGCCTACTTCTACTGATACTCCGGGACCGGCTCAGCCTTCGACGACCGATAAGCCTAAGCCGAAGGAGACTCGCTTCGACAAATCCCTCCGAAAGGAGACACCTCAGGGGCTGGAGAGGCCCTACAACTTCGATATCTTGGCACAATTAGCCAATACACCAGCCAAATTGTCCTTATATGAACTCCTAAGGCTCTCAAAGGATGTCTGCACAGCTTTGAGCGATGCACTCCAAAATGTCGACGCGTACTTGGCTCAGGTCAACCTCACGGGAGATAACCAACCTGCAGATCCCCAAGATAGTGCATGTACGGGAGCGATGCCCAATATCGTCTTCTCTCCGCAGGATATGCTCATCAAAACTAACCTGCACGATCGCCCGTTATACAACACTGGATACATTGGCGACGTAAAGGTGGACCGAATGCATATTGATCCTGGGTCTTCCATAAGCATCATTCCAAAGGGTCTGCTACATCATCTTCGTATTCCGATGCATCGCCTGACGCCTACGAGCACCGCCATTAGTGGTTTCAATTCGGGCAGGAGCTACCCAATCGGGAAGATCCGTCTGAAATGCCAGATTGGCGATCTCCAATCAGAAGTCACCTGCTACGTCATAGACGCCGACACTTCTTACAACATCCTTTTGGGGCGGCCTTGGATACACGATTACATGATCGTGCCTTCCACGCTGCACCAATGCTTCAAATATGTTGATAAGCATGGCTTCGTGAGGACAGAATTTGCTGATATCGATCCCTTCAAGGGGGTCGAATCTTATTACTCAGACTCCTGTCTATACGAAAAATCAAAGAAGCACCTGGTCGAAGAAGATGTGCAAGCTCATACCAAGACGGCCACAGGATCAGAAGAACCTCTAACGATCCACCTCCAGGCTCGTAAACCAGGCAATTTTGCACCCCTCACGGCCATTTTGCGTAAGGACGCAATCAGCCTCTCGGCACAGGAAGAGCAGTTGAGAATCCGGCTGCCAAGGTCCGGCCAGGTGCCGAGACCCACAACAGGGCCACTTACCATGAGACTGCCAAGAGTCGTTCAACCCCAAACGGAGAAGCTCAACCCCTCGGATAGGCCCATGACGATACGCCTTCCCAGGAAGGGTCGTTACCCCGACGCAAGGTCTGACACTTCTAGCGAACCGGTCACTCCTCGCTCCACCTCGAGTGCCAAACTGGGGGTCGCTAGTCTGCCAACAACTCCACGCTCTGCCCCGTCAACTGAACCACTGACAATCAAGCTTCCCAGGTCATCCTCTCAGTCTTCGTTCACACAGGGGGTGGCTGAAGAAGAGTTGGAGCTAGCCAAGTATGTGGCTGCTCACACTAAGACTTACTCATGTTGCCCATCAACGGCAACTTCCTGAAGAAGTATTACGTCCGAAGCGACATCAAAAAAAAAAAACCCTGATGATTGAGTGATGTACCCCCCGGTACCGCTGAACTCACATCCACTCCAGATTACCTAGTCATGTACCCGCTGGTACCGCTGGACTCACACTCACCATTCTCCAGATTCTCGAGTCACGTACCCGCTGGTACCGCTGAACTCACACTCACCATTCTCCAGATTCTCGAGTCATGTACCCTCTTGTGCCGCTGAACTCACATCCACAACAGCCCAGATTATCGAGTCATGTGCCCGCGGGTGCCACTGAACTCACACTTTCACAATATTGAGTCACGTGCTCGTTGGTGCCTCTGAACTCACATTCCGATCACTCTTTCAGATAGAAAGTCATGTATGATCGTACCTCTAAACTTTCTTCCTGGAAGAGATCCTCCCTCATGATCCGATACCCGCACTTCCAGTGCACAAAGAAGGGTAAGCGATCCACAAATTTCTAAAACGGCCATGTCCTCATTACCTCTGAGTCGTTTCACTTCCGCCAAAAACAAATCACCCCTTACATAGAACTTCCATGTCCTCATTACCTCTGAGTCATTCTATGTACCCCTCTTCATTGAGCCCACTCCTGCCATGTCCTCATTACCTCTGAGTGGGAAGGCTCCGTAGAAGAAACCTTCATACTTGCCATGTCCTCATTACCTCTGAGTAAGTATGTCGATTCTCTTTCAACCTATTATCTGTACCCACGACCGGAGTACGACAAGGATAATAGGTCCACAAATATCCTCTGTTGACCATAAATGTCCTCTGTTGACCACAAATGTCCTATGTCCTCTGATGACCACAAATGTCCTCAGTCGACCACAGATGCTGTACTGGGTCTCCAGTACACGCCCATCCCTTCCCTATCATGCCTAGGAGCCCAATTGCTCCCTGGCATTCTCTCGAATACCAAAAACTTCCATAGCTGTCTTATCGCGAAGTTGTTCTAGGTATTCCTCTCCGAAACTTGTTACTCGTACCTAAAACCAAGGTACGCCCAGGGTAACAGGTCCACAAATAATCCTCCAGCAGATCCAATTCCACAAACACCACAAGTACAAGAAAGAAAAGATGAGTTGAAACATGCTCATTTATTCAAAATTCAAAGTACTACATCATCTGGGATCACACCCCTTGACAAAAAGAAAAGAAAAACAGTGAAAGAAAACAGAAAACTATTCACTGCTCCATGGCATTCTTTCGTCCGATACCAAGAACCTCCATATCCGCCTTACCGCGGAGTTGTCCTAGGTATCCCTATCAAACTTATTATCCGTACCTAAAACCAAGGTATACCAAGGATAATAGGCCCACAAATGTCCTCTGCTGACCACAAATGCCGTACTAGGTCCCTTAGTACATCCACATCTTTTCTCATCCTCACATGCTTTCAGAGCCCAGCTGTTCCATAGCATTCTTTCACCCAATGCATAGAACTTCCACGTTGATAGCACCTCTGAGTTGTTTTATGTATCCTCATTCGAGTTCACTCCTACCATGTCCATATCACCTCTGAGTAGGAAAGCTCTACCATCAACCTTATATTTACCACGTCCTTACCACCTCTAAATATGATGGTTCCCTCTCTCTACTTATTATCCGTACCTAAAACCAAGGTACGCCAAGGATGATAAGTCCACATAAAATCCCCAACGGAAATACCCAAACCTATCACGTCCATGCTACCTCTGATTGGATTGCCACACCTAAACAAATCTACTTTCCATGCTTCTTATTCAAAGTGTTCCAAATTTACAATTTGGAAACTTTGAAGGGGTTCCTGTAGAAGCAAAGAAAATATTGCTTTTAGTCCCACATCGGAAAGGAGAAGAAGAAAGGGCTCACTCCATTCTATAAATAGAGCCCCCTTACCTCCTTTGAAAAGGGCACCAACTTCTCTTCCCTCCTTCCAAACTTGGACTCTTCCTATTACGCACCTTCGGGTGCTAAGTAGAAGAAGTCTAGGGCAGCGCGGGCTCATCGGGCTCAGTCAGCTGTCCCAACCTCTGACCATCAAGAGCGTCCCGCTAAGCGGGCCTCCGATGGAAAGTTGTACAGAGCCGCCTGTGTCCAGCCCCCGGCGACAGAGTGGTTCTCAAGAGTCTCCCAACAAAGATCGAGGGCAAGTGTTTCTATTAGCCCCCACATCAGGGAGAAAACATGATACCTACGCACTCATGTGTTCGGGATACCCAGGCCCACAAAGCGAATGCACGGGCAGATCGAGACATTCCTCATGCGAGTCATGAGACGTCCTTCATGCGGCTCGATCATGAGACATTCCTTATGCGGCTCGGTCATGAGACGTCCTTTATGCGGCTCGGTCATGAGACATTCCTTATGCGGCTCGGTCATGAGACGTCCTTCATGCGGCTCGGTCATGAGACATTCCTCATGCGGCTCGGTCATGAGACGTCCTTCATGCGGCTCGGTCATGAGACATTCTTCATGCGGCACAGAACCCAAGAAGCTTCATGCGACTCAAAATCAGACAAGCTTCATGCGGCTCAAAAGTCACCAACATGGACATGCGGCTCAACACACATAGGCAGCTCGAGTAAACTCCATGCGGCCCAGAGAGAGAGGCCACGTGGTCTTCAAAAACAGCTGTGCCCAACGTGTGGACGCATTTAATGCTCTGACGGCTGACAGACCTGAAAAGTGACAGACCTGACATAAAGTTGTCATAATGACTGACACGAAAAGCAGTACTTCGAGAATAAGGAAAATCTTCAAAGTGGCACTGTCTACCAAAGTTTTGTGGCGAGCTTATGCGGCCAAGAATAAACGAGTTCCTGCGGCTCAATACAACGCTAGCTTATGCGGCTCGTAGAGATTATGCATATGCGGCTCATTGAGAGTTCGTTCCCTGCGGCTCGATGAGGCATTGTCCTATGCGGCTCACAAAGGGTATCTCCCTGCGGTTCAAGTGTTGCCCATCCTATGCGGCTCTGGCAGGACCCACAATTAAAATACGTGGCATCGGATCAATCAAGGATTTAACCGAATCTCAACAAATATATTTGACATCATCATCATAATTACTGAGATCAAGGTATATCATTTATCATCAAGCCAATGGGACACGTGGCGAGCAATCGGACATTGGCATAATCAATCATGAAGATTTAAAGCAGTTAGCATTAATTGCTCACAAGATACGGTGCTATCCGTATTAATGGCCTAGATTTATTGTAATCAGGATCAAGGGTTCAGATAGATTGAAGGAGCGTCGACATTCCAAACAAATGATTATTAGCAAACCCTAATGATCACACCCCACTCCTATAAATAGCCAGCATCATTCTCTTGCAAAAACACGCCGGCAACAAAAAGAATAAAAAAAATATACAGAGTCAGAGAGAGAATACACAGAGAGAGAGAGAATCCAGGAGAGCAACAGAGGAGCAAAAAGAGCACTTCTTCGTCAACGCCAACCATCTTTTCACAAGGAGCCAAGGCTGCATACCGATCGTCCAAGGAGTAAGGCAGGGCTGCCGTCGCCTTCCCGAGCCTCTATCGTCACCCCCCAGAATCTATAATAAACAATTGTACTTAGACTGTTGTAGCTAGGTTTTTGTCCCTAGGCTTTCTTTGTACAAGCGAGTTTGTATTGTGAGTCTAAGTTCAGTCCTCCGATAATTGTTCTGTACTTTTACAATCAATGTCAAACACCATGCTGTTCCTTCTCCTAACACTCAAACTCCACCTGCTCCTTCTTCATCATCTGAAGACGCCAATGAAGCTGTCAAACTCTTACGCACTCAATTCGAGGCTTTTAAAGAGAAAGACAACTTGCAAAGATTGGGGATCAAGCAGCCCTACCCAGTTGAATGGAAAGAAGTCCCATTTCCTCTAAAGTACAAAATCCCAATAATATCTTTGTTTGATGGAAGCACTTCTCCTAGTCAGTTCATCAATCATTTTGAGGTAATGACCATTCAACTCCAGCCAAATGACGCTCTTCTTACCAGAGTATTCGTCGGCTGTTTAGCTGGCGTAGCATACAATTGGTACAGAAGCTTTTCCGATAGTTGTATCACTTCCTTCTCAGGTCTCAAACAAATCTTCCTGGAACGATTTTATGAGGGGATCAATGACATGACCATGTCAGCCCTTAACAAAATCAAACAAAGACACAATGAGACTGCTGAGAGTTTCATTGAAAGGTTCCGTCGAGAAGCTTTAAAAATGCCACCAGGGACTCCGGCTGTTGTCACTATAGACATTTGCAAGGCAAATCTTTTGTCTATCATCAGCATGTGGACGGGCTCAACTCAGTTCCAAGATTGGCCATCTTTCATTGTTAACGCTAAAGCTACTGAAGTTAGCGCTGACAAATTCAAGCAACTAGGGGTACAAATGTCTAACTCTGACTGGGATGAACATCAGACATCAAGTGGCGGTAATCGCCAGAGCAACCGCAAGAACAAGGAGACTTTAAACATCAACTTGAAAAGCAAAGAGTCTCTGGCTGTCAACATAGCTCCACCTACGTCTACTTCCACTCCTTCTGCACCTCCACCAAGGGAACCTCATCCTAAAGTAGATTACTCCTTTGACGAGAATGATACTGCAAGCATCTTTGATTGTTTAATCAAAAGAGACAAGATCCAACTCCCAGACCCAAAGAAACCTGATGAAGTCGGTAAGACTGATCATCCTAAGTATTGTGTCTACCACAGATTTATTGGACATCCTATTCGAGCATGCTACGTGCTCAAAGGCAAAATTCAAGAGCTGGTCAATGCTGGTGTTGTCACTCTTCAGCAAGTTGAGAAGACTGTTACCGCAAACATGGTTTCAGTTCAGTTCGGTGACTTTCCTCCGCAGATGGTGCAGCATGGTGTCATCCCTATTCCCAAAGCTACTCTTGAGATCGAGAATCTCCCACCTCCACCAAGTGAAGGTCTTGTTCCCTTGTCTCTTGACAATGGCGAGATTATGTGGATTCATCCAGATCTTGCTTTAGAGTTTAAACTTCCCTCTTCATCCAAGAAGAAAGACCGTTCCAAGGGAAAAACAAAGACTTGTAACATGGTATCTTTTGACCCCATAGTTGACGAAGAAATCCTGCTGGGCACCAGATCAGGGAAAGCTTACCTGAAGGAGTACCCCGAAGCTCAGAAAAATCCTGCCTCTTCTTCTGAACCTGCTCTATTGCAGCCTATTTCCACTGAGGATATTCCTACTGCATCCTCACCAGTTATAGTACCCATTCCTCCCAAGCCGACGGTCGCCGACAAAGGCAAACAATAAGTCTGCTTTAATAAACCCTTGAAGAAGTCATCTCCTTCCGGACTTGAGAAGCCTTACAACTTTGACATCCTCGCTCAATTAGCCAATACACCGGCTCGGCTGTCTATCTTTGAGCTCTTGCGTCTCTCCAAAGAGACTCGAGAAACTCTAAGTGAGGCTCTCATGCAAGCTGAAACCTGTCTAGCCCTTTTGAAGAAGCCTAAAGCAGAGCCAGTCTCTTGCCTTCATTGTCATAGTGTTCTGGAATTAAATTCCAAACATAACTTTCACACAAGATGACATGCTAATGGAGAACAATAGACACGATCCTCCTCTCTACTATATAGGATATGTCGACTCGATGAAAGTCGATCGTATCCTTATAGATCCAGGGTCTGCTCTCAGCATCATGCTGAAGACAATGTTGGATGCGCTAAAATCCCAGTTCATAGTCTTTCCAGTACAATCACCACCATTCTTGGGTTCAATCAGGAAAGGAGTGAACCTCTGGGTAAGATTCGTCTAAAACTCCAAATAGGCAATCTTCGCACAAAGATAACCTTCTACATCATTGCCAATCATGGTTGTTCTTATAATACTCTGTTGGGGAGACCATTTCTGCATGAGCACAACATTGTTCCTTCGACTCTCCATCAATGTTTAAATATGTTGATGATAATGGAGAGGTACAAAAGGAGGTTGCTGATCTCTATCCTTTTAAAGGCGTCGAAGCATACTGCAACGATGCTCGTATGTATAAGGATAAATTCATGAAGGTGGTGTTGTCTCTGGATAATGAAGAAGAGCAAGAAGCAGTGCCTAAAGACACTATTATCATACCTGTTAAAGGGCGTGTATCTCGTCCTCAATCCTCTAAGTCACTGGCTATTCACTTGCCAGCCCAGAAACAACCGATTGATGATGATAAAAGGGAGCTCACCTCATTTGAGCCACTTGTTATCGACTTACGTCGTAACAAGGACAAAAAGCAGCTCACTTCTTCTAAGCCACTTGTTATTGATTTAACTCATAACAAGGATAAAAGGGAGCTCACCTCCTCTGAGCCACTTGTTATCGACCTCCGTCGTAACAAGACCAATCCTCCTCCACGTTCTTCTTTTCCACCTCTTGTAATCAATCTGACCAAGCCTGCTCAGGCTAAAGGTCCTGTTGTAAATACGAATGTACAGATCAATGAAAAAGCATCTACTTTCCAGTATACTGATGTCATTTATCATACTAAATGCTATTTAGATATGTTAGATAGCTTCCAGTCGTTTACAATGGGAGTTGTACAATCTCTTCAAATAGAAGTCTCATTTGAAGATCCAGATGATTTTTACCGTATTGTCCCTTCTCGAAAGAAAGGCGAAAGTCGAATACTTTTTAGTAAAGAACCGGAACAACAATTCATCTATACGGATGATAGCAAGAATAACGATACAGGACATCTTCAACTCCGTCGTTACAGTCAACAATCAAAAGACATCATCCGAAAGATGGATTATGACTTCAAGAGTGGTCTCAATTACGGTAAAGGCAGACGAACTCCAATCCGTACGACTGTTCCAAAAGAAAAGTCAGAGATGTACTACAGCAGGACCAAAAGAGGTCTCAGATATGCTTCTCCTCCGATGTTATCCCCAGCAGTCTTCGACTCTGATAGTAAAGAATGTTCTAATTCTTCTGATTCTAGATCATGGGATTCTGACACCAGCATTGGTGAAATCCATCGGTTGATCGTATCTTCTAATATGGTCTCCGCTGAACTTCCAGACGGCTATGACGAAGACACTGAAGAAAATCCTGAAATAGATCCTTGGGCTCAACAGATAGACAATCAGTGGGTACTCTGATTCGAACAAAGAGAACCTCCTACCGAAGATCAATTGGTTCAGGTTGATGTAGGAGAAAGCGGGTCACCTCATCCAATATTCATCAGCAAAAATCTTCCAGAGACAGATAAACAAGAGTTGATTCTTCTTATTAAAGAATACATTGATGTCTTTGCCTGAAGTTATGATGAAATGCCAGGTCTAGATCCCAAAGTTGCTACTCACAAACTGAATATTTTGCCCAATATAAAACCAGTCAAACAGCATCAACGGCGCTTCAAGCCAGAAATGAGGGACGCGATCGACGATGAAGTCAAGAAGCTCATCGCTTGTGGCTTTATTCGAGAAGAACAACATCCTGATTGGGTAGCCAACGTTGTTCCAGTCCTGAAGAAAATTGGCAAAGTTCGAGTCTATATCGACTTTCGGGATCTTAATGAAGCATGTCCAAAAGATGAATTTCCTCTCCCTATTACGGACGTCATGATAGACAACACCTATGGGTTCGAGCAAATATCCTTTATGGATGGATTCTCCGGATACAATCAGATTCGGATGAATCCCGAAGATGAAAAACATACTTCTTTTCGCACTCCCCGTGGAGTCTACTGTTATACAGTGATGCCATTTGATCTCAAGAACGCTGGTGCAACTTACCAACGGGCTATGAGTACCATCTTTCGAGATCATCTTTGCAAGACTGTCGAATGCTATGTTAACGATATCGCCGTCAAAAGTCGTCTAAAAGAATATCATATCCAAGACTTGAGAACAATCTTTAATCTCATGCGCCAACATCAACTCAAAATGAATCCCACCAAGTCATTCTTGGATGTCTCTAGTAGCAAGTTTCTCGGCTTCGTCATTACCTCTAAGGGTATACACGGGATCCCGAGAAGATCAAAGCCATTCAAGAGATGCGTCCTCCACGTAACCTAAAAGAGCTATGAGGGTTCTAATGTCGACTTGCATACATCAGGAGGTTCATTTCGAACTTGTCTGGACGCTGTAGACCATTCACTCAGTTAATGAAGAAGGGTGTATCTTTTATTTGGACTGAAGAATGTCAACAAGCATTCGACGACATCAAACGATATCTCATGAACCCACCAGTCTTGGTGCAACCAATCTCAGGCATACCATTCTTAATGTATGTCCGTGCTATGGATCATTCATTGGGCGCTTTACTTGTCCAAAAGAACAAAGAAGGTCATGAACAGGCCATCTATTATCTCAGTCGTACTATGATTGGTGCTGAACACCGTTATAGTCCGGTCAAAAAAGAATTCATAGCTCTTATGTTTGCTGTATAAAAGATGAGGCATTACATCATTGGACAAACTATTTATGTCATATCCCGAGTTAATCCCCTTCGGGTACTCATGAATAAGCCTAGCACACTCAACTCTCGACTGGCTACATAGGCCATCCTGGTAGTCCAGTATGACATGGTATACGTTCCTCAAAAATCTGTCAAAGGTCAAGCAATGGCAGATTTCTTGGTGGCTCATCCTGTACCAGAAACATCCAAACTCTACAATGAAATTCTAGATGAGACATTGGAAGTGAATATGATCTCCGAAGAATTTCCTACTTGGCATCTGTTCTTTGACGGTGCATCCAGGATCGGACCAAATGGTGCCATTGTAGCAGGAGTCGGGGTTGTTCTCGTTTCTCTAGACGGATCAACTATCCAAAGAGCCTACTCTCTAGATGAACCTTGCTCCAATAACGTAGCCGAGTATAACGCTCTACTCATCAGTCTTCAGCTAGCCAAACAACTAGAAGTTAAATATCTCGAAGTCTATGGCGACTCTAAGCTGGTTGTTAATCAGGTTAGAGGAACCTACGAAGTTCGCCATCAAGATCTGGTGCCTTATCATGAAGCAGCAATCAACATGGCTACATTATTCAAAGCTTTCTTCATCGACTATGTTCGTCGAGCTTACAATACCGAAGCAGATGCCTTGGCTAATCTTGCAGCCGTCTTAGCTATCCCTATCAAAAGACAGCAGGTGGTGGTTGTCTCTAATCTGGAGCTATTTTGCATTGAAAACAATCGTAATATTGAGTTCAGCAATCTTGCTGAAGCCAATGTTATCGATGAAGATTGGAGAACTCCTTTCATCGACTTCGTAGTTCATGATATACTCCCCGAAGATCCTTAGTAGGCTACGAGTATTCATCGACGATCTCTCCGATTCTACTACAATCAAACTACCAAAACTCCCTATCGACGGACTTATGATGGTCTTCTCTTGTGCTGTCTCGCTGGTGATGAAACGAAGCAAGTGTTGCGTGAAGCTCATGATGGTGTCTGCGGAGCACATCAACCCGGTCCTAAGCTACATGATCGCATTCGACGCATGGGTTACTACTGGCCCTCTATGGTATCAGATGCCAACGAATATGAAAGAAAATATCGTGCTTGTCAAATCCACGCAGATTTCATTCATCAACCTTCAGAATTCTTGCATCCGACTGCTGCTTCTTGGCCTTTCGAAGCTTAGGGCATTGATATTATAGGTCCCATCAATCCTCCTTCTTTTAGAGGACATCGATTCATACTAGCAATAACAGACTACTTCTCTAAATGGGCTAAAGCTATACCTTTGGTTGAAGTCAAAACCAGTAGTGTCGTCAACTTCGTCAAACACCATGTCATCTATAGATTTGGTGTACCTCGAAGGATCATTCACGACAATGGACCTCAATTTATCAACCAGAAATTTACAAGATTCTGCGATGATCATCAAATTGACAACGTCGCTTCGATAGCCTACAATCCTGCTGCTAATGGCTTAGCCGAAGCCTTCAACAAAACTATTATTAAGCTCCTTAAGAAGTTTATATCTACTAACAAACGAAATTGGAGTGAAAAGCTTGGCGAATGTCTATGGGCCTACCGTACTACGGTCCGCAACCCTACAAGCTGTACACCCTTCTCTTTGGTGCATGGCTGTGAAGCTGTTCTTCCTTTGGAACTTCAAATTCCGTCCTTAAGGATCGCCCTTGCCAATGAGCTCACTACAGAGAACAATGATCTTCTTCGACTTCAAGAATTAGAGGCACTCGACGAGAAGTGATTAATGGCTCAACAGCATATTGAGTTATATCAAGCTCGTATCTCGAAGACTTTCAACCGCAAAGTTAAAGTCAGAGCTTTTCAGCAATGAGAACTCGTTCTAACGGTCAGACGTCCTATGACTATGACTCACATGAGCAAAGGTAAATTCGATGCAAAATGGGAAGGGCCCTATGTTGTAAGCAAAGTCTTCTCAAATGGAGCCTATCAACTCTCAAAACTGGACGGTCGAGTTGCAATGATGCCTATCAATGGCAAATTCCTCAAGAAATATTATGTATAAATGTAACAGAGATTTTATGTAAATATAATCAGACAATTTATAAATAAAGTTTGATTTTTATTTTATCATAAACGATGTTACATAATATAAAGGAAGGTCACTATCATCCTTCTCAACATTGGGACGCGGGCCACTGCCATCCTTATCAAAGACATGATCAGCAAAAGAGCCGAGAACCTCCTTGCTGGAACCCACCAGGAACTTGCAAGCAGCCATCCTCATGGCCTCTTCCTCTTCAGTCTTTCCTGGTTCAAGCAGAAAATCCAGGATATCCCACGGTAGTTTGGGTGCAGACGAACCTTCACCTACTTCTGTCTGCTTTGGCTGGACTGGTTCGACAGGACGATCTTCAATGCCCGCTTCAACCTTCGGGGCGAGTTCAGCCTTCTTGGATGCATCTCCAGACGACATCTTTATGTTGAAAAGTGGAAATGATCATTCCTTTCAGATTTCTGTTCTATTTATAGGCAGAGATTCTCCAAACAACGAAGCGACACATTCATCCGACGGTTCGCCCGTTTATTATCATCCGACGGTTTGTCCGTTCATTATCATCTGACGGTTCGTTCGTTCATTATCACCATCTGACGGTTCGTCCGTTCATTATCACCATTTGACGGTTCTCCCGTTCATTATCATCCGACGGTTTACCCGTTCATTCAATTCATCTGACGGTTCACCCGTTCATTACCATCATCTAACGGTTCACCCGTTCATTACCATTATTCGACGGTTTACCCGTTCATCCCGACGATTCATTTCGTTCACACATTTTGACGATTCATTATTGTTCATCATCCATATCTGCAACTTGTCATCCCTGATTAAGTTGTCTATTGAAATAATAATATTCGACAAATTATATTCTGCCACGTCCACATTACCTCTGAGCAGATATAATGAATATAATTATTTTCTGCAAAATCATCAAAAAATATATCATGTCCTGTACCTCTGAATATATTTTCTATCGCTATTATTTATCTCTGAATAAGATACGCAAAAAATAATAGAGCCACAACAAAATATCTTTTATTGATCAAAGTTCAAGACATTACATACATATCATAAAGAAAGACAAGAAGATACAAGAGGTTCTTTCTACTAAGACGGAGGTGTCATCAGATTGGCGATTTGTTGCTTCAGAAGTTGCAGACGCTCTTCGCGAGATGCCATCACTCTCTTCCTGGCTTCTTTCATCCCAGAGTTTTCATTAAAAGTGGGCATAGTTACCATTCGGCGAGTGATTTCGGCATTATGAGTTACAACATATTCGTCTCTTTCTTGGGTTAGAGCACCGAGTTGTTGAACTGCAGTTTGGTGTTCGGTGACTTCATTCTCCAGCTCTTCCTGAAGATGAGCAATTTCTGCCGTCAGTTCAGCAATTCTTCGCTCTTTTCTTTCAGCAACAGACGATACAGTTTCCACCTTTGAACTGTATTCAGCAAACTTGGCAGTGATAGCATCCAAGATGATTTGGAAATTGACTCTCTCAACTGCAGCCTCCTGAGACATTCGTTCGAACTTGGCTTGTATCAAGGGTTCGATCTCTCCTTTGTTCAGCTCTTTATAGCTCTTTGTTGAGGATTCCAGCTCATCCAATATGTGATCAAGAAATGTAGCTTGATCCTCGTCACCTTATTCACGGATGGCATTAACTAGGAAAGAGGTTCGACCTCTAACCGTATAGAAATCGGCATCTTCTTTTTCCATCACTCTATTTATCAGAGGCCCCAATGAATCAAAGAAAAATTTGGTGAATAAGCGGATGACGAACTGATTAGTCGCCAGAGCACCTGGAGTCGCAGCAACTCGTGTTGATGACGAGGCAGCAGGATGTTCAGTTTCTTGTATTCGAACGGAAGGCTCTTTGAATAAAGGAACTAAAATGGAGCTGGTCGCTCCTCCCGGCTGTTCCTCTAAAAATTAAATATGGTCACTTTGCCTGTCATTGGTTATTGTCAAAGAGAATCAAAAGTGAAAACAGTCTTACCATGGTTTGATACAACAATGGGCCTATCATCTGTAGGAATAGATTCTAGCTGAGCAGAAGTAGCCTCAGACACTACTGCCTGACTACTTCCTGCTTCGGAGCCACAGGATAAATGATGACTGCTACTAGCAATTGTCGTTGCAAGCACTATGTTCATGCACACTGGAGGTGCTGGAGAAGATTCGGTTTCTGCATGGAATACAAATCAAGATGTTAGCCATTTAATCTGTTTAAATAAGATTGCTAATTTCATTCTATACCTTGGTGATCAACAGCGGGAGTTTTCTCTAGGGTCGCTTCTTCATCTACTATCTTCTCTAGAGATGCCTGTACCTCAACATCCTTTTCAGGATTTAAGGTATCATCAGCCGCTTCGGGAGATAGCTGCACCTCGACATCCTTTTCAGGATCAAAGGTGTCATCAGCAGCTTTAGGAGACACGTGCTCTTTATCATCCCCTTCGGGATCCTGTGTATCTTCATCAGCCTCTGAAGATGATGAACTCTCCTCATTTTCATCTCCCTCCGGTGCCTCCCCACTGGCAGTTGCAGCGGCTTGATCAACATAATCCTGTGAGCCAAAGTCACAGTCATATAAAGCTGCGATCATCAAACGATCCTCTTCCTCACGGTTTGCTTCTGGTGTGGCAGGAGGTTGAGTAGTCTCCATCATCGTTAAAGGAGATTGTAAAGCTTCTTGCTCTGTTTCTGCAACATCTCCTCTTGGCTCTACGGCCTCATTTCTCTAGTCCAGCTCTTCTCTCTGCTCAATCTTCTCACTCTGTTCTGGACTGGGAGTTTTATTCCCAGACTCAAAAACAGGAGTAGGAGATGGCATGGTGAGTCCCACTGCTGCGTTCACCACTATCGAAGACAAGACTTGTCTGGGAGGAGAGACTGTTATTTTTCTTCTGCGGACCAGCCTCTTCTTTCTATGTAGAGGCCTCTCAGGACTCTCTACAGTTATTACCTCGACCTATTTTTGAACAGAGGTCGGTGTAGCAGCTTCTTCCCGTTGGATTGTCTCGACCAACTGCCGAGATTGTGATCTAGTAGTTATCTTCTCTGAAGAATGTTCCAAGATCAATTTCTTTTTAACAACTGCGGCAGAAGGCTCCTCTCTCCCTTCTCTTCTTCTCCTTGGCTGGAGATTTAGCAACCTTCAGAGAGATTCTTAAAGGTTGGTTAACTTCCTCAGGGAAATTGGCTTCCCTGGAAGCTTCCAATGGATCATCCACTGGTTCATGTTCTTCGTTATTATTGGGAGCTAATGTGGCAGTCGCTCCTTTCTTCAGACGATTTGCTGTTGCAAAACTATCAACGAGGCTATAGTTTTCAACAAAAGTATTTGTAGCTGTGTGAAACTGTGAATATGTGTATAACATTCTTGGGCCATCATTATTCTTGTTTGGCATCGAGAATACTGCCTTTGTGTTTCGAGCATTGTAGTAAGCCCATGCTCTGGCACCGTCGATCAAGTATCCCTTTCCTTGCAAGCAAGATATTATATTGCCCACGTGGAACTGATCATAACCAAATTGACGAGCGAAGCGACTCAGCAAATATGGTTCCAAATAGCATTCTTCTTCAAATCTGTATACCAAATGTGATGGTCTGATTGCCTTCAACCATTCAAAAGCTACTCGACCTATTGGTTGCCTTCCAAGGTCTATCAGATTTGGTGCCATAAATTCATAACCAGTCGGAGAAGGAGAGGAAAGAAAATTCCATCCTTTGCCAAGGTTCAGGTTGCGTCTACAGTCCCTCAGACTAGTGTATATCCAACTACTCTGTGCGTCTACAGTCCCTCAGACTAGTGTATATCCACCTACAGCATGGAGAACGAGGCGACTATTTGTTTATCGTACAGCACGGCGCTCGAGGACAGCTGGCAGCGCAATCGGCCAACCATTCTGTTGCGCAGTCCATTCTCGCGCAATCTAAAGTCAGCGCAACTCATGTTGTGCACTTTATCAATACAACTGACAAAGTACATGTGGCACTCATGCCATCAATTGCTTATTACGTGGCAACCGTCTATGCACGATCATGCACATTTCAATCAAATGATGCCATGTGTCCAAGACAGTTGGCCCACGATCAGACAACTGCCTGTGCAGTCCAAAGCTGCGCAATCCAATCCATGCGCAATCCAGTGTGCGCAGTTCAGAATAACTAAAAGTTAGTTATTTCCAGAACTCTATAAATAGAGTTTCAAGTCTTCATTCAAGGGGATGAGACATAAAAGTTCAGAAATATCAGAGAGTTTAGGAGTTCTTACCAAAGTGCTGCTGTATTCTTTCGAGGCTTTTGCCTTCAATTCAACTTCAGAGGCTATTGTCTTCAAAGTTCACATCGTCCAAGGGATAAAGCAATCGTCATCAAGATTGGATTCCTACAGTTGTACCTTTCCCAGAATTCTTGTAATCTCTTTACAAAGTTTGTATAAATAAAGTTCACACTTTTGTTTTTGCGAACAAAGACACGCCACTATGTGTCTGGGCAGACTATCCATATCATATCAAAAGTCAATCCTCTCAGAATACTCATGACTAAACCGAGTTCTCTCAACTCTCGTTTAGCTACATGGGCAATGCCGTTGACTCCAAACGATATGCTCTTCATCCCTCAGAAGACAGTAAAAGGCCAAGCATTAGCTGATTTTAT
Source organism: Iris pallida (assembly GCA_029216955.1). Classification (NCBI taxonomy): domain Eukaryota; kingdom Viridiplantae; phylum Streptophyta; class Magnoliopsida; order Asparagales; family Iridaceae; genus Iris; species Iris pallida. Next base: position 13,534,646 of record JANAVB010025399.1, on the reverse strand, counting down.
AGCAGCTCATCCGGTGCCAGAATCCTCCAAACTCTACGAGGAAATCCCCGATGAAGTAGTAGAGTCTAATACTGCAAGTAAAGAAATCCCCATTTGGTGAATGTTTTTTGACGGTACATCAAGAACAGGACCCAAAGGAAATATTGTGGCTGGAGTAGGCATCGTGCTCGTGTCACCTGATCATCTTGTTATACATCGTGCATATTCTTTCCTAGAACCATGCACCAATAACATGGCCTAATATAATGCCCTATTAATCGGTCTACAACTGGCAAAACAACTGGAAGTTGACTATCTAGAAGCCTACGGCGATTCCAAGTTAATAGTTAGTCAAGTTCGAGGGGATTATGAAGTTCGTCACGAAGATCTCATCCCCTATCACAGAGCAACAATCGAGTTGGCATCTACTTTAGCTGGATTCTTCATCGAGCACGTGCCTCGACTACAGAATATAGAAGCAAATGCTCTAGCCGGTCTTGTTGCGTCCTTGACCGTCCCTACCAATAATCAGCCGTCGATCATAGTGTCTGGTCGAGAACTATTCTATGTAAAAAATGCCTTGCATATTCATCACAGTTACACAATGGAAAGAAACGTCGATATTAAAGACTGAAGATTTCCTTTTATAGACTACGCCGTTTATGGAATCCTCCCCGAGGACCCGAAGGAAGCAGTATCTATCCAAAGGCGATCCCTCAGATTTTACAACGACACAGATACTAAGATGTTGTACCGACGATCTTACGATGGGCTACGGTTACGATGCTTATCGGACACAGAAGCCAAACATGCACTCCGAAAGGCTCACAATAGAGTTTGTGGTGCACATCAACCAGGCCCCAAATTACAAGATCAACTCAAACGAATGGGTTATTATTGGCCCACAATGATAGCATATGCTGTTGAATATGCAAAAAAGTATAGAGCTTGTCAGTTCCACGTCGATTTCATTCATCTTCGGAGTTTCTACAACTGACGGCAGCATCTTGGCCGTTTGAAGCCTGGGGCATGGACGTCATACGACCAATCAGCCCGTCATTTTCCAGAGGACGTCGGTTCATCCTAGCCATAACTGATTACTTCTCCAAATAAGCGGAAGCTATACCGCTCACCGAATTGAAGGCGTCAAATGTGATCAGTTTCATCAAACATCACGTTATCTACCGCTTCGGCCTACCTCGTAGGATCATCCATGATAATGGTCCACAATTTGCAAGCCATGCATTCTATCGGTTCTGTGATAGGAATCGAATCCAGAACGTAGCCTCTATTCCCTACAATCCAGCGGCTAACAGGCTAGCAGAAGCCTTCAATAAAACTATCATAAAACTTCTCAAAAAGTTCGTGTCTTCAAACAAGCACGATTGGAATGAGAAGCTCGGCAAATGTCTATGGGCCTATCGTATAACGGTCTGGACTCCAATAGGCAGTACGCCATTCTCTCTGGTTTATGTGAGCGAAGCAGTTCTTCCCCTAGAAATCCTGATTCCTTCTCTTCGAGTAGCCCTAGCCAACTAGTTGACAACCGAAGAAAGCTACCGTCTGCGACTCCAGGAGCTCGAAGCGCTAGACAAAAAATTCTTGTTAACTCAACAGCGTATTGAGCTATACCTAGCACGCCTTTCTAGAGCTTTCAACAAAAAGGTAAAGGAAAGAATCTTCTAAGTTGGTGATCTAGTCTTTGCAGTGAGAAGACCAATAGTCATGACACAAAAATCGAAAAGAAAATTTTAGCCTAAATGGGAAGGTCCTTCCATCATAGAATCAGTGTATTCTAACGGTACGTATCGACTAACCAAGCCTGATGGTGACTTGCTAATAATGCCTATCAATGGCAAGTTCCTAAAGAAATACTATGTGTAACCTCTCTTACATAATGTTCACATTTGTTCAGTCACGTAAATGTACAGTGTGATGTTTATGTGATTCAAAAATTATCTAACTATTATCCGTATTTCAAGAGTCTTGAATACGCCATGGATAATAGGTCCTCTCAAATGTTTCTCCAGTGGAATCATTCTCATTTTTGACTCCGTCCAAACTCGGTTTGACGAAAACGAGTCACGTCCTATTACCTCTGAATTGTTTTCCGATAATTATTTCCCCAGTGGAATGATTAAGAAATGTTTTGCCATGTCCATATAACCTCTGGGCAAAGCATTCGTCAGGGATAATCACATCCATGTTACCTCTGAATTATCCAATCCCACCTAACATTATATATCTTTCCATGTCCATATTACCTCTGGTTAGATGTAGAACAACCTCTGCTATTACGTCCATATTACCTCTACTAGCAGCTTCGTTCAACTTATTATCTATATTAAAAAAATTGAATATAAAACGGATAATAGGTCCACATCAAAATTCACCAGCGGAATACCTACCAGAAATATCATTGCTACGTCCACATTACCTCTAGTTTCGATATTTTACAAAACCACATTCACTTCGAAAAGATTCTTTGTTCTTTACTTGAGCGTCTATCAAGAGACGAAAAAAAGGTACAAGAGCCATGACGGCTGAAAAAAAGAGTTACAAAGAATCTAAGGGATACATAGGCGATTGATGTTGTCCCTTAGACCTGCAATTTCATCTTCAGACTTCGCGGTAGCTCGACGGCGCGCCACTTCTTGGCGAGCAGCTTCATCCTCAAAAAGGATCTGACTCAGATGCTCTTCTGCCAACTTTGCCAGCTGTTCTTCTAAATGGACGAAAGTGGTGGCTGTCATGGCAGTCTGAGCCAAATAATCCTCCTGTTCAGATGTTGTCACCCTCAAGTCAGCTTCCAGTTGGACGATCTCGTTCTGGATCTGCACAATGTGATTATACCTCTCGGTGATCTGAGCAACCAGTTTGTTTTTCGAGGCGGCACGTGCCTCACTTGCAGCATTGAACTGACTATACTGGTCAGCCAAATTGCCGATCTCTCGAACATGGGCATCCTTCCTCGCCTGGAAAGTAGCCTTCTCTTCTGTAAGAGCCACCATCAAAGCCTCGTCCTCTACGCAAAACAGCGATGACGGGCTCCGCTGTTTGGTATCCCGGAACCTGGCCACCTGACCCTCCAGGTCATTCAGATCTTTCCTCAGAGTATTGGCCCGCTCTTCATAAACGGCAATGCTCACAAGGGCCACCACTTGGCATTCGGTAACAGCCTTCACAGGACCAAAGGCAGCAATACGCCTTCATCAAAAAGCAGTTTTGTGGCCCTCGAAAGAAGTTATGTTTTACTGCTGAGAAGCAAACAAGGCTGTTGAACCTTCGAGAAGCTACACGAAGGACGGCAAATATAACATGCTAAAAACATCTACAAATTGTGATTTTCTCTCCTCCATATTGTGGACGTCCTAGGCCGGTTCCTCCAAGAGGCCATACCTTCAAAACAACATCTCTAGTGTTGCTTTTGCCTACTTGAAGAGCCATAAAACCAGAACTTTTACGATGACGCCCAACCACCGTCCGACTCTCCGATGTATAAAGGATCTTCCTACCATTTGAGGAAAATCCTTCCAAAGTACGAAGATTTCTGAGCTCCCTAATGTGTGTGTCAAGTGTTGCATCTTCACCATGCCCAAAATCGTCGATACCGATCCTGGAGAAATGTTTTAGCCAGATCCCTACAAAATATGAAAAGAAAAAAGGGGGAATTAACAGCCGCAAGAAAAACAAAGTGCTGAAGGGCTCTTATGCGCCCAAAGGTCTATGCGCCCAAAGGTCTATGCGCCCAAAAGAATATGTGCCCAAGACAAACATATGGGCGCATAACATACAACAGTACATGGACGCATAACATTCCACAACATGTGGGTGCATAACATGGCAACATGTGGGCACATAGCATACCACAGCGTTGGCACATGACTTCTGTAGACGCATAAGATTGCCCACAGAAGTATGTTGCCTTAGGCGCATGCACCCAGGCAGAAGAAAAGTCTGAGCGTAGCGAATTGACGCTCGAGACTTTGTTTTTGAGGCGTGCCCTCACCCAGAATTGGGTCCTGGACTGGCGAGGACGCTATCGCAGGAGGAGAGCCACTCGGTGCAGCCCCCTTGCCCTTCGGAGATCTCTTCATGACCTTAGGAGACATGGTTCTCAAAGAAAGGAGATGAAGAGTCTTTTGAAAGTTCTAAGAGAGAAGAATAATGAACTTCCTCCCTTCTTCAGAGCGTATTTATAGGCACAGGCCACTTCCTATGCGTCCACTATCTTTATGTGCCTATCCGCCCATTGTGTGCTATACGCCCACCATGGCTTATATGCCCACGTGAAGATCCAGCCTCTTGCACACTATGCGACTGTCACTTGCTGACGTGGACAATGTATGAAGGATGGACCTCTTCAAATTCTATCAAGATAAATTTGGCAGTTCAGATTTCGAGGAAGATCTCAACAGTCGTATCTCTCTGACAGGCTGGCCAAACGCTATGCGCCCAAAGATAGCGTTGTGCTATTCGTCCACGAGAAGACAATACATGCTTCTTTCAAAAGTATTTCGAACTCTTTCAAGTATCGAAAACTTTGAAGGGGGTCTTGTAGAAGCATAAAAATTTTAGCAAATGAAGCCTTATGCGCCCAAGAGAACATATGCGCCCCAGCCAAGGAGGACACATGCGTCGAAGTCGTCCTGTGAAGCTCTATGCGCCAAAGCCACCCTGTGAAGCTCTATGCGCCCAAGACAAGCTCCCCTAGAAGGAGAGTGCATAGCCTGAAACAGTATTATGCACCCAAGCCTGACTCGGTCAAAGCCATAATAAAAACGTGCACCGAAGTGTATGGCCATGTCAGTCTCCACGAGCAGTCGTGCACCGAAGCATGCGGCCACGTCACCAGCATGACTAATCCACGATCTCGCAGCCTGCATGCGCCTACACCCTATGCGCCCAAGGTAGGACTATACGCCCACATAAAAACTAGTATGTTTTCATCATGTGGGCGCATAACATCACTCCAGCTCAGAAACTACTATAAAAGGGGTCTCATCCCTCTTCAAAACACAGAACAGAGAGCATTTTCAAGAGCCAAATTACTGCACTTCCTGCCAGTGAGCCGAGAGTTAGCAATTTTCTTAGGTTTTCTCCCACTTTTGCAATCAGAGTGTCAATTACGTAAAGGAGCAACTGTCGCTCGATCTCCATCGTCCCATTCCCCAAAATTCTTTTTTGTACTCGGGGATCCTCAATACAGGATCTCTCAGGCGTACTCGATTTATGGTGCCTTACGCCAATAAAAAAAGACAGCATTTTCTTCTTTTTTTTGTGTCCACAAGGACATGTTCATTGTAAACGAATAAACAGAATGTTAAGTCTAGGGCTTATCTCCAAGTGTGGGGGTAAGGTAGAGAAATGTAATGTTTGTGCTCATACAAAGATCACAAGGTAACCCTTTCCTCGAGTTAATCGAAGTACAGATCTTCTAGAGTTGGTACACTCCGATATCTGTTACTTCAAACAATTCTCTACAAAGGTCGGGATGAAGTATTTTATAACTTTCATCGATGACTTCTCAAAATATGCGTTCGTCTACTTGTTGAAGGCTAAAGATGAAGCATTCGAGAAGTTCAAGGAGTTCAGGGCCGAAGCTGAGCGATAAACTGGACAACAACTCAAAAAAATAAGAAGTGATCGAGGTGGGGAGTACAGGTCTCATGAATTCGTATCATTCTGCAAAGAACATGGAATTTGCAATGAGATTACGGCTCCGTACTCTCCTCAATCAAACGGAGTAGCAGAAAGGAAGAATAGAAAAATGATTAACTCAATGCTTTTGACTGCGAGTCTTCCTAAGTGCTACTGGAGAGAAGCTGCATTGACGGCCACTTTTATTTTAAATAGAGAGCATCATGCAACTTCAGACGTTACTCCTCATGAACTCTAGTTCAAGGTCAGACCTAAATTGAATGTCATTCGAGTGTGGGGGTGTCTGGCATATGTCAAGCTTCTAGATCTGGAGATTCAGAAGCTTGGGACAAGAACTACTAAGACGATCTTCTTGGGGTATGCGGAGAAGAGTGATACTCGAAGATTTCTTGATATTGAGTCAAATTATATCATTGAATCTCGTGAAGCAGAATATTTTGAAGACAAATTTGTAAGGCATAAGAATATTGTTCTTACGGATATACAGGAGAACAATGAGGGTGCACAGGAAACTGAAGTCTTCAATGAAGATGTGGTCCAAGAAGATGTTGTTGAAACAACGATTGAACCAGAACAAGATGAGCCTTCAGCTAAGCGTATGAGGAGGCTGAAGGACTTCAGAAGTGACTTTTTCATCTATCATATGGAAGCAGATCCGCTTACCTTTGATGAGGCGATGAAGACCAGAGATGCGATTTTCTGGAAAGAGGCGATTGACAATGAAATTGATTCCATCACCACAAATAACACTTGGATATTGGTTGATCTTCCTAAAGGAGCGAAACCCATCAAATGCAAATGAATCTTCAAGAAGAAGATGAAAGCAGACGAAATAATTGACAATTTCAAGGTTATGTTGGTAGCCAAGGGGTTTTCTCAGAAGCAGGGGATTGACTACTTTGATACATATGCTCTAGTAGCCCGGATGACCACCATCAGAATGTTGATTGCTCTTGCAATAATACATAAGATGGGGATACATCAGATGGATGTAAAAATGGCTTTCCTAAATGACGAGCTGACCGAAGAGATTTACATGCAATAGCAGAGGGATTTGTCGTCAAGGGTCTTGAAGACAAAGTCTACAAGTTGGTAAAATCTTTGTACGGTCTTAAACAAGCTTCCAAGATATGGCATGAGAAATTTGACAAATTTATAAGGTCAAATGGCTATATGGTCAGCGAGACGGACAAGTGTGTTTACACGAAGTTCGCTGATGGAAGAGGTGTGATCGTTTGTTTGTACGTGGACGATATGCTTATCCTAGGTATGGATATGGATTATGTCACGGAGATAAAGATATTCATCTCGAACAAGTTCAACATGAAGGACTTAGGGAAAACTGATGTGATCTTTGGGATCAAGATCATCCGGACTGACACTGGACTAGCGCTGTCACAGTCTCATTATATTAAGAAAATGATCACTCGTTATGGGTATCAGGATCTTCTAGGGATCGATACGCCATACAGGTGTGATCTGAAGCTGAAGCCTAATTCAGGGAAAAGCGTCAGGCAGCTGGAGTATGCAAGCATAATCGGGAGTTTGATATATGCTACTACTGCTAGAAGGCGTGACATAGCTTTCGTCGTAGAAATGCTGAGTCTTTTCACGAGCAACCCATGTGTCGAATACTGAAAAGCTGTGAAACGGGTTATGAGATATCTCAAGAAGACTCAGACATATGCACTGTACTACAACAGAGATCCATCGGTAGTTGAAGGCTTTAGTGATGCCAACTAGTGCTCAGAGGTGGAGAGCGAGAGGTCCACAGGTGGATTCATTTTCACTATGGACTATGGGTGGAGCTGCTATATCATGGAAGTTGAAGAAGTAGACTTGCTCTCACGATCATCCATAAAATCTGAGTTCTTTGCACATGATACCGCAGCCGAGGAAGTAGAATGGCTTCGGGAGCTTATGTATGATCTTTCAGTGGTTGGGGCGCAAATACCGGCGATATCGATATACTGCGACAACCAGGCGACTGCGGCGGTGGCATCAAATGACCTCTTCAACGGAAAGAAGTGGACTGTACGGTTGAAGCACAGGGCAGTACACAATCTTATCAAGAGAGATGTTATTGCAGTGATTGATGTTCGGAGTCAGAAAAACCTGGCAGATCCGTTCACCAAGGGCCTCAAGCGCCAGCTGGTTGACGACACAGCTTGTAAAATGGGCTTGAAGGCATTCTGATATTATATTATTGTATTCCTACCATAAAGCTTTATGCTATTTAGTTCAAAGAGAAATCTACTAGGCATCTAGCTTTTGGTTCAAGGAAGGACCACTAATCGGAAGAATATCAGGAACGGTGGGTGCATGTTCTATTAGGCATGGAGAGGTTACGGACCTACAACCACTGTTGTCTACTATTATTTTATGTAGAAAACGGATCCTGTGGGAAGGTTGGCTTAAATGCCTTAATGAGTTCTCAAGCAGAGTGAATGCCTGGTGTACTTTACAGGAAGCACGGTAGAACAGCACTACAAGGAGTGAAACTCCATACTACTGTGGGATGACTCCACCATGAGGTTCCCAGGCATGGGGTAATGCCTCGGCTTTGCTAGCCAAGTCACAGTGGCGTAGCACCGCAAATAGGCAGTTAGCCTAATGATGTATATTAAAATAAAGAGGGGTGTAGTCAGCACTACAAAGAAGAGGAGTTCCTCATGTTACAGTGGCACAACACCACGATGAGGTACTCGGTTAGGGATAAAGTCTCGGCCTTGTAAGCCATGTCGTTGCAGCGTAACACCGCAAGGGAGACTAAGGCTTCATGTTGGGTAGTTTGGCACTACAAAGAGGCGATGGCCTCATGCTACAATAGTATGACACTATGATGAGGTTCTCGTTACGGGGTAAGGCCTCGGCTTTAAACCATGTCATAGCAGCGTTGCACCGTAAAGGAAGCACAAAGTGCTTCATGCCATATCTCTTTATAATGAACTCACCTATAGTGTATGTACAAAGAGATCTTAGGCCTTCTCTTGAGGGTAAACTTCTAGACGTTCAAAAATTATACACTAAAACTAGGCTGACATAGGGCCTTTAATGTGTATCCAGAAGCACATGTAACTACATTATGTGAGTGGAAAGATTTCAGCTATGGTACAGAATTTAAGGCTTAGTCCATTCTTGTATTATAGTCTGTTATTTGACCAATACAGGAAGATTCAAGTTGTCAGCGACATCTCTCCAAATGCATGATGGACAGTTACTGTAGGGAACACTTATATCCATATATAGAGATATGTGGGGGATTGTTGGGTTTTGGCCCTTTTTTATCGAGAATTTTAGTCCCACATCGGCTAGGCCAACGGAGTTGTATCTCTACATATTAGCTATGCTATTTTAGAGATGCACATGTGGTGTGAACGTGCACATGGGTGTGCCAGGTGGGGTTATTTTTCTAATGGAAAAAAGGCTAAATCAACAACTGAAAGCATTCATGCTTTTTGCTCTTGGGAAATTTATTTCCATTGGAGCTAAGCCCCTTAGGGGCTTAGCGACTTGGACTCGGACACAGACTTAGGCTCATGGGCTCATGAGGCATAATGTGGCATTTTATTAGCGCACATTGCACTTAGCATGTTAGCATTCTCTCTAGGGGCATATTATGCTTAAGTTGTGCTCGTTGTGCGAGCCACTTGTACAGCCAGGCACGCTGCCAGGTTGTGCTGCCAGGTTACGTAGCCCAGGTTGCGTAGCCCAGGTTGCGCAACTAGGTGCACGCCTATTGGCACAACCAGTTGCACACACAGGTGCACACACAGGTGCGCACCCAGTTGCGCAGGGCGCGCAGGGTGCGCAAGGCACGCAAGGCGCACAAGGAGCGCAAGTGGCTTAAGTGGCTCAGTACGTATTCAGCGCATGGTGTACAAGGCGCGTAGGGTGCGCAAGCTGCTCAACTTGCTTCAGATCGTGCCTGTGCATGATCTGAGCGGTTACTGCACGTTCGGAGTAGTTTTTACCATGTCCCAAAAGTTGTACTAACCGGACAGTTGCTACTCGGGCCTATAAAAGGTCTCTTCTGTCTCATAGGCAGAAAACAGGCATATACAGAGAGTTAAGAAAGTTTACAAGTGTTTTTTAACACAAGTAAACAGAAGTCCTGAGAGAGAAGAGAAGTGTTGCAGTAGCATTGCTTTTGCACGGGAGTTCGTGTACGATCCGAGGAGTCAGAAGAGCAGGAGTGTTCCAAAGTTCTCCGACGAACTTGCTGGTTTCTGGAAGCTATTCGTGTGGGACAAATATAGCTTGGAACAACAGTGATTATTCACCCGTGCAGGATATTTATCAATCAATCGCCTGTCATCTTCTTTGCAGCTGTAGATTACAAAATCTTTTTAGATTCTCGTAATATCGTATGCTGCTGTAACGAGATCTTTTTCGATCTTCGTTACACTTGCGCAACCTTCCTTGAAGTGTTGCGTTGGGACGTTATTTTATAATTGTTTTATCTTCTCAGTTTTCTATCGAAAAAAATTGTGCCCCGGCAATAACAGGTACTTGCAAAACTTTTACATCTTGTTGAAAAATTGAAGCTAAACCAAATCTTCCAGCCACCAATTATTTGTTGGAAAAGAAGCGTGGAAACCTTTCCCCAAACCAGAGAGTACTTACGAGAGAACCGGGCAATACAACGCACGAATCAAACACCAAAACACAATCCACGCAGATACAGAGTTTTTGACATAGAAAACCCTTGCTGGAAAAGCATGGAACGATCGAAGTCCAACCCTTGAGAAGCCTTCACTAATAAAATAAAGGAGTACACCCTCTACAAACTTCTTCCGATCCAATACGGATCCCCATAACACTTCCCGAACTCGAACCGAGTTCGGCATCCCCTGTTTCAGAAGGTTGTATGGTGGCTCCCGAGCTTCTTCTCCTTCGTCTTCGAATGACCTCATCACCTTCCCGAACTTCTCTGACAAACAGACAGCGCTCGTTGTACTCTGGGGACTTCTTCATATAGGTTTGGGAACCCCACCCACTCCAACATATCTCCCCTTTCACAACTATGTGGAGGGGATTGTCATTCCTACGATCTGCCTGCATAACTCAAACTTTTTTCTTGGTAGAATCTTGGTGAACATATCTGCTCCGTTATCATCTGTATGAACCTTCTCAAGCTCCGCGTCCTTTTTCTCGACCACATCCTATATCCAATGATACCGAGTCTCGATATGCTTGGACCGGCTATGAAAGGTCTGATTCTTCACAAGGTGAATAGTACTTTGACTATCGTAAAGCAAAGTATACTCCTTTTGCTTCAGCCCTATTTTCTGTAACAGCTTTTTCATCCACAACAAAGTCCTTGCAAGCCTCCATCGCCAAAATGTACTCCGCCTCTATCGTCGACAAGGCAACATACTTCTGTAACCGCGACTGCCATGATACCGCTCCTCCAGTAAATATTATCATATAGCTCGAAGCCGATCACCTCGTGTCTATATCTTTAGCCATATCAGCGTCGGTATATCCAACCAGCTACGGCTCGTTGCCACCAAAAGAAAGTCTCCAACCGACAGTGCCCTAAAGATATCGTAGAATCCACTTAACCGTACTCCAATGTACCATTCCAAGATTTGAAAGATATCCGCTTACTGTGCCAACTGTATGAGCGATGTCTGGCCTCGCACACACTATAGCATACATAAGGCTTCCTATAGCTGAGGCATATGGAACCCGCTCCATGTCCTCGGTAGATGGACACTGCTCCTCAGTGAGCTTAAAGTGGGTCACAAGGGGATAACTCACTTTCTTCGACCCGTCCATCCCGAAATGCTAAAGTACCCGGTGAATGTACTTCTTTTGGGACAAGTGTAGCAGCTTGGACTCTCTCTCTCTCTCTCTCGGCTGATCTCTATAACAAGAATAGTCTTTGCTGTGCCTAAATCTTTCATAGAGAAGGCCGCACCCAGTTGGCGCTTCAACTCCACTATCCTAGTGGCATTTCGATCTACTAATAGCATGTCATCAACATAGAGCAATAAAATGATGAAATCATCCTCGATAAAGTACCTCACAAATACACAATGGTTCGATGTCGTCCGTGCATAACCATGCTCCTCTATAAATGACTCGAACTTCTTGTACCACTGCCTCGGAGCCTGCTTCAGACTATACAAGCTCTTCCTCAACCGGCAGACCAAATATGACTTACCCTTTTCACAGAATCCCTCTGGCTGCTCCATATATAACTCCTTCTCAAGGTCACCGTGGAGGAATGCCGTCTTCATGTCCATCTGCTCGACCTCCAAGTCGAAACTGGCTACCAATGCTTGCACCACCCGAATAGATGACTACTTGACGACCGACGAAAAGATCTCACTATAATCTACGCCTTTCCGCTGACCGTAGCCTTTAACTATCAGCCTTGTTTTGTATCGAGGGCGAGTATCATCATCCGTCTACTTCACTCTAAACACCCATCAATTCTTCAAATCCTTCTTGCCCTTTGGCAACCGTACCAACTCGTAAGTAGAAATGGCATGTAAGTAACCCATCTCCTCCTACATAGCCTGCATCCACTCCTACTTGTGTTTGTCATCCATAGTCTTTGTAAAACTTTTTGCGCTCTCCACCGTCATTAGTAGCACATACTCACCTGGTGAGTATCTCGTAGATGGTCGATGCTCTCTATCGCTCGTTCTCAATAGAGCCACTGGTGCTGGCTGTATACCAACAACCTCCTTCCCTTTAAAAACTGCCTTCCCGGCATGCTCATCCTCCTGCGGGACACCTTTACCACCGTCAGCAGGCTGTTGATCAAGGTTGGGAGCAACTCTATGTACTGGATCTCCCATAATTGGATCTTCTGCGATGTCCTATGGAAACTGATCGAAGAGAAATGACTCTAATCAGGCAATTCCTCAACCTTAGAAGGCGTCACGGAATCTTGAGTGTTGGTCATGGTCTGATCCTCGATAAATACCACGTCCATGCTTCTGTAGAGCTTTCTTTCTACTGGGTCGTAGAGTCTATAGCCAAACTTATCCCAATCGTAGTCGACAAAGATGCACCGTCTCGTCGCCAGCTCAAGTTTGGACCTCTCATCCTTTGGTACATGCACGAAGGCCTTACAACTGTAGAAGCATGAAAAAATTTCAGCAATGATGCCCCATGCGCCAAAGCCAGTAAAGCCCTATGCGCCCAGCCAAAGGAGCTCTATGCGCCCAGCCAGTAAAGCTCTATGCGCCTAGCCAGTAAAGCTCTATGCGCCCAGTCAGTGAAGTTCCACGCGCCCAAGACTAGCTCCTCCAAAAGGTGGGCACATAGCCTGAGACATGGCTATGCGCCCAAGCCTGACTCAGTCAAAGCCATGATCAAGACGTGCACCGAAGCGTACGGCCACGTCAGTCTTCACGAGCAATCGTGCACCGAAGCATGCGACCACGTCAACACCACGACTAACTCAAGATCTCGTAGCATGTATGCGTCTACATCTTATACGCCCAAATTAGGACTATGCGCCCACATAAAAACTAACGTATTTCCTCATGTGGGCGCATAACATCATTCCAGCTCAGGAACGAATATAAAAGGGGGGCCTCATCCCTCTTCAAAACACAGAATGGAGAGCATTTTCAAGAGCCAAATTGCTGCACTTCTTGCCAGTGAGCCGAGAGTTAGCAATTTTCTTAGGTTTTCTCCCACTTTTGTAATTGGAGTGTCAACGGAGTAAAAGAGCAACTGCCGCTCGATCTCCATCATCCCATTCCCCAAAATTCTTTTTTGTACTCGGGGATCCTCACGGCAGGATCTCTCAGGCGTACTCGATTTGTGGTGAGTTGCGCCAATAAAGAAAAGATAATGCTTTCTTCTTCTTTTTTGTGTGTGTCCACAAAAATGGTGGCTCTGCTGGGGACTACCTTCTCCTCTGACGAGAACGTGGTGACGCAATCTGATATCGATAAAGTGGGGAGCACTCAGAAGATGCTGATCGTAAAGTTTGATCAGCAAACGTTCAAAGAGATGCTCTCGAGGGGTGGCTCTACTCCCTCAAAATATGCGAAGCCAAACAAGTCTCGCAAGACTTGGCTTCCGAAGGCTCGCTGTGCATATCCTGCTAGCATCATAGCAGATATGCAGCTGGAGGACTCTGTCACATGCGTGCATGATTCTGCCACAGAAGCTCCCCAAATAGAGAAGGCTCACACCGTTTCGGGCTCTACTAGACAGTGACTCCCTTCCTGCACAACCAACAACAGGGTGTTCAACACCCGAGACTTGGCAAAAAAAAATACTACGATGCCAAGAATCAAGGTGTGCGACACTCTGGCCAAATCCGACGAGGCTCACAAATGAAGGAGGCGAAACTGCTAGAAAACAGCGCTTCTCGACCAAGCATGCGCCCAAAGCCATGCGCCCAAGGGAGCGTTTGGGTGCATAGCCCCAACCAGAACACTTCTATCTTAAGCAGGCTGGGCATCCATGGTCATGCGCCCAAGGCTATGCGCCTAGGCTCTCTAGATCCATACTATGCACCCACATCAAGGAGGCTCAGACGTGCTGTCAAGGAGCATGCGTCCAAGGCCAGTCTCCAAGGCCTATGCGCCCACAATAAAAAGACAGGTCCCAACGCGTATAGCATGGGGCTGTCTTCAAGGAAATCACAGAACTTAGGTGTGGGGGTTGCCCCAGCACGTGAACTACGTTTGGATGTGCCAACTCTCCTTTCAAACTCGCATACAAAGCTTGGCGATGCATGCAACATGGGTTGTAAGGCAAAACTCTCTTTCATTGACTTGCACGACATGATAAATCATAAGCGTAAAGTAAGGAAGGACATAACAATCCATAGTGCACATCCGTGCACCAGTATTATTATCAACTGTTGCTGCTCCAATGCAACAAGAGTGCCTCAGAGAAAGTCTGTATTTTGACGGCTGCACTTCTTTGACGATGAAAAGCCACTGTGTGTTTCATCCAACATGGCTTCATGGGGTCCCCCTTACGGAAGCCCCAATCAAAGACGGTGGACTACGAACCCAACTTTCTCTCTCAGTTCCGCGAGAAGAAAAAGGAGGAGTCTACCAACAGATGGCCAGCAGGCTGTCACATCTGAAGGAGTCTATATGGGTACTCGGTCAAAAGCAAGATTCCGTATGGACGATAAAGAATCCCAAGCTAGGGGTAGTATTCCCTTAGAGTCTGAAATGGATGACCTCCACAATGGGGGTAGCCTTCCAGAGGACGATGATCCCTCCGGATCTGTTGGCAACTATCTACCTCCTCTATATGAAGACGAGGGACTTGCCCACTCAGAGATAGACAGTATCAGCACCAGTTGTACTGTTCATCCTCGTATGTTATCTACATACATGACAGACGAAAAAAGACCTGAAGAAGCTAGTAATCAGACCAGCAAATGATTAGAGGGTCTGGAAACAACATTCGCCAAGATCACTGACACGCTTACTAGTATCATGGCGGTTCAAGCTGCTGGGGCTGCTCCTCCACCTCAATAAAACATCTCGGCCCATGCTAGTTCGGCTCACAGCAACAACCCCCCTTCACTATAAAAGGAGTATTATTCCATTGCGTCTCCTCCAAATCTCGTAAATGCTGGGGTTGGTCCTTCTCCAACGATGCCTGACAACCGTTCAGCAGTCGTTTCCTAATACATGCTCAATCAATATGATGTAATTGATTTCCTGGTTGCTCGTCTCGACACCATCTCACACAAAGACGAGCTTCAGAAGATGGGAATATCTCAACCGTATCCCCCTGAGTGGGAGAATGCCACTTATCCTCCCAACTATAAGCCGCTGACGCTGAATTCATTTGACGGGTTGACTTCATCTAGTCAACACATGACGTACTTCAACACATAGACTCTGCACTCATCCAGAGACGATCCGTTCTTGTCGAAGCTATTTATTAGCACCTTGCATGTCACTACCACTTTTCTAGCTTGAGGGTATTTTGGTCATTTTTGAAATTTTGGAATTATTTGGAATTATTATTTAGATTTATTAGAATTAATGTAATTTTTAGTGATTTTTAGTATAATTGATTTTGGTCCTATAGTTGACTTTGACTAGTGTTGACTAGGAGACTAACCTAGAGGCTAACCTAGGTAATGGCTACTTGGTTAGGTTATGTAACCCTAGCTTGACCTAAGTTAGTGGCTTTTAATTCATTAGAATTTATTAGGAGGAATTAGGAATTTATTTGATTAAGGAATGGCTTGTGATTTCACAAGTCATTATATGACTTAAAGCCTTAAAAGCCCATAGGCCCACACCATGAACGAAACCCTAACACTAATCAGCCCATGGCTGGTCACATTGATCCTTTTCCCCTATTTAATCCCCTCCTAGAAGTTAGGGCTAGCCTCCATTGGGATTATTGCAAGTTTGGAAAGAGGTGAGTCCCCATCTTCCTTAAATCATAGAAAATTCATTTCAACTCTTTTTTCCTCCAAACCAATTGCGTTAGGACCTAAATTTAGTCTACTTACTGTTGGTATTGAGTATTTGTAGGGAAGAAATAATTTGGGGAAGTTTTTGTGGCTTGAGGAACCATTCCATTTGGGGATTTTGAGCCTTTGCTCATCAATAGGTATATTTCAATCCCCTCAATAAATTCTTAATTTTATTGCATTTCTAGGATGTCCTAGGCCTACCCTAGCTGTAGGACTAGCTAACCCTAGCATTCGAGTCCATTTCGTGTCCGTATCGGACACGTATCAACCCATGTGTGTAGGTGTTTGGTGAAATACCTCAAAGGACATTTCAACCTATTTTTAGAAAACTATTTGAATAGGAATTAGGGTTTGGACCTCGCTTATGGTTTTCTATTGTACTGAGCATGTATTAGTATCGGGACGAGTCGATACAGACACGGGAACACGTGGGTGCGTGTGCGCGCGCGCGGCACTGTGGCTCCCTTGCTACTCGGGGCTTGCTGTGCAGTGCACACGCCACTCCAACACTTGATAATTGACACAGATCTTGGGGCGACCACTGACACCACGTGTGTCAAGTGGCACGAACCCTCGTATCGTATCGGACACGATATTGCGCGTGCACGGGGCACGCACTGTGTGTATCAGTGTTCTTTTGGGTTCACTGTTTTATTTCGATTTTGAATGCTTTTAATAGTGTTTTTAATTACTAATTTGATCCTAAATATAATGTATTAACTATGTTAGCCTAGATTCACATATTAGAATTGGTTTAATGTGGATAATTGGATTCGAAATTGGGGTTTACTGTATATTCTGATACACAGGTCCTGATATTGATTTTTCCTTTTTCCCCAAACGTTTCAATCCCTGTTTTAGTAATATTTTTCACTGATGTTGATCCCCACATATTTTTTGTTTTGGGTTAATACAATATTGCATTCGAAATGGGGTTTTTGTATGTGTTATTGGAAATTGGCATGTGAAGTGATTCAATCTCTATTGACTGATACTTAATTCATCCTTTTGTAAACTGATTACCTGTTAACTGTAATTCCAGATTCATATGTTGGTCAGTTCATTGCTTGGGTTAATTTTCCTTTGTACTCACAAGCCATTGCACTTCGAATTAGACTTTGGGTATGGAATGGGATTTTGGATTTGGTGTTGGATTTTTCGAATGATAGTGGATACATTGGTTGCCTGAGAATTGTTTCTTAAATCATCCTGAACTGATTCCTTTTTCCTTATTTATAACTAAATTGTTTGTTTCCTCCTAATGAACTGATTGTTCATGAGTGAATGAATATTTCCTGTTTTCCTTCCTTAACTGTTACTGTTTTTCCAGTTTCCTAATAACCTAAGATCTTTGATTTCCTTTTGTTGTATATACTATTTCAAGTGAACTGAGATTAGTTCCTGTCACTACACTGCAAATGAATGTCTAGTTTCAATTCTTAAATTCCTGAACTAATCTTCCCTTAATATCCTGAACTGTAAACCAAACTGGGACTGAACTGAGGATGGTTCTGAAACCTGGAATTGGTTTCCTGTCCTTTCTTGAACTGTATTCACTGATTTATCCCTGAACACTGCCATGGTTTCTAACACCCTCACACCCTCAAGAGTCACACACACACTTGTACATTTTGTTTCCCCTCTCTCTCTTTACATATGTATACATATATATAAATTGAGATACATATATAAGTTTCCTATATATATGAGTATGTGTGCTTTTATATACATATTAGATATATATATATGTATGTGATATATATAGGTAGCCTACATGTTAGGTATAATCCTATATTAGATTATAATATATATCTTTGTGTGTTTTATAGTTAGGCTTATAGATTGACTTGTGTAGATGTGTTATAGGTTGGCCTATGGCATGGTATGTCTAGTATGGAGTCTAGAATAGACTGTTTAGCCTTGATAGGACCTAGAATGGCTTGTTTGACCCAGTGAGACTTGGTTAGACCCAGTTTGTAGGAACGAAATAGTAAAGCGTAATACTCTAGAGGGAGGGTGAATAGAGTTGGCAGTGGAATAATGCTAATGAAAAAATGTTAGCAGCACAATCACAGAATATTAATCACAACTAAAATAATGTAAAGGCAAAGTTAAGAGAGAAAACGCAAAGACAGCGATGTATACTGGTATCCCTCTGTTGAGGACTAATCCAGTCGGTAGAACTCTTGCTACCAGTTGAATCCACTATTGGAAAACCGCAAGTTTTCTTACGAAGTCCTTGCAACTTCTACAACGCGAGCTTTGATACGAAGAACTCGTCCAACTTCAAATGTAAAGAGGTATTCTTCAATCAAGCCTTCTGATTACAATCTCTCAGAAACTTCTAGACCATACCGCACTGGCAAATCGACTAGAGGATTGTAACTGGCTTGGGATCTGAAATTGAAAGCTCTAGAAAACTCTTTGGAAGACTGAAAGCTTTAGATAGAGAGAAGATTGAAAGTAAATGAGTGAGTTGAAATGATCGAAATCCTTCTCTATTTATAGGTGTTCCAAAGACAGTATTATGACAGAATTCGGGCAGAATTCGGGCAGAACTTTATGAGCAAATCTCGGTCAAATACGCAACTGCAGGAGGACCAAGTAACAAGGATTCAAAATTACAATGGCCACCAACCGAACTCTGGCCAAACTCTGGCCGAACTCGGCCCGAGTTCTGTCAGGATTTAGTTAGGGTTTTAAAAAGCTTTTTGCTGATTTTTGAAAACCTTTTTGAAAACCTTTTTGTAAACCTTTTTGAGAGGTCATTTTCAAAAAAAATATTTTGAACTCATTTAAGGGTAGCCTATTTGCCAGTACGACTCGGTGTGCAACATATTCCTAGACTCAAATAAAATGAAAAATACATTGCATAAGGAATTACAGACTCGAACAGGCAAACAGATCTTCGGTCTTGAATTCAGTGGATAGCCATTCTTGATCATGTCCAAGAATCCGAGATGTCCCGACTAGCTTCGTATATCCAGACAGAGTTTGATCAATTATTAAAATCAGGTTGACCATATGACCAATGGGCCAACAATCTCCCCCATTTTGATAATTGACAAACTATGAATGATATAACATTAAGCTTGTTCAAAATATCAAAAAGTAGAATTGTTTATTTCCTGTATTATCTCAAAAAAAATGTTAGATCTTTAATTTTCTCCCCCTTTGTCACTTAGCAAAATAATTGCAAAAGAGAAGGCTCCCTCGCAATCAATGCATAAGTAACAAATAGTGAGAAAACACATAAAAGAAATAAAGCATAAAACTAGAGAAATATCACAGGCATGTATTGTCTCAGAACAGAAAAGTATAGTATCATAGGCAAGTTATTTCACAGGCAGTTTTAATGAAAGAAGCAATATAAAGAGACATTGTTATCATAAACTGAAACTGAAACATAGTGCTAAAAATAAACTGGAATGCCATAAACTACGCATAATCATGTCCATAAAAATAACAGAGTACTGAAGCAAACTAAAAAGTGCTGATAATAATCAAAAAGTACTGATAATAACTTGGAATGTCGGAGCATTTCCAAGTGTACAATAAAATATCACTCAAAATCATATAGTCACATCTCCTCATCATCATCCTCATCATCATCATCAGCTCGACCAGCATGTCCTGAAGGACCAGCTCCAGAGGTACCAACGCCAGAAGGATGAGGAGGGGCGCCAGCATAGAACTCACCAACAAAGTCACGAGGTAGAGCACGGTCAGGACGGTACCAATCATAGGCGTTACCGGGCTGGAAGTAGGCATGAACAGCCTTATCCTCACAGCGGTAACCAGAGAAAGCTGGATCTCTAGGGATGGAACCGGCTGAATGACCAGTCTGGGCGAAACGAAGATCAGCTAAAGAGTTTGCCATCGCCTGATAACGGGTGACGTCGCGAAACTCACGCTCGCGAGCCATGTCCGTCATCGAGACGTGCAAAGCAGATAAATGCTGATGTATGCCCTCAAATGTCAAGGCATACTGATGAGGTGGTGGAGGAGGTACAGTAGGAGGAGCAGGAGGTGGAGCTGAAGCAGTCATGCTACGACGAGATAACTGAAGAAACTTGGGCTCAGGGTCCTGAGTACAAGTCGACAGATCGATATCGAAGCGCTGAAAGATACGTGGGAGAATCATCGCGTAAGAGAGATTTCTATCTCTTGTACGACAACGACCCATCATCTGAATCATGGTCTTAGGGACAGAAAATGGAATCCCCTTAAGAATGTGGTACATGGCGGACAGTTAGAGAGAAGTCACATCATCCTTGGAAGTGGATTTTGGAAGGATAGTGGAATAGATGATGCAATTCATAGTTAAACAAGTTCAAGTTATTAGCCTTGAACTTTCCAGAGCGTACTCTATCAGGTGCACAGAGTTCCACTTTGAAACTGCCGAGTGTCGTGCCTTCGGGGAAATCAAATTCAGTGATGTCAACTAGCGGTTCACCTCCGTTAGGGATACCAAGGATCTCCGCTAAGAGGTCATCATCGAAATTGATATCAATACCTCCAACACGAGTGCTCACATCAAAAGTGTTTAATATGAGATTGCAATAAAATAATCTAATGGCGTTAGTTGCTATAGGGAAACAGAGTTTAACAAAAAGATGTAATCCTAATGCCTCAAAGAAATGGCGGTGGTCAGGAAATACAGTCCATTTGACTGGAGCGCCTGTGCATATAGATCTCATGGAGAAGTCTCCATACCACAGTAGGGCTTGGTCTAGGGTTTGGAAGAAAAACCTGTCGAACGCGCCGTCGCTCGTTTGGACCGGCGAAAAGAGGGAATTCGTATGCGGATGCGAAGATGACCCTTTCTCACTGGGTTCGTCTTCTTCCTCTTTGAAGAATTGAATTTGGGTGTCATTTGTGCAAATTGAAGTAAAAATGCACTAATTGAAAAGTGGAGAAGGATGTGATTATACCTCCCGAAATCAAAGTATGTCGAAGAGAACGACGATCACCTCACGAATCCAAATTTTGGAATGATTTCACCACTTGGATTGGAAGATAGAAGATGGTGAAGAACTAGGGTTCGGGGCTCCTTCGCGGCTGCTGCTGCTGTTTAGATGTAGTTTGGAAGCAATGAAGAAGAAAGGCTCTCGGGCTCTGGCTATATAACCTGAAACCCTCAACCGAACTCGGGCCGAATTCGGTCAGAGCTCTGGCCGAATTTGCCTATGGTTCTTTATAGTTGATTTTTGCCATTCTTTTTCATTGTCTAATTTCAAATATTTAATTCAAAGATTAGTTATTTTAGCCTTCAAAACATAATTAATATTATTTTATGAATTAAATGTCGTTACACAGCGACTGTCTCAGATTAGCTATAGGAGTACTGTCCCAGCTGGCGGAGGTTCACCGGGGAACTCTTAAGTACCGCTTCGCTTCAACCGTAGTTGTGGTGACAGACAGACTCTTTATTGGCTTGTCTCTAACACAGTTTTTGCGTATTGAGATATAATCATAAAACAAAATTAATTAATATTATTGACGTCCAAAATTCCTAATTCTCGACGTAAATAATTGAAACGATCTTCCGCTAGAGGTTTAGTGAAAATGTCAGTTAGTTGATTTTCAGTATCTATATATACAAGGTCTATATCTCCATTTTGATGATAATCTCTAAGAAAATGATGTCGAATCTCGATATGTTTAGTACGAGAGTGACATACTGGATTCTTAGTCAAATTATTAGTGCTCGTGTTATCACAGAAAATAGGAATATGTGTATAAAATAAATCATAGTCTTCCAAGGTTTGTTTCATCCATAAAATCTGAGCACAACAACGTCCTGCGGCGATATATTCAGCCTCTGTTGTTGATAGGGCTACAGAATTTTGCTTTTTACTAAACCATGAGACTAAAGCCTTGCCTAAGAAATGACAAGTGCCGCTGGTACTTTTTATATCAACTTTGCATCCAGCAAAATCTGCATCCGAATAACCAGTAAGGTCAAAGGACTTAGTTTTGGGATACCACAAGCCAACAGAAGAAGTGCCCTTAAGGTATCGAAAGATACGCTTAACTGTGGACAGATGTGATTCCTTTGGGTTAGCTTGAAAACGTGTACATAGGCAAACACTAAACATTATATCTGGACGACTAGCAGTTAAATAAAGTAAACTACCAATCATATCTTGATACTTACGTGTGTCGACTGGCTTGCCTTGTTCATCTGAATCAAGCTTTGTTGAAGTTGCCATTGGAGTGCCAATAGGTTTGACATTGTCCAGATCGAACTTCTTTAGCAAATTTTTTGTGTACTTGGCTTGATTTATGAATATCCCATTGTTAGTTTGTTTGATTTGCAATCCGAAAAAGAATTTCATCTCTCCCATCATGCTCATCTCAAACTCATTCTTCATACACTTAGAAAATTCTTGACAGAGAGATTCATCAGTGGATCCAAATATAATATCATCAACATAGATTTGAATTAAAAGAAGTTTGCCATTAAAAGACTTAATAAACAGTGTAGTGTCAACCTTGACTTTTAAAAACCATTGTCAAGTAGAAAAGAGCTTAGACGATCATACCAAGCACGAGGGGCTTGTTTTAAACCGTATAAGGCTTTCTTCAACTTGAAAACATGATCAGGGTTTTTGAAATCCGTGAAACCCGGAGGTTGTGCTACAAAAACTTCTTCTTTTATAAAACCATTTAAAAATGCACTCTTGACATCCATTTGAAAAAGTTTGAAATCATGAAAATATGCAAATGCACATAACATGCGAATGGATTCTAATCTCGCAACTGGGGCATAAGTCTCATCGTAGTTGGTACCTTCTTCTTGATTGTATCCTTGAGCTACGAGTCGAGCCTTATTACGAGTCACTAAACCATTCTCATTCAATTTATTTCGGAATACCCAACGGGTGCCAATGTCCGGACGATCAATAGGCTTGGGAACAAGTTCCCAAACTTTATTCCGTTCAAATTGGTTTAATTCCTCTTGCATAGCATCTATCCAAAAACTATCACTACATACTTCATCAATGGATTTGGGTTCTAGCTGTGAAATAAAAACAACACTAGAAATAATATTTCTACTGGATGTACGAGTACTTACACCTTTGGTAATATCACCAATTACCAAATCCTTTGGATGATCAGCTATAAATTTCAATCTTTTCGGCAGACTCTGAAGGTAGCTGGTTCTTGGATCTTCTCTAGGAGGTTCAGCTAGTATCGAGCTTGGTTGAGAATTAGCTGTTGTTGAGCTTGGTACAGTGGGATCTTCATCATTATCATCGATAGTCATTTGATTCAGTTCATCAAAAGTGACGTTGATTGACTCTTCGATGATCATGGTTCGTTTGTTGAAGACTCTGTATCCTTTGCCCTTGGCCGCATAACCTAAAAATATACCTTCATCGGCCTTTTCGTCAAACTTTCCCAAATTGTCTTTTGTATTAAGAATAAAACATTTACAACCAAATATTCTAAAATATGAAACAGATAGAATTCTATCAAACCATAACTCAAATGGAGTCTTCTTCGATTTGGCTCGAATTAGAACTCTATTGAGAACAAAGCAAGCAGTATTGACAGCTTCAGCCCAGAAATATTTGGGTAGACTAAACTGGTTTAACATCACTCTGGCCATTTCGGTTAGAGTTTTGTTCTTACGTTCCATAACTCCATTTTGTTGTGGAGTCCTAGGGCAGGAAAACTTGTGTATGAAATCGTATGTGTCACAAAATTGCTCAAAATCAGCATTCTCGAATTCGCCTCCATGATCGCTTCTGATTCGAGTGATCATGTAACCTTTTTCATTCTGAACTTTCTTGCAAAAGGCGACAAATTCGGATAATACATCATTCTTGCGTGTCAAGAAGTATACCCACGTGTATCTAGAGAAATCATCTACAATTACAAAAGCATAAAGTTTACCTCCGAGGCTAGCAACTCTGCTAGGACCAAATAAGTCCATATGAAGCAATTATAGAGGTCTAGTAGTACATACTGCGTTTAATGACTTGAATGTGGATCTAGTAGCTTTGTTCCTTTCACATTGGTTGCATACCGAATCCTTCTTGAATGTAATGTCCGGTAAACCGCGTACTAGTTTCTTTGTGGATTATCTTGATATTGTGTCCATATTTGCGTGACCGAGTCTCATATGCCACAGATGACTCTCATCGCTTTTAGCCATTAAGCATCTACCTGAAATGTTAGTTTCTTCCAATAAATAGAAAATATATATATTGTCTTCCCTGATACCTTCAAAGATAGTACTACCAATTGAGCTATGAACTATAGTACATTTGTCTTTGCTGAGTAGATTACGTTTCAACTCGGTAACCAGACAGAAATCTTTAATAACAGGATAGGGAGACTTACCAACATCACCGATACCAATGATATACCCTTTCAAGTTATTACCGAAGAAAACATAACCTTCCTTCTTTTTCTTCGACAGTGTTGCAAATAATGTAGCATCACCGGTCATATGCCGTGAACAACCGCTGTCGAGGATCCATTTACTTTTAGCATGTGAAGGGTGTTCCACCTACAAAACAGTTTGCAGATAAAACTTTTGGTACCCATTTCTTGTAGGATCCTGAATTGTTAGCTTTTGGTATCCATGCATAAATGCTTAAATCAACAAGCTTTCTCATTCTATATGCAGATAAAATATGACCAATGAGGCCACAATAATGACATTGTGCATGTCGAGTGATGAAAGCTGAGTGGTGTGCATGATTGGTAGGTTTAGGTTTTCTAGTATAGAAGAAAGCATGCCTATAATCCTGTTTGGGCTTAACCTTTTGGGGTAAAGGTTTGATAGGGTTAGGTCTGACAGTGTTTGGCTTGGGAATGTTCCGACTTTTTGGTAAGTGACACGTGTTAGGATAGGAAGCAGCAAGCTCAGGCTATTTTTCTAACCTAATTTCTAATCTTTTGGAAGTGTCATACAACTTAGTATAATCAGAAGTGAGTGATTCCATTCTGATTTGTGCAGTTTGAAGACTTTTCTTCTCTTTAGAAAGTTCTTCCTTGAGTTGGTCAATAACTTTGTCTTTCTCTTCAGATAACTTGGTAGTCTCGTGTAATAAGAGCTTTATTGAAGAAAGCTCACCAGACTCACTAACATTATTTCTAACCTCAACTAGTAGGTCGATAAGTCTACCTATTTCACCTTTGTACTCTTTGAGTACCTTCTTAGAGGTCTGATACTTGCTACGTAGTTTTCTGTAATCAGTCATCAGGTCACTGAAGGCATCTCCTAATTGCTCAAAGGTGAAGTCATCATAAGTATCAAGTACATGTTCAGTAGGTACCTGATCGGATGCCATAAAGCATACGTTTGTAGAGTCTTCTGATTGTTCGTCTTCTGAGTCGCTGGCTTCACTTTCATGCCATATGCTGGTGTTGGCATACTTCCGTGATGTTGATCTTTTCAGGTTTCCATTTTCATATCTGTTGCTCTTCTTGCTTGATGATGAGTTTCTAGGACAATCCTTCTTCATGTGTCCCTTCTTCTTGCAGCCGTAGCAGACAGCGTCATCTTGATACCAGTTGTTGCTGTTGTTTTCTTTGGCGCTCTTCTCATGTCTCATGAATCTCTTGAATTTCCTTGCCAGGAGTGCTTGATCTTCAGCATCAGATTCACTGCTGTCTGAGTCACCTTCAGCAGCTTTTCTGTACTGAGCCTTGAAAGCGATCGTCTTCTCCTTTGGTACAGGCTCTTCAAAATCTTGTAGCTCCAGTTCATGAGTGAGTAGCTTACCCATGAGTACTTCGAGGGACATAGTTGTGAGATCGTTCCCTTCAATGATTGCAGTAGCCTTTGGAATCCAGTTCTTGGTGAGAGCTCACAGGAGTTTGCGAATCTTTTCATGGTTACTGTAATCTTTGCCTAGGGAGGACAAAGGATTTACAATATCCAAGAACCTCTCGAACATCTGAGTAACTATTTAGTTGGGCTTCATCTTGAACACCTCATACTCTTGAGTAAGTCAGCTGACTTTAGATTCTTTGACTTGAGTCGTGCCTTTATGTGTGACTTCAAGTAGCTTCCACACTTTATTAGCCGTTGTGCAGATAGACACCCTGTTAAATTCAGTTATGTCTAAAGCACAAAAAAGAGCATTAATGGAACGTGCGTCAAGACTGGCCCTTTTCTTTTCTTCTTCTGTATATCTGCTATAGGGTTTTTCAACTAAAACTCCATCAACATTTATACGAGGTGGCTTTTGATAACCATCAAGAACAATGGACCATAAATTAAAGTCAAGTGATTTCAAGAAGAAACTCATCCGTGTTTTCCAATAGGTATAGTTCGTACCATCAAACAGTGGAGGTCTGTTTGTGGCCTGGCCTTCACTTGTGAATTTCACAGTTGCCATGTGTTGTGTTGTGATCTATATAAAAGTTAATTAAAATAAATAAATAATTGCACTGTTACCTTGCTTTACCTGTAACAACCGCTCTGATACCAATTGTAGGAACAAAATAGTAAAACGTAATACTCTAGAGGGGGTGAATAGAGATGGCAGCGGAATAATGCTAATTAAAAAATGTTAGCAGCACAATCACAGAATATTAATCACAACTAAAATAATATAAAGGCAAAGTTAAGAGAACAAACGCAAAGACAGCGATGTATACTGGTATTCCTCTGTTGAGGACTAATCCAGTCGGTAGAACTCTTGCTACCAGTGGAATCCAATATTGGAAAACTGTAAGTTTTCTTACGAAGTCCTTGCAACTTCTACAACGCGAGCTTTGATACGAAGAACTCGTCCAACTTCAAATGTGAAGAGGTATTCTTCAATCAAGCCTTCTGATTACAATCTCTCAAAAACTTCTAGACCATACCGTACTGGCAAATCGACTAGAGGATTGTAACTGGCTTGGAATCTGAAATTGAAAGCTCTAGAAAACTCTTTGGAAGACTGAAAGCTTTAGATAGAGGGAAGATTGAAAGTGAATGAGTGAGTTGAAATGATCGAAATCCTTCTCTATTTATAGGTGTTCCAAAGACAGTATTCTGACAGAATTCGAGCATAATTCGGGCAGAACTCTATGAGCAAATTTTGGTCAAATCTGTAACTGCAGGAGGACCAAGTAACAAGAATTCAAAATCACAATGGCCACCAACCGAACTCTGGTCGAACTCTGGCCGAACTCGGCCCGAGTTCTGTCAGGGTTTAGTTAGGGTTTTAAAAAGCTTTTTGGTGATTTTTGAAAACCTTTTTGTAAACCTTTTTGAGAGGTCATTTTAAAAAAAAATAATTTGAACTCATTTAAGTGTAGCCTATTTGCCAGTACGACTCGGTGTACAACATATTCCTAGACTCAAATAAAATGAAAAATACATTGCATAAGGAATTACAGACTCGAACAAGCAAACAGATCTTCGGTCTTGAATTCAGTGGATAGCCATTCTTGATCATGTCCAAGAATCCGAGATGTCCCGACTAGCTTCGTATATCCAGACAGAGTTTGATCAATTATTAAAATCAGGTTGACCATATGACCAATGGGCCAACACAGTTGACCATAGTTTGACTTAGGTTTGATTTTAGGGTTGACCAGAGTTGACCAAGAGTTGACTTTGGTCTAGATTGATCTAGATTCATGTAGAATGCCTGATTTGCATCTTATTATCATTGTAGACTCATAGTGACTTGTACTGTTCTATAGGAGACAGACACCATTCCTCGGACAGTATATATTCTCCAGATTCACAGGATACAGGCGAGTACATTCTCTGATCATT
The DNA here is from genome assembly GCA_029216955.1 of Iris pallida. Lineage (NCBI taxonomy): Eukaryota > Viridiplantae > Streptophyta > Magnoliopsida > Asparagales > Iridaceae > Iris > Iris pallida. The sequence goes on along the minus strand of JANAVB010025399.1, from coordinate 13,506,828 downwards.
TCATATCCTACATTAGGAGTATTTTCCTGCTTTAGATTACTTTACATGATGCTGACACGTTGGAAACACGGATTAGTACTATATGGATCTTGTTGTGCGATGTTATCCCCTTAGCGGATTCATCGGGTACTCGTGTTCGCATACTTTATCGTGAGCATCGTGTACTCCTTGTATTCGTGATATTCGTGTACAAATCGTGCGAAATCGTGTATATTCATGTGTTTACATGATCTCGTGTGCGACTATACTTCGTGTGCAATAACATAACATAACTAGATCCTTGTGTATTGATTGGGGCGGGGGAGTAGAAGTGGTTATGTATTCAATCCATTAGATTACTCGTGTACAACCTCTGTAGATTACTCGTGTACAACATCGTGCCATTTACATAACCATCTTGTGCTCTGAATCACTAGACACTGTTAGTTCTCTATATACTGTAGCTATTTATTTACAGTCTTTCCTGTTTATCATATTATTCTTCAGTTTCTTGTATCTTACTCTTTAGCATGATTATATATTCTGACCTGCTATGATTTGTTGAGATGTACTGTGCTCGCTCCTGTCCTGACTGGACCTGTTGAAATATTACAGAGGACAAGGCTGAGGTATTCTGCCCTACTTACTACGGTGCCACACTAGACGAGTGCCTAGACTTGGAACAGCAGCAGGATCCACTAGGAGTAGATGACACTCCCTTAGACTAGGATTGTCTTTACTTTTCTTGGATTACTGTATATGAATTTCAGAGATATTGGGATATGTATTTATTTAGACACTTAGAATTCTGGATTTGTATCTCTGTGATGTTCTTTCCTGGATATTATCTTTTATATCATTCTACCTTATCCTGTTCTACCTTAGCTGTGATTGAGATATATTCTGTTATGTCACCCCCATTCGGGGAGTATAACTGTTTATTACCTTTAACTGTTAGATGTTGAGACCTAGGACAGCGTTCTACCGCCGACACTGCGGCGTAGGCTGGACGTACCCACGTCTCGTGCCCTTACTCTAGGTTCCGGGTCGTGACACGTTTTTAGTGGTGGCCCATGCAGGTCTAGGTTGGAAATGTATTGGTATTCCAACTTGAATATCACTGTAGCCTGCAGTAGGAATTAGTATATTATTGAAGGTACTCAATCACACTAGGAAAATTTCCTTATCAGATTCCGTATATCTATTTTGCTGCTTATTGTCTTCCTTAGAAATTTTAAACTGTCCTTCTTTAATTTTTTGACTCATTCTCAGTAATTGTTTCTTGTTTGATCTGTGTCTCCAGGATGGTCGAGACGAGATCGCATCGCCCCGTGACGGGAGATGCTGGAGAGGGGTCTGCCACCTCTCGTGTCCAACAACCAGCTACCGGTGCCACAGGGCCAGTGCAGCCCTCAGGAGTCAGTGTTTCTGGCACCTTTGGAGGAACACCTCCACCAGCCAGGAGGCAAAGTCCTATGATTCCTGAGATCCTTTTACTGCAGCAGCCTCCGCCTGCGAGGATGGTAGTTGCTGCAGCAGACGAGGCAGACTACTGATTTCCGTCAGGGGATCGACGAGGCATACTAGCTGGTTCGCACCACAGTCGAGATGATTACTGCACAGGGGGCCCAGCAGCAGCCCTATTGGAGGGAGAAGGACATTCAGGAGTTCCAGAAGATGCATCCTCAGGAGTTCTTCGGTATAGAGGGCATTCACATCGCAGACGACTGGATAGAGCATATTGAGGAGATCTTCCGACTGGCGGAGATACCAGATTGACTCCAGATCGAGGCGGCGGGCAGCCAGATGCAGGACTTAGCCCGTGCGTGGTATCAGGCAAATCCCAGGGTGGGAATTGAGGGCCAGACTTGGGCCCAGTTTAAGGAGCTATTCAAGGAACAGTTCTTTCCTGATGTGGCCTTGGGAGGTATCGAGGCACAGTTCGAGGGTCTGGTTCAGGGGAACCAGACGGTAGCTGAGTATGCCGGAAAGTTCTACAGATTGGCCCAATTTATAGATGACTTGACCGAGAAGACGAAGGCGAGGAAGTTTTGCCGAGGACTGATTAGAGAGATTTGATCGCTGACTAAGAGCGACCGGAATACCACATTTGCTGAGATATTTTCTGGGGCCATGGCGGCGGAAGACGACCTAGGGCTGAAGTAGAAGAGGGGTCACGACTTCCAGGGTGGCAGTAGCAGTCAGGGGCAGGCCAAGAGGCCTCACTTCCAGCAGCACTTTCAGCAGCAGAGGCCAGTTCAGCAGCACCAGCATCAGGGTCGTACAACTTTTTAGCAGGTGCAGCACCAGCAGCAGAGAGGGCAGCAGGCACCCAGGCAGCAGGCTATTAGTTGTACTTTTTGTAAGAAGCCTGGGCACAAGTCGGATGAGTACAGGAAGAGACTCGGTAGATGCTTGATGTGTGGTTCAGCGGACCATCAGATGCGAGAGTGTCCAGTTGCGTCGATGCATCCGATACCAGGAGGAGCTGGGGCAGCCAAGGCTCCAGCAGGGCAGCATAGGGGACCAGCCCTGCAGACCCAGCCGCAGAGGTTCCAGCAACACTAGTAGCAGACACGAGGTGGACAGCAGGGGCGAGCTTTCGCCATGGCAGCTGAGGATGCCGAGGCCATCGGAGAGCTGATAGCAGGTTCGGTTCTTCTCGACACCCTTCCAGTATTTGCACTCTTTGATTTCGGGGCTTTCCACAGCTTTGTGTTAGTATCGTATGCTATTAGACATAGTTTGGTTTCTGAACCATTGCCTAGGACCTGCAAGATCATGATCGAGGGTGGGGTCATCCTCGTGAGTGATGTTTGAAGAGGGCGGAGCGTCTTATTGGGAGGCCAAAAGTTGGGGGTGAGTTTACTAGTCATGCCATTACCGAACTACGATATAGTATTAGGTATGGACTGGCTCAGTAGACACCACGCCCGTATTGATTGCCGAGGGGGTAGAGTTTTGTTCGGGGCACCAGGAGAGCCAGAGTTTGAGTACACCCGACGGCAGACAGAGCAGGACGGTAGAGTCTTCTGTGGAGCTTTAGTTGAGAAGCAGGTGGCTCCGCATCCCTTGATCGCAGAGTTTATGGACGTATTCCCAGAGGAGTTGCCAGGGCTTCTACCGGACAGAGATGTAGAGTTCTCGATAGACTTGGTTCCCGACACGGAACCAATTTCTAAGCATGTCTATCGAGTGAACAACAGTGAGTTGGTGGAGCTGAAGAAGCAGGTGGATGAGCTGCAGGACAAGGGCTTCATCCGATCTAGTTCTTCACCTTGGGGTGCACCGATACTCTTCGTACCCAAGGGTCGGTACAGATGTGTATCGACTACAGGACACTTACAACCTGACAATCAAGAACAGATACCCACTGCCGCGGCTCGATGATCTCTTTGATCAGTTGAGCGGAGCTCGGGTGTTCTCCAAGATTGATTTGAGGTCGGGTTATCACCAGGTGAAGGTAAAGGGAGAGGATATTCCCAAGACCGCTTTGAGGACGCGGTACGGGCAGTTTGAGTTTTTGGTTATGTCGTTTGTGCAAACCAATGCACCAGCAGTATTTATGAATCTAATAAACAAGGTGTTCCCCCAGTACTTAGACAAGTTCGTGGTGGTGTCCATTGATGATATCTTGGTATATTCCAAGACAGAGAAGGAGCACGAGGAGCATCTGCGGATAGTGCTAGAGACTCTCAGGAGGGAGCAGCTTTATGGAAAACTCTCCAAGTGTGAGTTTTTCTTAGATCGGGTGGACTTCTTGGGGCATGTGGTGACTGGAGATGGTATCTCAGTTGACCCCAAGAAGATTATAGCAGTTGAGGCTTGGACAGCGCCGACTTTAGTGGCAGAGATCAGGAGTTTCCTGGGGCTGGCAGGATACTATAGGAGATTTGTGCAGGATTTCTCCCGGGTTGCAGAGCTGTTGACTAGGTTGACCCGGAAGGATGTTGCATATGTTTGGTCAGAGAAGTGTCAGGCAGCTTTTGATGAGTTGAAGAAGCGGCTTACGACAGCTCCAATTCTGATATTGCCTTCAGGATCGGGTGGATTCACTATTTATAGTGATGCTTCAGGGAAGGGGCTGGGTTGTGTCTTGCAGCAGCATGGGAAGGTGATTGCCTATGCTTCCAGACAATTGTGCCCCCATGAGAAGAACTACCCTACTCATGACCTGGAGCTGGCGGCGGTGATTTTTGCTTTGAAGTTGTGGAAGCACTATCTGTATGGCGAGAGGGTAGAAATTTTCATAGATTACAAGAGCTTGAAGTATGTGTTTACACAGAAAGAGCTCAACATGAAGCAGCGCAGATGGCTAGAGTTGATGAAGGACTTTGACATCTCACTTCAGTATCACCCAGGGAAGGCCAACGTGGTTGCCGATGCCTTGAGTAGGTATCCGACAGCCATGTGTTTGACTATGGACCGGCACTTGCTTGCAGACTTGGAGAGCCTTGGGATTGAGGGATTGTGCCCGGAGTGCAGATGCAGTTATGGGGCCTTCAGATACAGTCGGACTTTATGGACAGGATCAAGGCGACACATTCGAGGATGTGGCTCTGCGGTGTATTCGAGAGCATATCAGTGCAGGATTGGAGGATGGCGAGTTTTTACTTGCAGAGGATGGTGCCCTGAGGCACGGTTCCAGGTTATGTGTGCCTAGCGGGGAGCTCAGAGAGCAGATCATGCAGGAGGATCACAAATTATTGTACTCTATACATCATGGTGCCAACAAGATGTATAGAGATCTGCGAGAGCATGTCTGGTGGTACGGGATGAAGCGGAAGGTGTCCCACTTCGTAGCTAGATGCTTGGTCTGTCAGTAGGTCAAGGCAGAGAGGCAGAGGCCCAGAGGATTATTGCAGCCGTTGCCCATTTCAGAGTGGAAGTGGGAACACATCACCATAGATTTCGTATCTGGGTTACCGCGTACACCATGAGGGAAAGACGCAATTTGGGTCATCGTGGACAGGTTGACCAAATCGGCCCACTTCTTGCTATTCAAGGTGGGTACGTCTACAGAGAGGCTTGCAAAGTTGTATATGAGGTAGATAGTCAGGATTTACGGAGTTCCCGTCAGCATAGTTTTAAATCGGGATAGTCGCTTTACTTCCCATTTTTGGAGGAGTCTGCAGACTAGTTTGGGCACTCAGCTCAAGTTTAGTACTACATACTACCCCCAGACGGACGGACAGTCAGAGAAGACTATTCAGACACTTGAGGATATGCTGCGGACGTGCGTCCTGGATTTTGGAGGTTCCTGGAAGGATCACCTACATTTGGTGGAGTTTGCTTACAACAACAGTTTTCAGGCCAGCATTGAGATGTCACCGTTTGAGGCTCTATACGGGCGTAGGTGTCGTACACCCTTATCTTAGGATGATGTTGGAAAGCGAGCTTTACTGGGATGAGAGATGGTTGTTGACGCAGCCGAGAAGGTGAAGCTCATCAGGGACAGACTTCGCATGGCGCAGGACAGACATCGGCAGTGGACCGATAGCTACCGGACGCCGTTGGAGTTTGAGGTACAGACTTAGAGATAGGATTAGAAGTAGGTTGTTTCTTTGTTTTGTTTGATTGATCATGTTTGATTTTTAGTAACTTGAGACATTGCTTGTGATTAGGTTGGAGATATAGTTTTTTTGCGGATATCTCCGACTCATGGTATGATACGTTTTGGTGGAGGTGGGAAGCTTAGCCCGCGCTTCATCGGCTCTTTCGTTATCAGCGTGAGAGTCGGTGATGTGGCATACAGGCTAGACTTGCCACCTGCACTAGGGGGAGTTCACAACATATTCCACGTATCACAGTTGAGACGGTATGTGGCTGACCCTAGCCATGTGCTCGATTATTCGGAGATTGAGGTTGGACCTACTCTCAGTTATCTAGAGCAGCCTGTAGAGATTCTGGATCGCCGAGAGAAGGTATTGAGGAACCAGGTGAAACCTTTGGTATGCGTCGCATGGAGGCATCACTCTCCAGGAGTGTCTACCTGGGAGCGGGAGGATGAGATGCGCGAGCGGTACCCCTATCTTTTTGGACCTTGAGGTATACTTTTCTATCCTTCTCAACAGTTTAGTTTCGCCTTTAATTTCGAGGACAAAATTATTTTAAGGAGGGTAGATTTGTCACTACCACTTTTCTAGCTTGAGGGTATTTTGGACATTTTTAAAATTTTGGAATTATTTGGAATTATTATTTATTATTTAGATTTATTAGAATTAATGTAATTTTTAGTGATTTTTAGTATAATTGATTTTGGTCCTATAGTTGACTTTGACTAGTGTTGACTAGGAGACTAACCTAGAGGCTAACCTAGGTAATGGCTACTTGGTTAGGTTATGTAACCCTAGCTTGACCTAAGTTAGTGGCTTTTAATTCATTAGAATTTATTAGGAGAAATTAGGAATTTATTTGATTAAGGAATGTCTTGTGATTTCACAAGTCATTATATGACTTAAAGCCTTAAAAGCCCATAGGCCCACACCATGAACCAAACCCTAACCCTAATCAGCCCATGGCTGGTCACATTGATCCCTTTCCCCTATTTAATCCCCTCCTAGAAGTTAGGGCTAGCCTCCATTAGGATTATTGTAAGTTTGGAAAGAGGTGAGTCCCCATCTTCCTTAAATCATAGAAAATTCATTTCAACTCCTTTTTCCTACAAACTAATTGCATTAGGACCTAAATTTAGTCTACTTGCTGTTGGTATTGAGTATTTGCAGGGAAGAAACAATTTTAGGAAGTTTTGGTAACTTGAGGAACCATTCCATTTGGGGGTTTTGAGCCTTTGCTCATCAATAGGTATATTTAAATTCCCTTCATAAATTCCTGATTTTATTGCATTTCTAGGATGCCCTAGGCCTACCCTAGCTGTAGGACTAGCTAACCCTAGAATTCGAGTCCATTTTGTGTCCGTATCGGACACGTATCAACCCATGTGTGTAGGTGTTTGGTGAAATGCCTCGAAGAATATTTGGACCTGTTTTTAGGAAACTATTTGAATAGGAATTAGGGTTTGGACCTCGCTTATGGTTTTCTATTGCACTGAGCATGTATTAGTGTCGGGGCGAGTCGACACAGACACGGGAACACGCGGGTGCGTGTGCACGCGCGGCACTGTAGCTCCCCTGCTACTCGGGGCTTGCTGTGCAGTGCACACGCCACTTCGACACTTGATAATCGACACAGACCTTGTGGCGACCACTGACACCACGTGTGTCAAGTGGCACGAACCCTCGTGTCGTGTCGGACACGATATTGTGCGTGCACGGGGCACGCGCTGTGTATATCAGTGTTCTTTTGGGTTCACTGTTTTATTTCGATTTTGAATGCTTTTAATAGTGTTTTTAATTGCTAATTTGATCCTAAATATAATGTATTAACTATGTTAGACTAGATTCACATATTATTATAGGTTTAATGTGGATAATTGGATTGGAAATTGGGGTTTACTACATGTTCTGATACACAGGTCCTGATATTGATTTTCCCTTTTCCCCAAATGTTTCAATCACTGTTTTTGTAATATTTTTCACTGATTTTGATCCCCACATATTTGTTGTTTTGGGTTAATGCAATATTGCATTCAAAATTGGGTTTTTGTATGTGTTATTGGAAATTGGCATGTGAAGTGATTCAATCTCTATTGACTGATACTTAATTCATCCTTTTGTAAACTGATTACCTGTTAACTGTAATTCCAGATTCATATGTTGGTTAGTTCATTGCTTGGGTTAATTTTCCTGTGTACTCACAAGCCATTGCACTTCGAATTAGACTTTGAGTATGAAATGGGATTTTGGATTTGGTGTTGGATTTTCCGAATGATAGTGGATACATTGGTTGCCAGAGAATTGTTCCTTAAATCATCCTGAACTGATTCCTTTTTCCTTATTTATAACTGAATTGTTTCTTTCCTCCTAATGAACTGATTGTTCATGAGTGAATGAATATTCCCTGTTTTCCTTCCTTAACTGTTACTATTTTTCTAGTTTTCCTAATAACCTAAGATCTCTGATTTCCTTTTGTTGTATGCACTGTTTCAAGTGAACTGAGATTAGTTCCTTTAACTATACTACAAATGAATGTCTAGTTTAAATTCTTAAATTCCTGAACTAATCTTCCCTTAATATCCTAAACTGCAAACCAAACTGGGACTGAACTGAGGATGGTTGTGAAACCTGGAATTGGTTTCCTGTCCTTTCTTGAACTGTATTCACTGATTTATCCCTGAACACTGCCATGGTTTCTAACACCCTCACACCCTCAAGAGTCACACACACACTTGTATATTTTGTGTCCCCTCTCTCTCTTTACATATGTATACATATATATAAATTGAGATACATATATAAGTTTCCTATATATATATAAGTGTGTGTGCTTTTATATATATATTAGAAATATATATATATGTGATATATATATAGGTAGCCTACATGTTAGGTATAATCCTATATTAGATTATAATATATATCTTTGTGTGTTTTATAGTTAGGCTTATAGATTGACTTGTGTAGATGTGTTATAGGTTGGCCTATGGCATGGTATGTCTAGTATGGAGTCTAGAATAGACTGTTTAGCCTTGATAGGACCTACAATGGATTGTTTGACCTAGTGAGACTTGGTTAGATCCAGTTGACCATAGTTTGACTTAGGTTTGATTTTAGGGTTGACCAGAGTTGACCAAGAGTTGACTTTGGTCTAGATTGACCTAGATTCATGTAGAAGGCATTGATTTGCATCTTATTATCATTGTAGACTCATAGTGACTTGTACTGTTCTATAGGAGACAGACACCACTCCTCGGACAGTATATATTCTCCAGATTCACAGGATACAGGCGAGTACATTCTCTGATCATTTCATATACTGTATTAGGAGTATTTTCCTGCTTTAGATTACTTTACATGATGCTGACACGTTGGAAACACGGATTAGTACTATATGGATCTTGTTGTGCGATATTATCCCCTTAGCGGATTCATCGGGTACTCGTGTTCATGTACTTTATCGTGAGCATCGTGTACTCCTTGTATTCGTAGTATTCGTGTACAAATCGTGTGAAATCGTGTATATTCATGTATTCACATGATCTCGTGTGCGACTATACTTCGTGTGCAATAACATAACATAACTAGATCCTTGTGTATTGATTGGGGCGGGGGAGTAGAAGTGGTTATGTATTCAATCCAGTAGATTACTCGTGTACAACCTCTGTAGATTACTCGTGTACAACATCGTGACGTTTACATAACCATCTTGTGCTCTGAATCACTAGACACTGTTAGTTCTCTATATATATAGCTATTTATTTACAGTCTTTCCTGTTTATCATATTATTCTTCAGTTTCTTGTATCTTACTCTCTAGCATGATTATATATCCTAACCTGCTATGATTTGTTGAGATGTACTGTGCTCGCTCATGTCCTGACTGGACCTGTTGAAATATTACAGAGGACGAGGCTGAGGCGTTCTGCCCTACTTACTACGATGCCACACTAGACGAGTGCCTGGACTTGGACCAGCAGCAGGATCCACTAGCAGTAGATGACACTCCCTTAGACTAGGATTGTCTTTACTTTTCTTGGATTACTGTATATGGATTTCAGAGATATTGGGATATGTATTTATTTAGACACTTAGAATTTTGGATTTGTATCTCTGTGATGTTCCTTCCTGGATATTATCTCTTATATCATTCTACCTTATCCTGTTCTACCTTAGCTGTGATTGAGATATATTCGGTTATGTCACCCCATTCGGAGAGTATAACTGTTTATTACCTTTAACTGTTAGATGTTGAGACCTAGGACAGCGTTCTACCGCCGATACTGCGGCGTAGGCTGGACGTACCTACGTCTCGTGCCCTTACTCTAGGGTGCTGATCGTGACACTACAGGGGGTAGCTTTCGAATGGTTCTACAGTCTGCTTGACGGATGTATCAATTTATTCAAAGACTTGGAGAGGTTGTTCCTCAACAGGTTTTATGAGAGCGGCATGCATGTTAGTATGTCACCCTCATCGAGACCAAACAAAGGAGGACTAAGTCTGTCATCGCCTTCATCGAACGCTTCAGGCGGCTAGCATTGAAGTTGCCCTTCGGCATACCAGACTCAGAACTTATGGATGCTTGTCGACATAACTTCCTTCCTACAGTGAAGTTTTGTCTGGGTATACATAAGTATGATACATGGCCCGCTTTCTTTGGGGCCGCTGATGCTGCTGAGAATGATGTTCCTAACTTGAAACTACTGGGGTTGAAAATACCCAAATCCGAAGACAAGGGCAAGCATTCTCAAACTATTGTTGTTCGTGGGGGTAATAGGAAAGAAGTTCTGAAGGTCGACACATCCAAAGGAGCTTCCAATTCTCAGGGCGCCTCCGATAAGCCTAAGGAGAACTTCTCCTTTGACGAAGACGATGTCATTACTATCTTTCACACATTGACGAAAGGTAATAAGCTGATATTGCCTCTACCATGACGTCCCGCAGAGGCGAGCCAACTCAACGATCCTAAGTACTGTCTCTATCATCAGTATGTACATCACTCTACCAAGGACTGCATCGTCCTAAAAAAGAAGATACAACAGCTTATCGACAGCCAAGTGATCAACATCGAAGCTGAAGACAAGGTCGTATCTTCTAACATGATCTCTATTCAGTTTGGTGACTTTCCTCCCATAAAGGTCCCAGACAGCGTGGTTTCGATTCCCAAGGCAATAATGGAAGTCGTCAACCTAACGCCAGCTCGCAGCTCAACCTTGGTGCCACTCACGACTGAACGTAGTGAGATCATGTGGGTCCATCCGAACCTTGTGCAAAAAGTGACACAGGGGGTGGTACCTTCCAAAGAAAAAAGGGGTAAAAAGTACAAGTCATGCCATATGGTATCCTCTTCCATCTACGAGGTTCTATCTGGTAAAACACGATCGGGGAAGACTTATCTTCGGACATACGACCCCGCACAAGAAGAAGCAGTACCCTCTCAACCGCCTGCTGCCCCCATAAGCTCAGAAGCCGGCCCGTCCAAGCCTCCAACAACGGACAAAGCCAAGCAGAAGGAGACGTGGTTTGACAAATCTCTGAAGGTGCCAGCTCCCGAAGGCATGTAACGGCCCTACAACTTTGACATACTAGCTCGGCTAGCCAATACACCTGCCAGGTTGTCTCTGTTCGATCTATTGCGACTCTCCAAAGAAATGCAAAAGGCCTTAAGTGAGGCATTACTACATGCCGACTATTACCTCGCTGAAGTCAAAGCCCCCGCTAAAGATCCTGTTTCCTGTCCCCACTGCCATAGTACTATGGAATTGGTGCCCAATATCACATTTTTACAAGAGGACATGCTACTCAAAAATAATCGTCATGATAGACCCCTATACTATACAGGGTATATCGGGGCGATCAAGGTGGATCGCATGCACATCGATCCAGGATCCTCCCTTAGCATCATTCTTAGAAGTTTGCTTCAAATTCTGGGAATCCCTCTGCATAAGCTATCTGCAACCAATACAACTATCATGGCTTTTGATGCTGGTCGAAGCCATCCGTTGGGCAAGAGCCGTCTCAAATGCCAGATCGGTGATCTCCGAACCGAGGTTTCTGGCTATGTGATTGATGCCAACATATCCTACAACGTCTTGTTGGAACGTCCATAGATACACGAGAACATGATCGTTCCTTCCACACTTCACCAGTGCTTCAAGTCCGTCAACATTGACGGTGTCGTGAAGACGGAGTTTGTCGATGTCGATCCTTTTAAGGGCATCGAAGCTTACTATGGAGATTCGGTACTTTACCAATCTCAGCCCCCCAAGGACGATGGCAACGAAGCTGACAATGAAGCTGAAGAAAATCCATCCTCCAATGATGGTCCCCTGATTATCCGAGTCAAAGGACGTACTACTCCAAAAAGTACTTTGAAGCCTCTCACAATCTGGTGAAAAAGAAGAACCCTGACAAGGTCAAACTATTGACCATCACTCTCAGCAAGACACCCCGGGAGGAACCTATTGATTTTCGTCCTTCCAATCCTGAAGAATTACCCTACATGGTGAACTCGGCCAAGACTTGTTGGCCCATTGGTCATATGGTCAAACTGATTTTAATAATTGATCAAACTCTGTCTCGATATATGAAGCTAGTCAGGATATCTCGGACTCTTGGACATGATCAAGAACAGCTATCTACACAGTTCAAGACCGAAGCAATGTTTGCCTGTTCCAGTCTGTATTTCTTTGAGCAATGTATTTTTCATTTTATTGAGTCTAGGAATACGTTGTACATCGAGTCGTACTGGCAAATAGGCTATTCCAAAATAATTTCAAAATGTCCTTTGTTTTAAAAAATATTCGTATTAACAAAAGCTTCAAAAAGGTTTTCAAAAAGGTTTTCAAAAATCCCCAAAAACTATTTTTAAATACCTAACCTAACCCTGACAGAACTCGGCCAGAGTTCGGCTAGAGTTCGGTTAGTGGCCGTTTTGATTTTTGAATTCTTCTGAACTTGGTCCTCCTGCAGTTGCGGATTTGACTGAGATTTTCTCATAGAGTTCTGCCCGAATTCTGCCCGAATTCTGTCTTTGGAACTCCTATAAATAGAGAAGGATTTCGATCATTTTAACACACTCATTCACTTTCAATCTTCTCTCTTCTAAAAGCTTTCAGTCTTCCAAAGAGTTTTCTCGAGCTTTAAATTTCAGATCCCAAGCCAATTACAATCCTCTAGTCGATTTGCCAGTGCGGTACGGTCTAGACGTTTCTGAGTGATTATAATCAGAAGGCTTGATTAGAAGAATACCTCTTCACAATTGAAGTTGGATGAGTTCTTCGTATCAAAGCTCGCGTTGTAGAAGTTGCAAGGACTTCGTAAGAAAACTTGCGATTTTGCCAATAGTGGATTCAACTGGTAGCAAGAGTTCTACCGACTGGACTAGTCCTCAACAGAGGGAAACCAGTATACATTGCTGTCTTTGTGTTTGTTTTCTTACCTCTACCTTTACATTATTTAGTTGTGATTATTATTCTATGATCTTGCTGCTAACATTTTTTAATTAGCTTTATTTTGCTGCCAACTCTATTCATCCCCCTCTAGAGTATTGTGCTTTACGATTTCGTTCCTATAATTGGTATCAGAGCAAGGTTTTACAGGTAAAGCAAGGTAACATTGTAATTATTTATTCATTTAACTAATTGTTATATAGATCACAGCACAACACATGGCAACTGTGAAATTCACAAGTGAAGGCCAGGCCACAAATAGACCCCCACTGTTTGATGGTACAAATTATACCTATTGGAAAACACGGATGAGTTTCTTCTTAAAATTACTTGACTTTGATTTATGTTCCATTGTTATTGATGGCTATCAAAAGCCACCTCGTATAAATGTTGATGGAGTTTTAGTTGAAAAACCCCATAACAGATATACAGAGGAAGAAAAGAAAAAGGCCAGTCTTGATGCACGTGCTATTAACGCTCTATTTTGTGCTTTAGACAGAACTGAATTTAATAGGGTGTCTATCTGCACAACTGCTAATGAAGTGTGGAAGCTTCTTGAAGTCACACATGAAGGCACGACTCAAGTCAAAGAATCAAAGGTCAGCAGACTTACTCAAGAGTATGAGGTGTTCAAGATGAAGCCCAGTGAAACAGTTACTCAAATGTTCGAAAGATTCTTGGATATTGTAAATCCTTTGTCCTCCCTAGGAAAAGATTACAGTAACCATGAAAAGATTCGCAAACTCTTGCGAGCACTTACCAAGAACTGGATTCCAAAGGCTACTGCAATCATTGAAGGGAACGACCTCACAACCATGTCCTTCGAAGTACTCATGGGTAAGCTACTCACTCATGAACTCGAGCCACAAGATTTTGAAGAGCCTGCACCAAAGGAGAAGACGATCGCTTTCAAGGCTCAGCACAGAAAAGCTGCTAAAGGTGATTCAGACAGCAGTGAATCTGATGCTGAAGATCAAGCACTCCTAGCAAGGAAATTCAAAAGATTCATGAGATATGAGAAGAGAGCCAAAGAAAACAATAGCAGCAACAAGTGGTATCAAGAGGATGTTGTTTGCTATGGCTGCAAGAAGAAGGGACACATGAAGAAGGATTGTCCTACAAACTCATCATCAAGCAAGAAGAGTAACAGGTATGATAAAGGGAACCTGAAGAGATCAATATCACAGAAGTATGCCAATACCAGCATATGGCATGAAAGTGAAGCCAGCGACTCAGAAGACGAACAATCAGAAGACGCTACAAATATATGCTTTATGGCATCCGATCAGGTACCTACTGAACCTGTAGTTGATACATATGATGACTTCACCTTTGAAAAATTAGGAGATGCCTTCAGTGAACTGATAAGTGATTACAGGAAACTGCGTAGCAAATATCAGACCTCTAAGAAGGTACTCAAAGAGTACAAAGGTGAAATAGGAAGACTTATCGACCTACTAGCTGAGGTTAGAAATAATGTTAGTGAGTCTGGTGAACTTTCCTCTATTAAGCTCTTATTACACGAGACTACTAAGTCATCCGAAGAAAAAGACAAGGTTATTGACCAACTGAAAAAAGAACTTTCTAAAGAGAAAAAAGTCTTCGATGTGCACAAATTAGAATGGAAACACTCACTTCTGATTATACTAAGTTATACGACACTTCCAAAAGATTGGAAATTAGGTTAGAAAAAAAGCCTGAGACTGCTGCTTCCTACCCTAACACGTGTCACTTACCGAAAAATCGAAACATTCCCAAACTAAATACTGTCAGACCTAACCATATCAAACCTTTACCCCAAAAGGTTAAGCCCAAACAGGTATAGGTATGCTTTCTACTATACTAGAAAACCTAAACCTACCAACCATGCACACCACTCAACTTTCAACACTCAACAAGCTAAATGTCATTATTATGGCCTTATTGGTCATATTTCTCCTGCATGTAGAATCAGAAAGCTTGTTGATTTAAATATTTATGCTTGGATACCAAAGGCTAACATTTCAGGACCCTACAAGAAATAGGTACCAAAAGTTTCATCTATAAATTGTTTTTTAGGTGGAACACCCTTCACATGCTAAAAGCAAATGGATCCTCGACAGCGGTTGTTCACGGCATATGACCAGTGATGCTACATTATTGGTATCGGTGATGTTGGTAAGTCTCCCTATCCTGTGATTAAGGATGTCTGTCTGGTTACCGAGTTGAAACATAATCTAATCAGCATTAGTCATTTAGCTGATCATGGTTATGTCATCAACTTTGGCAAATACAAATGTACTATAGTTGATAGCTCAACTGGTAGTACTATCTTTGAAGGTGTCAGGGAAGACAACATATATGTTTTCTATTTGTTGGAAGAAACTAACATTTCAGGTAGATGATTAATGGCTAAAAGTGATGAGAGTCATCTGTGGCATATGAGACTCGGTCACGCAAATATGGACACAATCTCAAGATCATCCACGAAGAAGTTAGTACGCGGTTTACCGGACATAATATTCAAGAAGGATTCGGTATGCAGTCAATGTTAAAAGAACAAAGCTACCATATCCATATTCAAGTCAGTAAATGCAGTATGTACTACTAGACCTCTACAATTGCTACATATGGACTTATTTGGTCCTAGCAGAGTTGCTAGCCTCGGAGGTAAGTTATATGCTTTTCTAATTGTAGATGATTTCTCTAGATACACGTGGGTATACTTCTTGACATGCAAGAATGATGCATTATCCGAATTTGTCGCCTTTTGTAAGAAAGTACAGAATGAAAAATGTTACATGATCACTCGTATTAGAAGCGATCATGGTGGCGAATTTGAGAATGCAGAGTTTGAGCAATTTTGTGACACACACGGTTTTGTACACGAGTTCTCCTGCCCTAGGACTCCACAACAAAATGGAGTTGTGGAACGTAAGAGAAGAACTCTATCCGAAATGGCCAGAGTAATGTTAAACCAGTTTAGTCTACCCAAATATTTTTGGGCTGAAGCTGTCAATACAGCTTGTTTTGTGCTCAATAGAGTTCTAATTCGACCCAAATCGAAGAAGACTCCATTTGAGTTATGGTTTTATAGAATTCCATCAGTCTCATATTTTAGAATATTTGGTTGTAAATGATTTATTCTTAATACAAAAGACAATTTGGGAAAGTTTAACGAAAAGGCCGATGAGGGTATATTTTTAGGTTATACGGCCAAGAGTAAAGGATACAGAGTCTTCAACAAACGAACAATGATCATCGAAGAATCAATCAACGTCACCTTTGATGAATTAAATCAAATGATTATCGATGACAATGACGAAGATCTAACTGTACCAAGCTCAACACCAGCTAATTCTCAACCAAGCTCACCACTAGCTGATCCTTCTAGAGAAGATCCAAGAACCAGCTACCTCCAGAGTCTGCCGAAAAGATTAAAATTTACGGCTGATCATCCAAAGGATTTGGTAATTGGTGATATTACAAAAGGTGTAAGTACTCGTACATCCAGTAGAGATATTATTTCTAGTGTTGCATTCATTTCACAGCTAGAACCCAAAACTATTGATGAAGCATGTAGTGATAATTTTTGGATAGATGCTATGCAAGAGAAATTAAACCAATTTGAACGGAATCAAGTTTGGGAACTTGTTCCCAAGCCTATTGATCATCCGATCATTGTCACCCGTTGGGTATTCCGAAATAAACTTAATGAGAATGGTTTAGTGACTCGTAATAAGGCTCGACTCGTAGCTCAAGGATACAATCAGGAAGAAGGTATCGACTACGATGAGACTTATGCCCCAGTTGTGAGATTAGAATCCATTCGTATGTTATATGCATTTGCATGTTTTCATAATTTTAACTTATTTCAAATGGATGTCAAGAGTGCATTTTTAAATAGTTTTATAAAGAAGAAGTTTTTGTAGCACAACCTCCAGGTTTCACAGATTTTAAAAATCCTGATCATGTTTTCAAGTTGAAGAAAGCTTTATACGGTTTAAAACAAGCCCCTCGTGCTTGGTATGATCGTCTAAGCTCTTTCCTACTTGACAACGATTTTTTAAAAGGCAAGGTTGACACTATACTTTTTATTAAGTCTTTTAATAGCAAGCGTCTCTTAATACAAGTCTATGTTGATGATATTATATTTAGATCTATTGATGAATCTCTGTGTCAAGAATTTTTTAAGTGTATGCAGAATGAGTTTGAGATGAGCATGATGGGAGAGCTGAAATTCTTTCTCAGACTGCAAATCAAACAAACTGACAATGGGACATTCATAAATCAAGCCAAGTACACAAAAGATTTGCTAAAGAAGTTTGATCTGGACAATGTCAAACCTATTGGCACTCTGATGGCAACTTCAACAAAGCTTGATATTGATGAACAAGGCAAGCCGGTCCACACACGTAAGTATCGAGGTATGATCGGTAGTTTAATTTATTTAACTGCTAGTCGTCCAGATATTATGTTTAGTGTTTGCCTGTGTGCACGTTTTCAAGCTAATCCAAAGGAATCACATTTGTGTGCAGTTAAACGTATCTTTCGATACCTTAAGGGTACTTCTTCTATTGGCTTATGGTATCCCAAAACTAAGTCCTTTGACCTTATTGGTTATTCGGATGCAGATTTTGTTGGATACAAAGTTGATAGAAAAAGTACCAGTGGCACATGTCACTTCTTAGGCAAGGCTTTAGTCTCATGGTTTAGTAAAAAGAAAAATTTTGTAGCCCTATCAACAACAGAGGCTGAGTATATCGCCGCAGGACGTTGTTGTGCTCAGATTTTGTGGATAAAACAAACCTTAGAAGACTATGATTTATTTTACACATACATTCCCATTTTCTGTGACAACATGAGCATAATTAATTTGACTAAGAATCCAGTATGTCACTCTCGTACTAAACATATCGAGATTCGATATCATTTTCTTAGAGATCATCATCAAAATAGAGATATTGACCTTGTGTACATAGATACTGAGAATCAATTAGCTGACATCTTCATAAAACCTCTAGCAGAAGATCGTTTCAATTATTTACGTCAAGAATTAGGAATTTTGGACGTCAATAATATTAATTAATTTTGTTTTATGATTATATTTCAATACGCAAAAATTATGTTAGAAACAAACCAATAAAGAGTCTGTCTGTCACCACAACTACGGTTGAAGCGAAGCGGTACTTAAGAGTTCCCCGGTGAACCTCCGCCAGCCGGGACAGTACTCCTAGCTAATCTGAGACAGTTGCTGTGTAACAATATTTAAACTATAAAATAATATTAATTATGTTAATTGAAGGTTGAAATTACTAATCTTTGAATTAAATATTTGAAATGAGACAATGAAAAAGAAAGTGGTCCAAACCAACCCCAGGCGAATTCGGCCAGAATTCGGACCGAATTCGGCCCGAGTTCGGTTAGGGGATCAGGTTATATAACCAGAACCCGAGAGCCTTTCTTCTTCATTGCTTCTAAACTCCACCATCACAGCACAGCAGCCGCGCGAAAAGCCCTAAACCCTAGTTCTTCACCACTCCTTCTCTCCCAATCTATGTGGTGAAATCAATCCAAACTTTGGATTCGTACGGAGATCATCGTCCTCTACTATATACTCAAATCTCGGGAGGTATAACTCCGTATTTCTCCTCTTTTTAATTTTGTGCAAATTTACTCTTATTGCACAAATGGCACCTAAGGGATTTAACCCCTTTAAGAGGAAGAAGACAACCAATCCTAGTGAGGAAGGTTCATCTTCGAATCCACCCACGGATTCCCTCTTTTTGCCATTCCAATCGAGCGATGGCGCGTTCGACGGGTTTTACTTTCAAACCCTATATCAAGCCCTCCTATGGTATGGAGACTTTTCCATGAGATCCATATGCACAGGCGCTCCTATCAAGTGGACTGTGTTTCCAGAACACCGCCCTTACTTTGAGGCATTAGGGTTACAATATTTTTTTAAACTTTTTTCCCAGTAGCAACTAATGCCATTAGACTTTTCTACTGCAATATCATATTAAACACGTTTGACGTAAGTACTCGTGTTGGCGGATTAGATATCAATTTCAATGATGTTCTATTAGCGGAAATCCTTGGTATTCCTAACGAAGAAGAACCGCTTGTTGATATCACTGAATTTGATTTGCCCGATGGTACGATACTTGCTAGTTTCAAAGCTGAACTCTGTGCACCTGATCGAGTTCGCTCTGGAAAGTTCAAGGCAAACAACTTGAACTTGTTTAATTATGAATTGCACTGCATCATCTACTCCACTCTCCTTCCGAAGTCTACTTCAAAGGATGATGTCACATCTCTTGAATTATCTGCTATATATCACATTCTTAAGGGAATTCCATTTTCTGCCCCTAAGACCATTATCCAGATGATGGGACATTTTTGTACAAGTGATAGAAATCTCTCTTATGCGATGATTCTCCCACACATCTTCCTGCATTTCGATATTGATTTGTCAACTTGTACTCAAGACCCTGAGCCCAAGTTTCTTAAGTTATCTCGTCGTAGTATGACTGCTGCTCCTCCTACTACTCCTACTACTGCTCTACCTCCTCCACCTCCTCAGCAGTATGCCATGACCTTTGAGGGCATACACCAGCACCTTTCAGATTTGTACGTCTCGATGACGGATATGGCCCGCGAACGTGAGTACTGCGACATCACCAGTTATCAGGCAATTGCAAATTCTCTAGCTGATCTTCGATTTGCTCAGACTGGACATTCTGCCGGTTCTATTCCTAGAGATCTAACCTTCTCTGGTTACCGCTGTGAGGATGAGGCTGTTCATGCCTACTTTTAGCCCGGTAACGCATATGATTGGTACCGTTCTGATCGTGCTCCTCCTCGAGACTATGTTGGTGAGTTTTACACTGGCGCCCCTCCTCACCCTTCTGGCGCTGGTACCTCCGGAGCTGGTCCGTCTGGACATGCCGGTCATGCTGATGATGATGAGGAGGAGGAGGAGGTGATGTGATATGTTATCTGATCTTTGAGACTTAGATATTATCTACTGTATACTTGGAAATGATCCGACATTCCAAGTTTCTAGACTTTATTATCAGTATTTCTTTTGAGGACTTGTACTGGATTTATTTATTGATGTCTTCTGAACATCTTTTTATCTTTATGAGATGCGTAGTTTATGATTCACATCAGTTTCTTTATACCATCTTTATCTGCTTTTATATTATGAACTGCCTGTGAAATAATTCTCTGTTTTATTATAAACTGCCTGAGACAAATACATGCATGTGATGTTATTCTAATTTCTTTACTATTTCTACCATTTGTCGTGATTATTTTCTTGTGTTTTTTTACTGTTTGTTATTTATGCATTGATTGTGGGGAAGTTTTTCTCTTTTGTAATTATTTTGCTAAGTGATAACGGGGGAAAAATAAAGATCTAACATTCTTTTGAGAAAATGCAGGACATGAACAATTATATTTTTTTTGATTTCATTCCAAGCTTAAATGTTATATCATTTATAGTTTGTTAATTATCAAAATGGGGGAGATTGTTGGCCCATTGGTCATATGGTCAAACTGATTTTAATAATTGATCAAACTTTGTCTCGATATATGAAGCTAATCAGGATATCTCGGACTCTTAGACATGATCAAGAACAGCTATCTACACAGTTCAAGACCGAAGCAATGTTTGCCTGTTCAAGTCTGTATTTCTTTGAGCAATATATTTTTCATTTTATTGAGTCTAGGAATACGTTGTACACTGAGTCGTACTGGCAAATAGGCTATTCCAAAATGATTTCAAAATGTCCTTTGTTTTGAAAAACATTCGTATTAACAAAAGCTTCAAAAAGGTTTTCAAAAAAGTTTTCAAAAATCCCCAAAAACTATATTTAAATACCTAACCTAACCCTGACAGAACTCGGCCAGAGTTCGGCCAGAGTTCGGTTAGTGGCCGTTTTGATTTTTGAATTCTTCTGAACTTGGTCCTCCTGCAGTTGTAGATTTGACCGAGATTTTCTCATAGAGTTCTGCCCGAATTTTGCCCGAATTCTGCCAGAATTCTGTCTTTGGAACTCCTATAAATAGAGAAAGATTTCGATCATTTTAACACACTCATTCACTTTCAATTTTCTCTCTTCTAAAAGCTTTCAGTCTTCCAAAGAGTTTTATCGAGCTTTAAATTTCAGATCCCAATCCAATTACAATCCTCTAGTCGATTTGCCAGTACGGTATGATCTAGAAGTTTCTGAGTGATTGTAATCAGAAGGCTTAATTAGAAGAATACCTCTTCACAATTGAAGTTGGACGAGTTCTTCGTATCAAAGCTCGCGTTGTAGAAGTTGCAAGGACTTCGTAAGAAAATTTGCGGTTTTGCCAATAGTGGATTCAACTGGTAGCAAGAGTTCTACCGACTGGACTAGTCCTCAACAGAGGGAAACCAGTAAACATCGCTGTCTTTGCATTTGCTTTCTTATCTCTGCCTTTACATTATTTAGTTGTGATTATTATTCTGTGATCTTGCTGCTAACATTTTTTAATTAGCATTATTCTGCTGGCAACTCTATTCACCCCCCCTCTAGAGTATTGTGCTTTACGATTTCGTTCCTACAAGACTGTGGCACCTCTTCCAGATTACGACCCTCTCAATGAGTATATCAATACTCATAATAATGTACCTTCGGCGGATGATGTTATCCTTGAAGAAGAACTTGCATATTTCCTTAGTAAAGGTTTATCTTTGAATTACTCCGATGTCTATCAATCCGTAAACAACTTCATAGATACGATATACGCTCTAGAGAATGGCATAGGACCACACCTCCACATGCCGGTCACGACGCCTCATCTGCGGGAAAAAATTTACCCAGAAGATATCCTCTACTTCATCGTTTCAGCCAGATAGAAGGATAATGAACTAATCATCTTCGGTCGTATAATTGGCGAGAGAAAGTTCGTTCCAGACTCTACTTCTCCC
The DNA here is from genome assembly GCA_029216955.1 of Iris pallida. Lineage (NCBI taxonomy): Eukaryota > Viridiplantae > Streptophyta > Magnoliopsida > Asparagales > Iridaceae > Iris > Iris pallida. The sequence goes on along the minus strand of JANAVB010025399.1, from coordinate 13,484,899 downwards.
AAGCACAACATAGAAGGTGACTATGACTCTGGGAAAATACAACTTTTTCGGTATAGTTGGCAGGCCAAGAATATCATCCAGAACATGGGATATGATATCAAAAGCGATAAAGGGCTAAATTACGGCCGAAGAGGATAGTTGCCAATATGACACTTTGCTCCTCCCGAAAAAACCCGAGAACTACTACCAACGAAGCAGTGTTGGTTTGGGTTATGTCACTCCTCCAACAACTCCCGAAAGATCAGATGATGAAGCAGATCATTGTTCTCATTCTTCTGATTCCTCTCTCTGGGACTCAGACTCCAGCATTGGCGACATATTCAAGACAACTCTGTCCGTCAATATGGTTTCTATTGACCAAATTGCAGACAATGACCAATCAATCGAGCTTGAACAATAGGCTTAAAAAATAGATACTATGTGGAAGCTGCTCTTCGAACAACTTGAACCACCTACCGAAGATGAAGTCATCCAAGTCAATTTAGGAGATGAATTATCTTTTAAACCAATCTTCATCAGCAAAAGTCTATCTGACGAAGAACGCCAATCTCTTAGACAGCTTATAAGAGAATACATCGACGTCTTCGTATGGAGCTATGAAGACATGCCAGGCTTGGACCTTAAAGTTGCCATGCACCGCCTGAATTTTTCGTCCAAAGCTATGCCAGTGAACCAGCAACAACGACGATTCCATCCAGATGTCATGGAGGCCACCGAAAATGAATTCAAGAAGCTCATTGCCAGTGGATTCATTCGCGAAGAACAACACCCAGACTGAGTTGCCAACATCGTCCCAGTCATGAAAAAGAATGGTAAAGTTCGAGTCTGTATCGACTACCGTAATTTGAACTCTGCATGCCCGAAGGACGAGTTCCCTCTACCGATCACCGACGTAATGATCGACAATACTTGCGGCTTCGAACGGATGTCCTACATGGATGGGGTCTCAGGCTACAACCAGATCAAGATTGTCCCTGACGACGAGAAGCACACATCCTTTCGAACACCGTTGGGGGTATACTGCTATACGGTGATGCCCTTCGGATTGAAGAAAACAGGGGCGACATACCAGCTAGCGAGCCATGAACACAATTTTTTGCGATTATTTGCACAAAACTGTAGAGTGCTACGTAGATGATATCACAGTTAAAAGTCGTCTCAAGGGCAGCCACCTCCAAGACTTGAGAATGGTGTTCGAACTAATGCCAACTCAAGATGAATCCAACCAAGTCTTTTCTGGGAGTCTCTAGCGGCAAGTTCCTTGGTTTCATCATCACTTCAAAGGGTATACATCTGGACCCGGAGAAAGTGAAGGCTATCCTCGATATGCATCCTCCAAGAAACCTCAAAGAGCCACGCGGACTACAAGGAAGGCTAGCCTGCATCAGATGATTTATTTCGAACCTCTCTGGAAGGTGTCAACCATTCACTCAACTCATGAAGAAAGGCGTATCTTTCGTCTGGACTGAACAATGTCAATGCGCATTCACGACATCAAGGTATATCTCACAAGCCCTCCAGTATTGGTAGCTCTAATAATAGGGAAACCCTTCTTACTATATGTCCGTGCTATGGACCATTCTCTTGGTGCCCTATTAGCTCAGAAGAATGAAGGCGGCCATGAACAGGCAATCTACTACCTCAGCCGCACAATGGTGGGTGCCGAACACAGATACACACCGGTGGGAAAGGAATGCCTTACACTAGTATTTGCCATCTAGAAGACATGCTACTATGTGTCTGGGCAGACTATCCATATTATATCTAAAGTCAACCCTTTCAGAATATTCATGACTAAACCGGGCTCTCTCAATTCCCGTTTTGCTACATAGGCAATGCTGTTGACTCCATACGATATAATCTTCGTTCCTCAGAAGGCAGTAAAAAGCCAAGCATTAGCTGATTTCCTAGCAGCTAATCCGGTGCCAGAATCGTCCAAACTCTACGACGAAATCCCCGACAAAGTGGTAAAGTCTAACACTACAACTGAAGTAATCCCCATTTGGCGAATGTTCTTTAACGGCGCATCAAGAACATGACCGAAAGGAAATATCGTGGCTGGAGTAGGTGTTGTGCTTGTGTCACCTAATCATCTGGGTATACACCGTATATATTCTCTAGTGGAACCATGCACCAACAACGTGGCCGAATATAATGCTCTATTAATCGGCCTACAACTGGCAAAGCAACTGGGGGTTGACTATCTAGAAGCTTACGGCGATTCCAAGCTAATAGTTAGTCAAGTCCGAGAGGATTATGAAGTTCGCCACGAAGATCTCATCCCCTACCACAGAGCAACAATCGAGTTGGCGTCTACTTTTACTGGATTCTTCATCGAGTACGTGTCTCGACTACAGAATATAGAAGCAGATGCTCTAGCCGGTCTCACTGCTTTCTTGACCGTTCCTACCAATACTCAGCAGTCGATCACAGTGTCTGGTCGAAAACTATTATGTGTGAAAAATGCCTTGCATATTCATCACAGATACGCAATGAAAACAAACGTCGATGTTAAAGACTAGATATTTTCCTTCATAGACTACGCTGTCTATGGAATCCTCCCCGAGGACCCGAAGGAAGTAGTATCCATCCAAAGGCGATCCCTCAGAATTTACTACGATACAGCTACTCAGATGATGTACCGACGCTCTTACGACGGGCTACTGTTACGATGCTTATCAGACACAGAAGCCAAACATGCACACCAGGAGGCTCACGATGGTGGTGCACATCAACCAGGCCCCAAATTATAAGATCGCCTCAAACGAATGGGTTATTACTGGCCCACAATGATAGCAGATGCTGTTGAATATACAAGAAAGTATAGAGCTTGTCAGTTCCACGCCGCTTTCATTCATCAACCTTCAGAGTTTCTATACCCGACGGCAGCATCTTGGCCATTTGAAGCCAGTGGCATGGACGTCATAGGACCAATCAGTCCGCCATCCTCCAAAGGACATCGGTTCATCCTAGCCATAACCAATTACTTCTCCAAGTAGGCGGAAGCTATACCGCTCACCGAAGTGAAGACGTCAAACGTGATCAGTTTTATCAAACATCACGTCATCTACCGCTTCGGTCTACCTCATAGGATCATCCATGATAATGGTCCACAGTTTGCAAGCCATACATTCTATCGGTTCTGCGATAAGAACCGAATCTAGAACGTAGCCTCTACTGCCTACAATCCAGCGGCTAACGGGCTAGCAGAAGCCTTCAACAAAACCATCATAAAACTTCTCAAGAAGTTCGTGTCTTCAAACAAGCACGATTGGAATGAGAAGCTTGGTGAATGTCTATGGGCCTATCGTACAACGGTCCGGACTCCAACAGGCAGTACGCCATTCTCTCTGGTTTATGGGAGCGAAGCAGTTCTTCCCCTAGAAATCCAGATTCCTTCTCTTCAAATAGCTTTAGCCAGCGAGCTGACTACTAAAGGAAGCTACCGTCTGCAACTCCAGGAGCTCGAAGTGCTAGACAAAAAATGATTGTTAGCTCAGCAGCGCATTGAGCTATACCAAGCACGCCTTTCCAGAGCTTTCAACAAAAAGATGAAAGAAAGAATCTTCCAAGTCGGCGATCTGGTCTTAGCAGTGAGAAGACCAATGGTCATGACGCACAAAATAAAAAGAAAATTCTAGCCTAAATGGGAAGGTCCTTTCATCATAGAATCAGTGTATTCTAATGGTGCGTACCGACTAACCAAGCCTGATGGTGACTTGCCCATGATGCCTATCAATAGCAAGTTTCTGAAGAAATACTATGTGTAACCTTTTTTGTTCATATTTGTTCAGTCATGTAAATGTATAGTGCGATGTTTATATGATTCAAAAAAACTATCTAACTATTATCTATATTTCAAGAGTCTTGAATACGCCCTGGATAATAGGTCCTCTAAAATATTTCCCTAGTGGAATCATTCCCTTTTTTGACCCTGTCCAAACTCGGTTTGACGAAAACAAGTCATGTCCCTATTACCTCTGAATTGTTTTTTGATAATTATTTCCCCAGTGAAATGATTATGTTTTCCCATGTCCATATAACCTCTGAGCAAAGCATTCATCAAGGATAATCATGTCCATACTACCTCTGAATTATCCACTCCCACCTAACGTTATATATCTTTCCACGTCCATATTACCTCTGGTCAGATATAGAATATCCTCTGCTATTACGTCCATATTACCTCTACTAGCAGCTTCGTTCAACTTATTATCTATATTCGAATAACTCGAATATAAAATGGATAATAAATCCATATCAAAATTCCCTAGCGGAATACCCACCAGAAATATTCTTGCTACGTCCATATTACCTCTAGCACCGATATTTCACAAAACCACATTTATTTTGAAAATATTCTTTATTTTATTGCGAAAAAAGGGTACAAGAGTCATGACGGCTGGAAGAAAAGAGAAGAAAATTACAAAAATCTACGAAATACATAGGCGGTTTATGTTGTCCCTCAGAGCCGTAACTTCGGCTTCATACTTCACAGTAGCTCGGCGCCATGCCTCTTCTTGACGAGCGGCTTCATCCTCGAAAAGGATCAGACTACGATGCTCTCCCTCCAACTTCGCCAGCTGTTCTTCTAAATGGTCAGAAGTGGTGGCAGTCATGGCAGCTTGGGACAGATAATCCTCTTGTTTAGATGTTGCCGCCCTCAAGTCGGCTTCCAGCTGGGCAATCTTATTCTGGATCTGTACAATATGTTTGTACCTCTCAGTGATCTGTACAGCCAGCCTGTTCTTCGAGGCAGCATGTGCCTCACTTACAGCATTGAACTGGCCATACTGGTCAGCCAGCTCGCCAATCTCTCGAACCAGGGCATCCTTTCTTGCTTGGAAAGTAGCCTTCTCCTCCGTAAGAGCCGTCATAAAAGCCTCGTCCTCTGCATGGAATAGCGACGTTGGGTTACGGTGCTTGGCATCCCGGAATCGAGCTATCTGACCCTGTAGGTCGTTCAGAACTTTCCTCAGAGTGTTGGCTCATTCTTTATAACCAACAATGCTCTCAAGGGCCGCCACTTGACATTCGGGAACAGCCTTCACAAGGACGAAGGTAGAATTCTAATTCAAGACTCCAGGAAGCTTCACTTTCAGTACAGAGTAGAAAGCTCTGACGACTTCCTGGGCCATCTCCTTATCTTCAGTAGAGGTCGTCAGAGAAGAGGCTTGAAAAGTTTCTCCCACTTCAAAAGGAACACCTGACAAGAAGCCAAACCTGACAAAAGAAGTATATACACGTCAGTAACCAGAAAAGGAGGGAGAAAAGACGAAAGAGTTGTAATTTTATACATTCGGCTTGCTCAACTTCAGCCAGGGCTACGCCATCAACCTTGGCTTCAGGGAAACCAAGAAGAGGCCCAGACTGTTCAAGAAGAACAATATCAAGGCCCTGAACGGTATCAAGCCTGATATCTTCCATAATCTCAGTCGGAACAGAAGTGGATTTAGCAACATCCTCCTCAGCAGGCTGCTCAACTTTTCCTTCTGTGGCCGACACCGGCTCACTAATAGCTCCCCCCACACCAGCAAAATTGGAGTAGCCCGGAGTAACTTCTGTCCCTTCTCCAATGGCGGGGACCATCTTCGCGAGGGGTTTTTTCCCTTTTTCTACAAGGAAACATACAGTCGTAGTCAGCCTCACAAAGAGCATGCAAAATTGAAGCCAAAAAAATCTCATCCGAAGAAAGGCGTAAAGATGACATACATGCAGGAGGATGAGCTGATTGTACTTGATTCTCATCCAACTCTATCATTGCAGTTCCTATGGCAGACAGATCCCCCACAGATATGTCATAGGAGGGACTAATCTTTTGATTACCGTTATGGTCTAGGCCTTCGCCCCGATCTTCTTGTCTTTGATGATTTACAGCTGAAGAAGATCCGCCCTCATCCATTGGTCAGGGGCAAGCAGGGGACACTATCGTCACCTCCACCTCCTTAGACTTGGAGGCACCTACCTTAGATGCAACTTCGGGGTCCTGTGCAAAGGACAAACGCAAGGGTAAGAAAGCTTCTAAAGGCTTGACCAGAATGGCTATAGAGTCTGGGAAGGGATCTACCTCCCGAATAATAACGGCCCGTGACGCCGTTCCTCCTCTTCTAGTTTGCCGAGAGGACCTCCTCAAGGGAAGCAAGCCAGCACCCGCTTCCTTAGCTCTCCTCAGGGTAACAGTTTTCTTCTTTCGCTTTAAAGTTGGCTCCTGGGCCAATTCAGTTGAAGCTTTCCTCTTCTGAGAAGGATTGAGAGGAGAAGAATCATCATGTTTTGTGTCCTCCTTCGAAGACACTGTTGGCTCCCTAAAGATAGCTTCTGGCAGCGGTACTACGGCTGTTTTGCGGTAGAAACAGTACTTGTCTTCTTACGGCCCTTCGACGCCTTTTTCGTTGGAAGGGGGCCAAACCGAGTCCCCAATATCAAGCTATGTTCACGATCAAACTGAAAATGAAAAGTATTGATCTGAACGTAAAATTTGGCGACGGCATAGGACAAATGGGTCTCAGGCTTATCCAAGGGCATAGTAAAGATCGCCCCCGTGCACCCGGTATTCTAGTACATCCAAGCACGTGCCCCGTCAATTAAGCTGCCTATCGACTCCTAATGCAGGCTAGCATTTCCTAGAAGCAGCTAGCTATAGTCGAACTGCCGTACAAAATGGCTTGGCAGATACGGCTCCAGATAGGCATGATTCCTGTTTCGGAGCTCCAGATGCGATGGTCTAATAGACTGAAGCCAGCGAAATGCCCCAGCAGTCAAATTAGTGGCATGAACTCCTTCATCCACTAAGATACCTCCTGCATTACCGCTGTCGGACGGAGGTGATACTCTGAAGAACTCATAGTTCTGTAAGAAGCCTAAAGCCTTTCTGTAAGCAAGTACACCGCTGACGGCCCAATTTGCATCACAAAATCTACGAAAAAAGACGTCTTCTACCACAGAGTCCGCCACCGGCCCAGCATTCATTAGGGAAGGACAATACAGTAGCAGCCACCCCATCAGGAAATGATACGGAAGCTCTGTCCGGGCGAAGTGGCGCCTACCATCGGGAGTCACCATAATCCTGACAAAGTCCCGCAGACCTCGTCCAGTGGCACAGACCATCGCAGGAAGCAATGCAAGACGGTGTCCGAATGCCAGCTTCACAGCCGGAAGTATCATAACCCGGCTTATTCTCTCAATGGACCCAAAACCTCTAGGGACTATGCGATCACGAAGTCAGATCATTAAGAAATCTGCCAACACAGCTTTCTCCGACAATGAATATTTGGCTTGACGGAAGTAGTGGCCAACCGGAGACCCAGGATCATCGCTGTCCTCAGTATCCGCGGTCTCATAGTCCGCCATCCGGGCTTCTATATCGGACTTGGTCATATGTTTTAAAATCAAAAAGGAGGCCGGATCTTCCCCTTCTCCTTGAACGAAGACATAGCCCATCCAGGCTCTCGTGTGAGGATTGGCCCCCTCGGTCCTCCCTTTCTTATTAATCCTATGACAGATAAGAAGGTGGCAGAGCAATTCCTTGTATACATCAATCATTCTAGAGTTTTCACTCTCCAGGTCTCAGAGTTCTTCATCACAAGGCACGTACTCTTCATAGGGCTCCGTACCCCAGGGAAGCTTCGACACTTCCTACATTTCATGGAGAGCCAATCCCATCTCCCCAGCCGGAGTAAAGAAGGTACAAGTGTGAAGGTTATAAAGAAGGTACAAGTGTGAAGGTTATATAGCTCGGCCAAAGAGACAAACATTTGCCAGTTGACCCTTACACCATATTGAGTGGCCCTAATAGCATAGTAAAGGCCAGCAGTCTTCAAGGTAGCTTTATACGTGGAAAGAATCCAGCCAGTGAGATTGCTCCAGAATGAAGACGGATACCGCCAGCCTTCCATCCGCATCTTTCCTGCAGGATACGACACATCCCCCGTCAATATCAAATGGCAAAGCGTGTCAACGGCATAAGGATGGAGGTTAGTGGGAATGTCATTCACTACGACACCAGGTTGTAGCCCCCTCGTAGAGTAACATACAAAGCCCCGGACACATTTGAAAGTGTCCTTCCTCCGATCGCCTGAGTCAAACTGTATTCTTCCAGAGATGATCCCGGAGAGCTCAGGAGTTAGCTCCCACTTCATCTGTCGTCGCACAACTAAGACAGTGAAAGCAGACAAAGGATATTGGCGCTCCATCAACGACATCCATATCCTCTGATTTTTTGGACTGATCACCATGGGGTTTCTCAAACGTATGGTCTTGCCATCTTCAAACCCTATACTATCACCAAACAGGAAATACGGCTTCTCGAAGCGACGTGCCCCCCTTACGCACAAACTTCTTATCATTAATCATCTGCCTCAAGAAAGTCTTATCCTGTTCAAGTATGGCGAAGGTTCGCTCCATAGGCTGATTATGACTGATCTTGGCCTGAACCATGCTGATCATATTTGTTATGGGACTGGTATCAAGGGCCTGATAAGCAGAGCCGAAAGGGATTCCCTCAAATTCTGGAACAAACATGTTTACTGCAAGGACAGAAAGAAAGTCAGGCTCAAAAAATTGCAGGAAAAAACAAAGTTCTGAAAGGCTTCTATGCGCCCAAAGGGCTGTACGCCCAAGGGGCTATGCGCCCAAAGGAATATGCGCCCAAAACAAAATATGTGGGCACATAACACACGAACAGTACATGGGCGCATAACATGTCACATCTTGAGGGCGCATAAATATGGCAATATGTGGGCGCATAGCACACCACAGTATTGGCGCATGACTTCTGTGGGCGCATAATGATGCTCACAGAAGTATGTTGCCTTAGACACAAGCGCCCAGGCAGAAAAAAAGTCCGAACATCGCAAATTAAAACTCGAGACTTTGTTTTTGAAGCATGCCCTCACCCAGAATCGGGTCCTGGACTGCCGAAGACGCTGCCGCGGGAAGAGAGTCACTCGACGCAGCCCCCTTGCCATTCGCAGATCTCTTGGCGACCTTGGGAGATATGGTTCTCAAAGAAAGAAGATGAAGAGTTTCTAAAAAAAATTCTAAGTGAAGGGAATAATGAGCTCTCTCTCTCCTTCAGGGCCTATTTATAGGCACGGGCCACTTCTTATGTACCCACTTGCTTTATGCGCCCATACACCCATTGCGTTGTATGCGCCCACAATGGCCTATACGCCAACCAACCCCTTACATACTATGCCACTGCCACTTGCTGACGTGGACAGCGTATGAAGGATGTACCACTTCAAATTCTATCCCGATGAATCTGTTAGTTCAGATTTTGAGGAAGATCTCAGTAGTCGTATCTCTCTGACAGGCTGGCCAAACACTATGTGCCCAAAGAGAGAGCCGTGCTATGCGCCCATTGCATTACGAGAAGACGATCCATGCTTCTTTTAAAGTATTTCGAACTTGTTCAAGTATCAAAAACTTTGAAGGGGGTCTTGTAGAAGCATGAAAAAATTTCAGCAATGAAGCCCCATGCGCCCAAGCCAGTGAAGCCCTATACGCCCAGCCAAAGAAGCTCTATGCGCCCAGTCAGTAAAGCTCTATGCGCCCAGCCAGTAAAGCTCTATGCGCCCAGTCAGTAAAGTCCCATGCGCCCAAGTCTAGCTCCTCCAAACGGAGGGCGCATAGCCTGAGACATGGCTATGCGCCCAATCCTGACTCAGTCAAAGCTATGATCAAGACGTGCACCAAAGCGCATGGCTACATCAGTCTCCACGAGAAATCGTGCACCGAAGCATACGGCCACGTCAACACCACGACCAACCTACGATCTCGTAGCCTGTATGCACCTACATCTTATGAGCCCAAAGCAGGACTATGCGCCCACATAAAAATTAGCATATTTTCTTATGTGGGCGCATAACATCATTCCAGCTCAGGAACGACTATAAAAGGGGCCCTCATCCCTCTTCAAAACACAGAACGGAGAGCATTTTCAAGATCCAAATTGTTGCACTTATTGCCAGTGAGCCGAGAGTTAGCAATTTTCTTAGGTTTTCTCCCACTTTTGTAATCGGAGTGTCAACGGAGTAAAGGAGCAACTGTCGCTCGATCTCCATCGTTCCATTCCCCAGAATTCTTTTTTGTACTCGGGGATCCTCAGCGCAGGATCTCTCAAGCGTACTCAATTTGTGGTGTCTTGTGCCAATAAAGAAAAGACAGCATTTTCTTCTTCTTTTTTGTGTGTGTCGACAACAACCAAACACTCGCAAGTGATTGTATGACAGCTTTTTGTCATACCATACTTTGTTAGGCACATCACCTTGCAAAGGAGCACTAGGAGATAAATTAATAACATAAGCAGCTATAAGAAGAGCCTTACCCCAATAACTGCCTGGCAAATTTGCTTCTGACAGCAAACACCGCACCCTCTCCATCAGTGTCCTGTTCATGCGCTCTACTACACTATTGAGCTGAGGTGTCTTGGACAGAGCCTCTTGGTGTCATATTCCTTGCTCTCTGCAATAAGCATCAAAGGGACCAATACATTTGCCGCCGTTGTTGGACCGAACACACAATAACTTCTTGCATGTCTCTCTTTCAATAAACGCCTGAAACTCTTTAAAAGTGGGCAGCACCTGATCCTTGATCTTTAAAGAATAGATCCAAACCTTCCTGGAACAGTAATCAATAAAACTTACAAAGTAAGAAGCACCACCAATAGATTTTACCTTCATAGGACCGCAAACATCTGAAGGAATCAACTCGAGGAACGCTGGCTTCCTTGAACTTGGATGACTTTAGAAAGACACCCTATTTTGCTTCCCAGCTAGGCAGTGCATGCAGTTCTCCAACTTTGTAGACTTGAGCCCTGGAATCACCTTTCTGTTCACCAAGTAGCTCATCCCCTTCTTGCTGATATGGCCAAGCTGTCTGTGCCACTACTCGACAGATGCGTCAGAAACTGTTTTCATCTCCTATGCCTCTATGTGCTCCCTTCCATATAGTAGAGATCGGACTTTTTGCTTCCTCTGGCAATTACTATCGAACCTCTGGAAAGCTTCCCCTGACTATTCCTGAAGAGACTGAAGAATCCCTCGTCATCCAACCTTCCAACCGACACCAATTTGAAACAGATATCAGGGACATAACAAACATCTTTGAGAACAAGAACTGCACTCATCTTCATCCTCATATGCACATCTCCAATGGCAACCGCCTTCAACACATCTCTATTGTCTATCTTCAACACTCCACAGTCGCCTGTCGTGTAAGTGGCAAATAGTACCTTGTTATGAGATACGTCCGCTAAAGCTCCTGAGTCCATCAGCCAATAATTGTTATCGCAGATGAGATTTGTCATAACCTCATCACCTACGACGATCACATCGCATTTATGTATCGAGGCCGCCGCTGTAGTATTCTCATCTTGCTTTCCCTTGTTGCCCTTCTTTTCTCTTTTCTAAGCAAAATAGTTTCGCTTGATATGGCCCTTCTTGCCACAATGGTAACACTCTGAGTCCTCGTATCGACTCTTAGACTACCCCCTGCTCTAGTCTTTGCCACCACCTAGACCCCTGTTTTTGCCCCTTTCGTGACTCTCTGAAAATAGTACCTCTGAATAGTGGGATGTGGATGAAGTGCCCTGAGAACATCTCTGCATCTCTTCATTCAGCACCCCGCACTTGGCAAACTCTAGACTGACTACACCTTCTGGAGCAGAAACGATCATAGATACTCGTACGGTCTCCCACGAGTCTAGCAATGTACACAACAGCCATAGTCCCTGAACCTCGTCGTCGAACTTGACTCCCATCAAAGATAGCTGGTCAACCATGCCCTAGAAATTACTCAAGTTATCTGTAATAGACACCCCATCTTTGTACCGCAGACCCATCATCTTTCGGATCAGGACCAACTTGTTTACTCCAGTCTTCTTCATATACAAAGATTCCAGCTTATCCCATAACGTCTTCGCGTGCTCAATATTAGCAATATGGTTGTACACGTTCTCGTCAACGAATTGCCTGATATATTCACACACATGTATGTGCTCAAATTTCCAGTTTTTCTCGGATATATCAACTGGTTGCTTGGAAGCAAAAATGGGCAAATGTAGCTTCTTGACAAACAATAAATCTTTCATCTTGCTCCACCAATAATGATAGTTGGTACCGTTCAGGTTCACCATGCGCACAGGCTTAACGTCCATCTCTCCACTCTAGTTTTCCTGTCAACTCCTGACACCCTTCTGAATTTTAGAACCTAGCTCTGATACTACTCTGTTGGAAAAAAGCACAGAAACCTTTCTCCAAACCAGAGAGTACCTGCAAGAGAACCGAGCAATACAACGCATGAACCAAACACCAAAACACAATCCACGCAGACACAGAGAATTTTTGACGTGGAAAAACTACGGAACGATCGGAGTCCAACCCTTAAAAAGCCTTCACTAATGAAATAAAGGAGTATACCCTCTACAAACTTCTTCCGATCCAACACGGATCCCCATAACACTTGGAAGCAAGAAATATTGATAACAAGGCTATAAAGAACAAAGACGACGAGTAGAGATTACCCGAACACGATCCTCCTTCGAAAACGGCTTTCAATCCTCTTTCTCTCTCAAAGTTGCAATGGCACTCTTGCCACATTCTTCTTTCTTTTTCTCTCCGTTGTGTGTGATTAGGGTTAGGAAAGACCGTATGTAAACTCCATAATCCCGCAGCAAAATCTGGACCATAGGATACGATCCAACGGTGTAAAAAATACTTTGAAATTAGCCTCAGCCCGACAACACAGATTTTGGCCAGAACTCTATGTGGGGGTTCCAGAAAGGTTTTGGACACCAGGGGCAGAACTCGGCCCAAGTTCGGCCTCCCCTGTTCCAGAAGGTTGTATGGTGGCTCCCGAGCTTCTTCTCCTTCGTCTCCGAATGACCTCGTCACCTCCCCGAGCTTCTCTGACATACAGACGGTGCTCGTTGCACGCCGGGGTCTTCTCCACATAGGTTTCGGAACCCTACCCACTCCAACATTATTGCCTATCTAAGTATAATTTTCTAAATACTGATATACTACTGCCTCCTGCTCCAATTTATGTGGTTTATACTATTGCACCTTTTTAAACACTGATATGCTACTGCTCATTTCTGGATCCTTATTAATGCAAATATGTTTTAAGAAAACCTTTGTGATTATCCCTCATCATCTGATTTCTTAATTTAGGAGTTGATACTTGATGTAATAATTTTCAGGGTTCTCTTTGGCCGTTTTGAGGGGGATGTATGTGTTAACAATTTTGAAGGGATGTCGACAGTTTTTGTGGTGTTGATAGTTGAAGCCAAAGGAAGCTATACTAATAGTAAGATGTATATATGTAATTGGATATATTTTTGAAAAAAATGTAATTAAGATGGCAGTACTATGTACTTTTCTAATAGGATTAAATGATATTTTTAATTCAAAAATAATTTTTTAAGTGTTTGTTAAATTTGTATTAAAATAATTTATGTTGTCGAGTTTGAAATGAATGTTTTGGAATCGAGCAATATTGACTATTGCTTTTTATAACGCTTTGACTAGGGATATATATGTATGTGTATGCATTATATCTATAACAGTTTGAAAAAAGTTATATATAGATTTCATATTGATAATGCTTTGAAAATAGCATTATATCTATAATAGTTTAAAAAAAAGTTATATATAGATTTCATATTTATAATACTTTGAAAATAAGTGCTATATATAAAAAACTTATTTATAACACTTTGAAAAATAAGTGTTATATATGTTCGTCTCATTATAACATTTTTGGGAAAAAAAAGTGTTACATATAAAGGGGACATTTATAACACTTTTAGAAAACTTTTATAAGACTGGTTTTTATAACGCGTGCAGGCTTACAAAAAAATAATGTCATTTATGACGCTTTTTAGTCTTCATAAAAGGTATTTTGTTGTAGTGAGCTCCGAATTCATGGCGTCGCCACCATCGCCATTACTCCTTTTCCCTCTCTGTCTCCATGACCATCACAACCACCAGCACCATCTCCACAACAAAAACCCCGATCTCCCTGCTCTTTCTCCTCCCTCCGCCCGATGCCGCCAGTCCCCAACAACTACCGCCGCCACTACACAACAACACCATCACCTCCACCATACTGTACAAACCACTCGCCACCAACATCACACGAGAGAGAGAGAGCGAGACCCAACTCACCTGTTCTCTGCTGTCCGTCGTCCTTAAGAATCTATCGCTCCAGAAATGGCATGTCCCATGCGACCGAAGTGTTCCGGATCTCGACGCTGACCTCACAGTCACTGCCATGCTCGGACCCGGTGCTGCACATCTGCGCCGCAAGCCCGAGTCCAAGTGACCCCACCGTGCCCTCGGATCTGTACCGTGACCGCAGATCCGGCATCGACGAGCTTCGTGCACCGCGCTCGCTGAAGAGCCAAGCCCCGATCATCCACAGCGCCTCCGCACAGTACTGCTCCACCAGAGCCGCTGCACAGCTCCGCTCGACGAGAGCCTTCTCCTTTGCACCAGCATTCCGTCGACGAAGCCACCCATAGCTGTGAGTCTCTCTCCTTTTCTCTCTTCTCTCTCGATTATTTTAGGGAAAATTTTGGGTTGAACAGCAGGGCTGCTATTATGTTGGGTTTATTAATAATTAGGTTAGAATGGTTTAGGTTAAAAACGGTTGGTTGGGTTTTGTTATGGCAGAGTTAATGGGCTAGGTTTGAGCCTATGACATTTTATGATTAATTAGGTTTTAATTAAATTGGGCTGAACTTATATTTTGGTTTTTGGGTTGTGGCCATAGGGCCTATAAATTGATATTTGGCAGATTTATGTATTCATTATTTGGGCTTTAGGATTTTTGGGTTACAATTGCTATATAGGTATTTATGTATGGATATATATAATTTTCGTTTGGCTTTATGTATATAAATAATCAAGGGTTTTATATATATATATTATATATAATAATATATATAATTATATATAATATATATATATATATTATATCTCTATATAGATATATTATATATTAAAACAATTAAAAAAGAAATATATATTAAA
>JANAVB010025399.1:13372131-13382347 GCA_029216955.1 Iris pallida | reverse complement strand
TTATCCAGATGATGGGACATTGTCGTACAAGAGATAGAAATCTCTTATGCGATGATTCTCCCACGCATCTTCCAGCGTTTTGATATTAATCTGTCAACTTATACTCAAGACCCTGAGCCCAAGTTTCTTAAGCTATCTCGTCGTAGTATGACTGCTGCTGCTCCTCGTACTGCTCCTCCTACTGCTCCACCTCCTACCTCCTCAGCAGTATGCCATGACCTTTGAAGGCATACACCAGCTTTCTGATTTGCACGTCTCGATGACGGATATGGCCTGCCAACGTGAGTTCCGCGATGTCACTCATTATCAGGCGATATCAAATTCTCTAGCTGATCTCCGATTCGCTCAGACTGGACATTCTGTCGGTTCTATTCCTAGAGATCCAGCCTTCTCTGGTTACCGCTATGAGGATGAGGCTGTTCATGCCTACTTTCAGTCTGGTAACGCATATGATTGGTACCGTTCTGACCGTGCTCCTCCTCGAGATTATGTCGGGAGTTTTACACTGGCGTCCCTCCTCACCCTTCTAGCGCTGGTACTTCTGGAGCTGGTCCTTCTGGACATGTCGATCATGCTGATGATGATGATGATGATGATGATGAGGAGGAGATGTGATGATGATATATTAGCTGATTTTGAGACTTAGCTATTGTCTACTGTACACTTGGAAATGGTCCGACATTCCAAGTTTCTTTTTTTAGCTTCTATTATCAGTTTTTTAGGACTTGTACTAGATATTTCTTGATATCTCTTGAACATCATTTTATCTTTATGAGATACGTAGTTTATCTTTCACATCAGTTTCTTTATCTTCTTCTATATTATAAACTGCCAGTGAAATAATTCTCTGTTATATATCTCTTTTATATCTTTCTTGTGTTTCTTTACTGTTGTTTCTTATGCATTGATTGGGGGAGCTTTCTCTTTTGCAATTATTTTTCTAAGTGACAACGAGGGAGAAATAAGGATCTAACATTTCTTTTGAAAAAATGCAGGATATGAACAATTTTACTATTTTTGATTTTATTCCAAGCTTAGATGTTATATCATTCATAGTTTGTCAATTATCAAAATATGGTAGATTGTTGGCCCATTGGTCATATGGTCAAACTGATTTTAATAATTGATCAAACTCTGTCTCGATATATGGAGCTAGTCAGGATATCTCAGACTCTTGGACATGATAAAGAACAGCTATCTACTCAGTTCAAGACCGAAGCGTTGTTTGCCCGTTCGAGTCTGTATTTCTTTGAGCAATGTATTTTCATTTTATTTGAGTCTAGGAATACTTTGTACACCGAGTCGTACTGCCAAATAGGCTATTCCAAAATGATTTCAAAATGTTTTTAAAATGTCCTTAGTTTTGAAAAACATTCATATTTACAAAAGCTCCAAAAAGGTTTTCAAAATTCCCTAAAAACTAATTTTAAAAACCCTAACCTAACCCTGACAGAACTCGGCCAGAGTTCGGTTAGTGGCCTTTTTGTTTTTGAATTCCTTGGAACTTGGTCCTCCTGCAGTTGCGGATTTGACCGAGATTTTCTCATCGAGTTCTGCCCGAATTCTGTCCGAATTCTGCCAGAATTCTGTCTTTGGAACTCCTATAAATAGAGAAGGATTTCGATCATTTTAACTCACTCATTCACTTTCAATCTTCTCTCTACTTAAAGCTTCAGTCTTCCAAAGAGTTTTTCTCGAGCTTTAATTTTCAGATCCCAAGCCAATTATAATCCTCTAGTCGATTTGCTAGTGCGGTGCGGTCTAGAAGTTTCAGATTGATTGTAATCAGAAGACTTGATAGAAGAATACCTCTTCACAATTGAAGTTGGACAAGTTCTTCGTATCAAAGCTCGCATTATAGAAGTTGCAAGGACTTCGTAAGAAAACTTACGGTTTTGCCAATAGTGGATTCAACTGGTAGCAAGAGTTCTACCGACTGGATTAGTCCTCAACAGAGAAAAACCAGTATACATCGCTGTCTTTGCGTTTGCTTTCTTATCTCTGCCTTTACATTATTTAGTTGTGATTATTATTCTGTGATCTTGCTGCTAACATTTTTAATTAGCATTATTCTGCTGCCAACTCTATTCACCCCCTCTAGAGTATTGCGCTTTACGATTTTGTTCCTACACACATTACCTTTGAGTAAACATTCTCGTCTAGCAACCTCTGCATCGCTATAATCCAGATATAGAACATCCAAGTCCATATCACCTCTGAGTTCCTTATGTCCCTACAGAGTTCGGTTTTACCATGTTCATATAACCTATGAGTAAGATAGCTGCTACAATATCTTGTTTACCACGTCCATATTACCTCTGAGTAAACATGCCTACCAGTCAAATTTCCACCATCATCTCAACTTACCATCGGTGCCTAAACCAAAGTGCATTATTGTAAGCCCACTTCCCGTATTTTAAATTTATTTTTATTTGATTAGGATTACTTTTATGATCAATGGGAGTCATGCCGAAGCTTGCAGGCGAGCTATGACCATATTAACGTCATATGACCTCTAGATTGCTTATATATGTATCATTTATCTATTTAATATTTTTCTATAATTTTTGGATTTTTTACTTATCTAATATTTAAGGGTTTATTATTTTTAAGGACTTTCAAGATTTACTGTAAGATTATTTGGGACCAAATATTTTTATTTAGCTCTAGGTGACGAAAATATTTTCTAGAATATTATAAGATTTTTGGTTTTTCTAGAATTTTGGAGAATTTTTAGATAATTAGAAACTATAGAATTTATTTTTATAGGCTTTTAGAATTTACTGTAGGGTCACACAATGATATTTGAGTTAAAATATTTTTATTTAGGTGACACTTAGAAATATTTTCTTAAATTTTCTATGAATTTTCTTAATTTGTTTGTAATTTATTTGGAGTTAAAATAATTTTTTGAATTTAAAGTAGAATTTACACAGTCAGCAGCCCAGTCACACACGGGCCCACATGTCATCGGTGCCAAACCGCTTCACTCTTCCTATATATATATATATTATATAATATAATATATATATATATAAATATATATATATATATATATATATATATAATATATTTTTATATATATTATATAAAGAAATCAAAAACAAAACTAATCCACTCAACAAGAACTTCCAATTCCTCGACTTATATATATATATATATATATATATAATATATAAGTCGAGGAATTGGAAGTTCTTGTTGAGTGGATTAGTTTTGTTTTTGATTTCTTTATATATATATATATATATATATATATATAAAAGAAATCAAAAAAAATAATATATAAAAGAAATCAAAAACAAAACTAATCCCCACTTTTTGGGCATCGTTGCGGAAGCATGGAATAGTGAGGACTCTCCCAACCCCCTCACTCGGGTGAGCAACAAGCTCAAAGCAACGAGAAAATCTCTATCTAATTGGATCAAACTTGCCTATGGGGACATTTTCCAAGCCGTTCGGGTTGCTGAGGACGATGTCGCCCACGTCGAGGCCATATTCGCTTCGGACCGATCCCAAGACAGCCCTGAACCTCACCAAGGCAATGCTCAAATTCAGACTTAAAGTGGAGACCGATTTCTGGAAGCAAAAAGCGAGACTGAAATGGGACAGCGAGGGGGATGAAAACTCAAAATATTTCCATGCCTGGATCAACGGCCGAAGACACAAACTATTGATTCACCAAACCGCTGACGAGAATGGGAACATCGTGACAGATTAGAAGAGTATCCAAGCGGCCGCAATGGCTTTCTTCTCCAAATTATTCTCCAAAGAGACGGTTCACAAAGATAGTTCCTTCCTGGACCAAATCCCCACTCTCATTGATGACACCGACAATGCCCAGCCCCTGTCAGAACAGGAAGTGAAATAAGCTGCATGGGCTCTGAACGAGCACAGCTCTCCCTGCCCGGATAGATTTTCTGGCATCTTCTTTCGTACCAGCTGGAAGATTATCCAGCAGGACATCACCGAAGCGGCTACTGCATTCCTCGAAGGAGCTACTTACCCCAAAGCCATCTCCAGCGCCAAGTTGATCCTTATCCCAAAAAAAGAAAACCCAGAATTCTTTCGCGACTTTCGTCCCATCAGTCTCTGCAATTTTACCAACAAAATAATCTCTAAAATCATCGCCACCAGAATGGCTGGCACGCTCTCCAAAATCATCTCTAAGGAGCAAAGCGACTTTGTTCGAGGGAGGAACATCCAGGACAATATAATGCTGGCCCAAGAGTTAATCACCTGCATGAAGTTTTCGGTCAGAGGGGGCAACATTGCTGTCAAAATCGACATGGAAAAAGCATATGACAGACTGGATTGGCAATTTATGATCTGGGTCTTCAGGGCATTCGGATTCTCAAAAAAATGGACCAACACCGTGTGGAGATCCGTCAGTAACTCATGGTTCTCCACTGTTATCAACGGTCAAACCGAGGGGTTCTTCAAATCTAACCGCAGAGTGAGACAGGGTGACCCTCTATCTTCCACGATCTTCATTATAGCGGCAGACCCCCTGAGTAGAAACCTCAACAACATGACCAGCACTCCAAACTTCCAACACTATCACACTTCCAGTGGATGCCCTATCATC
Source organism: Iris pallida (assembly GCA_029216955.1). NCBI lineage: Eukaryota > Viridiplantae > Streptophyta > Magnoliopsida > Asparagales > Iridaceae > Iris > Iris pallida. Next base: position 13,377,759 of record JANAVB010025399.1, on the reverse strand, counting down.
ACCCACCTGGCCTTCGCCGATGATTTACTCATCTTCTCATCCGGGTAAGTTGGTACTATGGAGGTTGTCCACAACACCTTGCAGAGGTACTATAGATGCTCCGGACAGAAGATCAATCATTCCAAAAGCGTTATCTATGCCCACCATAGCATCAAAAGAGAGAATGCAATCAGTCTCTCCAACTTAACATCCTCTCTGTGGCCTACCCTCCGTTCAACTATCTCGCGTGCCCCCTTGTGTACGAGAAATCCAACGGTGGCATTTGAGAACTTGATCACTAGAATAAGGAAAAAATTGGAGGGGTGGCATAATGCCACATTATCCCCGGGCGGCAAGATGAACCTCATTAAACATGTGCTCACTTCCATTCCCATCCATACTCTGGCTGCATGCTCTCCGCCTATGAAGGTTCTCTTCGATCGAGCAGATCTTTTATAATTTCTTTTGGGGGCACAACAAAGGGCAAGACAAACATCACTGGGCCAGCTGGGAGGCCATGGCTCATTCCACCGAGGAAGGGGGTCTAGGTTTTACCAAACTCAATTACATCGTTCAAGCCTTCTCGATGAATTTGTGGTGGAAACTATGTATGAGCAAGAACTTATGGACCAGGTTTATGAAGGCCAGGTACTTCAAACACATCCACCCATCTGCGGCCATATCCAACAGCGCTTGGCGTCGTATTCTTATTGGACGCGACTTCGCTGAGTCGGCAATGAGACTCCAACTGGGTACCGGAGACTCGGATCCATTCCTGGAGAGATGAATTGGGAACTGCCTGATCCCGAATATTTTGACGACCCCTAGATCAGGCAGGATCAGAGACCTGTAGAACTCAGATATTAATGACTGGAACTGGGAAAAGATTCACGTTTGGTCTGATAATGAAATGGTTGACAGCATCCGCCAGTACGGACTTAGCCTCGGACGCGAGGACGACGACTGAGGTGGTCGCTTGAGGCCTCCGAAGAATTCTCGGTGAGATCGGCGAGATACGCTGCTCGAGGCCCGAGCAGCCGTATCATATCATTGTAAGCTATTGGCATTCCTGCATCCCTAAGAAGTGGTCCTTCCTCATATGGAGAGTTATTAGGAAGAAACTGCCAACATACGACATCCTTCCTTCCATTGGGATCAACTTAGCATCATCTTGCAATTGCTGCCCTCACCGCAGATGGAGACCATTGACCACATCTTCTGTCAGGAAAGTCTACTAGGAAGCATTTGGGGGACCCTCAACCAGCACTACAATATAGCTCAAGGTAGTTGACGCTTCAACGATCATGCAGGCCAATGGGGTTCTGCCTCCCACGACCACCAGATCGTCGCAGCGGCCGCTACGTGGGCGATTTGGAAGAATCACAACAAGGCAAGATACGAGGGTCACCAATACTCAGCCGAACAGCTCATTCAGGAAGTCTTCCGCCAATGTCGTAAACGGAGCACCCTGTGTAACCACAGTCCGAAAGCTTTCTGGTCCTCGATCCACCCCTAGCCCTGGGCGGCCTCCCATCGTCTGGGCGGCAGAACAGCCCCCCTTTCGTCGTTCCGTTTTGTTGTATACTTGTATAGGCTTTCCTTTTTGTGCCTTGTATACGTGGCTTCGGCATTTTGAACCTTGATTAATAAAATGGAGGGTGTTTTTCAAATATATATATTTGTATATATATATATATATATATATAAAATATATATATATATATATATATATATATATATATATTCTCCAAGATCAAACCACAAAGGAGGCTGGAATAATAATATTATATATATATATATAATCCAGCCTCCTTTGTGGTTTGATCTTGGAGATATATATATATATATATATATATATATATATATATATATAAGACAAACCCCTTTCTTTTATTAAACAAGGCGCAAGGCTCAAAATCCCGAAGCCTAGCCACATATACAAGGCACAAAAAACCAAGCCTGTACAAGTATACCACCAAAAAGGAAAGAAGGGGGCATAAAGGCGCAACCAATAAGAGCTAGGGGAGGGTCGAAGACCAAAAGGTTGGCAGACTGTAGGGGCATCGAGAGCCCCGTTTACGACATTGGCGGAAGACTTCCCGAATGAGCTGCTCCGCTGAATATTGGTGGCCTCGTATCTCGCCTTGTTGCAATTTTTCCAAATCACCCACGTGGCGGCCGCTGCGACGATTTGGTGGCCATGGGAAGCATTGCTCCAAACGGTCACCAGATCGTAGAAGCGTCCTCCGACCGGCACTATGTTGTACACTGGTTAAGGGTCCTCCAAGTATTTCCTGGCAGGGTCCCTTAACAAAAGATGTGGTCAATGGTCTCCATCTGACGATCCGGGCAACAATTGTAGGCTGACGCAAGGCTAAACCCAATAGAGTTAAGGATATCGTCTGTGGGCAGTTTCTTGCTAATGGCTCTCCACATGAGGATAGACCACTTCTTGGGGATGCAGGTCTGCCAATAATGTACAATGGGAATATGCGGCTGTCTGATCCCTTAGACAGTGATCCTCACCGATCTCACCGAGAACGCCCCGGATGCTTCGAGCGTCCACCTAAGCTCATCGGCGACGTTACCGAAAGTAGTTCCGTTCTGGCGGATGCTGTCTATGCTTCTTGACTGGCCCATTCACGAATTTTATCCCAGTTCCAGTCGTTAGTATAGTGATTCCACAAGTCTCTGATTCTGCTATCTCTCGGGGTCTTCGAGAGATTAGGGATTAAGCTGTCACCGGTCCATCGCTCTAGAAATGGGTTAGACTCGTCTGTACCAGATGAAGACGCATCGCTGGCCGCGAGATCACGACCGATAAGGATACGGCGCCAAGCTGCTGAGGATCTGCTGTTGGATATCGCTACAGATGGATGGATGTGTTTGAAGTACCTTGCCTTCGTAAACCTAGTCTATAAGTTCTGGCTCGTGCAGAGCTTCCACCACAATTTCATAGAGAAAGGTTTGACGATGTGGGTTAGTTTGGTAAAACCCAATCCCCCTTCCTCGGTGGGTTGGGCCATGTTGTCCCAGCTAGCCCAGTGATGCTTGTCTAGACCGTTGAAATGTCCCCAGAAGAAGTTAAAGAAGATCATTTCGATCGATTCAAGAACCTTCTTGGGCGGGAAACACGCTGCCAGAGTGTGGATGGGGATGGAGGTGAGCACATGTTTGATGAGGATCATCTTGCCGCCCGGAGATAACGTGGCGTTGTGCCACCCTTCAAGTTTTTTCCTGATTCTGGCTATCAAGTTCTCGAAAATGCGAGCGTTTGATTTCCCGTACGCTAGGGACATCCGAGATAATTGAACGGTGGTGAGCAACAGAGAATGATGTTAGGTTGGAGAGGTTGATAGCTTGCTCTCTTGAAGTTGTGGTGGGTGAAGATGACGCTCTTGGAGGGATTGATCTTCTGGCCGGAACATCTGGAGTACCTCTGCAGTGTGTTGTGGACCACTTCCATCGCACCAATGTCCCGGAGGAAGATGAGTAAGTCGTCAGCGAAGGCCAAGTGAGTGATGGTTGGGCATCCGCTGGAAGTGTGATAGTGTTGGAAGTTCGGAGTACCAACCATGTGGTTCAGGTTTCTACTCAGGGCATCTGTCGCTATGATGAAGATGGTGGAAGAAAGAGGGTCACCTTGTCTAACGCCTCGACTAGATTTAAAAAACCCGTCGACCTGGCCGTTGATGACTGTGGAGAACCATGAATTTCTAGTGGATCTCCATACAGTGTTGGTCAAGTTTCCGAGAATCCGAAAGCCCTGAAGACCCAGATCATAAATTGCCAATCCAGTCTATCGTAGGCTTTTTCCATGTCAATCTTAACGGCAATGTTGCCCCCTCTAGCGAGAAACTTCATGCAGGTGATTAACCCTTAGGCCAACATGATATTGTCCTGGATGCTTCTCCCGCTCACAAAGCCGCTGCTCTTCTGAAATAATCTTGGGAAGAATGTCCGCCATTCTGGAAGCGATGATTTTGGATATAATTTTATTGGTGAAAGTGCAGACTAATGGGTCGATAATCTCGAAAGGACTCGGATTCTTTTTTTGGAGATGGGATGAAGTTGGCGCTGGAGATGGCTTTGTGGTCAGTGGCACCTTCGAAGAATGCGATAGCCGCCTCGGTGATGTCCCGCTTGATAATGTCCCAACAGGTGCGAAAGAAAACGCTAGTGAAGCCATCCGATCCTGGGGCACTGTGCTCGTTCAGGGCCCATACCGCATCTTTCACTTTCTGGGCATTCGTGGGATGCTCCAGAAGTGTATTGTCAGCGTCGGTTATGAGACGGGGGATTTGGTCCAGAAGGGTCTGTCATTGTAAACCGTTTCTTTTGTGAATAATTTGGAGTAGAAGTCCGCCGCGGTCGTTTGGTTGCTATTGTGGTCTGTAATGATATTCCCATTGTCGTCTGTCGTCCGGTGGATCGATAGTTTTTGTCTGCGACCAGTGACACAAGCATGGAAGAATTTTGAGTTTTTGTCCCCCTCGCTGTCCCATTTCAGTTCGCTTTCTGCTTCCAAAATTCGGTTTCCACTTTAAGTCTAAATTTGAGCATAGCTTTGGTGAGGTTCAGGGCTGTCCTGGTCGCCGCAGAATGATTCGACGTGAAGAGGATTTCGGTACGAGTGACATCGTCCTCCGCAACCCTCACAGCTTAGAAGATGTCCCCATAGGCTTGTTTGCTCAAATTGGAAAGAGCTTTCCTCGTAGCCCGGAGCTTGTTGCTAACCCGCGATAGGGGATTAGGGGAGTCTTCCTGATTCCAAGCTTCCGCGACTATACCCAGGAATTGGGGATGATCAGTCCAGAAGTCAAGGAATTAGAATTTCTTTTGAATGGAGTGTTGTTGTTTTTTATTTGAACCAGCAGGGGGGCGTAGTCAGATTCGAGGAGTTAAAATGGGACAGGTTAGTAGTGGTCCCCATATCGAGCCAGCGATCGTTCGTGAGGGCCCTGTCCAGGCGGGAGTATTGACGACGGTCGCCTTCCTGCATATTGCACCAGGTGAAGGCGTTGCCGGTGAACTTTAATATGGTGAGGTGAGCGTTGAATATGAAATCGTTGAAGTCTTGCATGGATGATGAGGGGGAGGTCGGCCACTGATTTTCTCTTCTCTAAAGGTGATCGCGTTAAAGTCCCCGATACACAGCCAAGGAGAGTTGTTGTGTTTGAGATGGATGTCGATGAGGTCGTTCCAGAGTGTTTTCGCTCGGCAATATCGCAGCTGCCATGGACCGCTGATAGGATTGTGCGTTCGGGGAGAGTGGGGTGTTCCCACCAGCATGAGAGGGCCTGCTTGGAGTCCTGGATGACTCCGATTTTGACTTCCTTAGTACAGAGAATCCAAATATCGTTTCTGCCACTATGGCCGTGGGGAAGCCTAACTGCAACTGGATAGATTTTAATTTTGGAAGGGTTTTTGGGTTCAAGAATAATGAGGATGTCGATTTTGGATTTTTCGAAGGCCGAATATTCTCCTTATATGGGTTTGTTCGCCAGACCACAAACGTTCCACGAAAGGATGTTTAGCATTATTGGGGTTGATGGGGGTTTTTTTGTTCCGCTTGGTAGCGGATTGGTTTGGATGGTTGTGTTTTCGTCAGCAGCTTTCTTGGCCTTGTCCTTGCGCGAGATGGATGCT
>JANAVB010025399.1:13339631-13367131 GCA_029216955.1 Iris pallida | reverse complement strand
AAGTAAAAATGAGGTAACATTGTTTTTTTTTTTTACTATTACTTAGATCACTATATCACATATGACAAGTGTGAAATTCACAACTGAATGCCAAGCCACAGACAGACCCCAACTATTTGATGGTACCATCTATACTTACTAGAAAACAGTAGGAGTTTTTTTTTTGAAATATATAGATTTTGATTTATGGTCATTGTAGTTGACGGCTATAAAAAGCCTTCACGTGTTCCTATTGATGGAAATTTGGTTGAAAAAGCATATGACAAGTATACTAATTATGAAAAAAAGTAGCCAGTCTTGACGCATGTGCTATTAGTGGTTTATTTTTTGCTTTAGATAGGACTTAATTAAATAGGGTGTCTATATGCACAACATCTAAAAAGATATGAAAACTTTTCCAAGTCACTCATGAAGGCACGACAAGTCAAGGAGTCCAAGATTAGTAGACTTACTCAAGAGTATGAGGCATTGAACATGAAGCTGAACGAGTCCATTACACAAATGTTCACAAGATTTTGAGATAATCCTCTGTCCTCCCTAGGAAAGAATACAATAACCATGAGAAGATTCGCAAGGTGCTACGAGCTCCCACAAAGAACTGGATTCTAAAGGTTATGACAATCGTTGAAGGTAATGACCTCACTACCATGTCTCTTGAAACCTTCATGGGATAGCTACTCACACACGAGCTAGAGCTTCACGACTTTGAATATACCGCACCGAAGGAAAAATCAATCGCCTTCAAAGCTCAACAACGAAGAACCGTCGAAGAAGATCCTGACGACAACGACTTCGATACTGAGGATCAAGCTCTCCTAGTAAATAAGTTCATGAGATTCAACCGAAGAACTAAGGAACACAACACAAGAACAACAATAATAAAGAAGATCTAATCTGCTATAGTTGCAAGAAGAAATAACACATCAAGAAGGACTATCCGACATCATTATCATTAACCAAAAGGCAACAAGTATGAAAAGAGTTACATGAAGAAATCTACTTCCAGAAGATACACCAACACAAGCATTTGGCATGAAAGCAAAGCCAGCGATTCAGAAGATAAAAAATTGATGACGCTGCAAATGTATGCTTGATGGCATATGATTAGGTAAACTCAAATCTCTGTTTGATACATTTGAAGATTTTACCTTTGACCAGTTAGATGAAGCTTTTAGTGACCTTTTAGATGACCACAGAAAATGCTTGGCAAATACCAAAACTCTAAGAAGGTACTCAAAGAGTACAAACGTAAAATATAAAGGCTTATCGATTTACTAGCTGAGGTTAGAATAGTAAAAACTCTAGTGAGACTGGTGTGCTTTCTTCAGTAAACTGTAACTACATGAGACTACATGTTTATCCAAAAAAAAAATAAGACCATTGCCAAACTTGAGAAAGATTTACTCAAAAAAAGAAGAGCCATCACTATGCACTAGTCGAAATGATGCACTCACAGTTGACTATAACACACTTATGATACCTCCAAAAAGTTAAAAATTAGGTTAGAAAAATACCCCGAAGTTGCTACTTCCTACCCTAACACGTGTCAATTGTTGAAACATCGAACACGATCAAACCCAATACTGTCAAAACAAACATAGCCAAACATTTGCCCAAGAAGACGAACTGACATGCATTCTACTACAAGTATCCAACTAAACACCAAGACCTACCAATCATGCACAACACACTTCACCTAAGTGTAACGACCATAGTTCGTATTACGTATTTTGGTATACGTGTACGTATATTGCACGTCCCTTGCATGGCTTATTGTGGTATTTTACTTGCTTGGTTCGGCTTGGTTGGCTTGGTTTAGTTTGGTTTGATTCTTCATGTGGACCAACCCCCACCTACCCCCTCACCCTTCCTTTAATAGCTGCCCAACACTTTCTTCCTTATTACTTCTTCTCCATTACTTCTTCTTCCTCACCATTACTCTCCTCACCTACCAAAGAGCGGTTTAGGCAAGTACAACTTGCTTCATGGAGGAACTCAATTTATTGTTCCATTTTCTTCTCCACAAGATTCTAAGCCACTTTAGTACTTAGCATTTTTAAATTCCATGGCTCATTCCATGTAGATCTAAGTTTCTAGCATTTTGATCTTTTGTTTTGATATACTAAAATGGCTTGTTTTCGAAAACTAAGAGTTCCTTGTAGTAGGCATTCTTATTTTACGCAAGTTTGGTTTTTGGATGGCCGAATTTACCAGTCTTGGCCGAGATGGAGTTCCTCGAGTTACTGAGCTTTTACATGATTGTATTGGCCATGGGGAGAAGACGAGTTTTACGCACGTTCTACGTGTTAGCGTAGTGATTAGCCTTTACGCCCTTGTTTTACGTGTCAGCGTGTTATCTAGCCTTTTACGCCCACGTATGTGCATGCCAGCGTACTCCGTTTTATGCTGAGTTCCTACGAATTTTATGCTCGGGGCTCTCCCGCTCGCATAAAATCGTGCTCGCGTAAAACCCCTGGCTCGACCAGACTCTCGTGAGCATAAAGTTTTGCCTGAGTGTTTCCTCGCGTAGAGTTTCACTCACGTAGAGTTACGCTCGGGAGTTTACGTACATAAAATTCTACGCGCGTAAAATCTTACGCACGTTTAATCTCGCTTGCGTAAAGCCCGACTAGCGTAAAACACCACCCACGTGCACCCTTGCTCGCACTTGCGGAGAGCCACTCTACGCTTGAGGCCCTTGGCCCAGCGTAGAGGCTCACTCGCGTAGAGCTTTGAGCCCTTGTGTATTCGATTGTCTTTTTATGCCTTGCTTTTCACGACTTGACAAGCACGGATTGAGTGATATCGAATTAATAATGGCATGGCAAGGCAAGTACTTGATATGACATGACATAACAGGATATGACAAGTATGCAGGATGGTAACTATTGAAAGTGTTGCGACGGCTTGCATGGCATGACTAAAATGAATGACCTGGACACCGTGGACGATTGTGTTTGTACAAATAAATCAGTACTGTCTTGCATTATGTCTAGGATGGGGATCCCTGAGTACCATGGTAGGGGTACCAACTGAAATTAACTAAGGCTAAAAACTAGAAAAATCCAGTAGTCATGGAGAGATTTTGTAGCTACAGGCAATCCCGTTATCTGGGCGCACCAGCGGACTTGTAGCCTACCAATGAGTAGGCACATTTCCAGCACACAGTCACGTGTTGTCCTTCATTAACAGACATTCGACCTGGATAACTGGGTAGTCTGCAGGGCTTATGGCTGTTGGAGTAATCTCATTGCATCTTGCTAGTAACTAGGCTTTGATAACCCTAGTTAGTTAAAGTATCAAGCCGTACTCATTGCTTGGCCGTGATTGGTTGGATGGAGTTTAGCCCAGCTTAGTCTTGTCCTGATCCTGTACAAGATAACATGACCTGATTTTCTATGCCTTACTTGCCGATCAATAATGAGAAACCAAGTTCCGTTCAGATAAAGAGTTACAACCCGGTCCTTGTTTGGTTTAAGGTTGTAACTTGGTTATCTGAATTGTTCCATGGCTATCTTATCATATATCGTCATGATTGCTTATGCTTGTCTTAATAATAATGATCAGGGGACCAGTTCTTTTTAGAGAAGGGTTACAACCCCGATCCTTGTTTGGTTTAGGGTTGTAACCTGGCTCCAGAGTAGTTCTGTATCCTCTCCTCGTTTATTGTCCTATTGCAATGTCATGCTCGATGTTATACAAGATTGTGACATGACATGATTATTTATGCTTACATAACAATAAAGATCAGGGCAAGGTTCTGTTCAGGCGAAGGGTTACAACCCCGGTCCTTGTTTGGTTTAAGGGTTGTAACCTGGCTCCCGGAGCAGTTTTTTATCCTCTCTTCATTTATTGTCTTGTTTCACCCTATGTCAAGCTCATCATTTTTATTTTACCAGCAGTATTTGAGACGGGTTTCTATTCAGGTGAAGGGTTGCAACCCGGTCCTTGTTTGGTTTAAGGGTTGCGACCTGGCTACTTGAATGGTTTCCTCGTACTCAATTTATTATTGTTGTCCCTGTTATTTATCAGTATCTTTATAATTATCTTTATTATTCATTTATGATATGCTGTTTTAGTTCCTAAGTGAAGCCTCCTTTGTGGCACTTGCTCTTCTGGGGTCTGACATAGATGGTTTTGTATGGCCAGATATCGGAGCAGCTCCAGAGGATCTACCTACTTTCAGTAGATGGTGACCACCAGGCGTAATCCTGGCAATGAGTGGGTTTATTTTTGGCTCTCCAGCTTTATTGTAAAATTATTCTTTTGAGGTGTTTAGCCGGCGAGCATGTGTTAGCTCGTATTGCACCTTTATTTACTGTCTGCCTATGGGCTGTAACATGATTGACAAATCCTAGGTTGATCATGTAGGACTGAAACACTTGCTTCTTAACATTTTGTATGACTAGCTTCATGATCATCCAAGTATGTAATGTATGGGACGCCTTGCTATTATATTTGGTGCTCTGACACTTTGTAAACTGTTATTGCTTGCTTGAGATTGAGACAATAGGCTTGTTTATGACCATAGGAGACTGATGGCTTGTAGTTAAACCCTATGTATCTAGACTGTTTGCCATGAAATAAAAGAACAGAACAATTATCGGAGGACCGAACTTTTACTTCACGTTACAAACTCGCTTGTACAAAGAAAGCCTAGGGACGAACACCTAGGTACAGCAGTCTAAGTACAATTGTTTATTTTAGATTCTGGGGGTGACGATAGAGGCTCGGGAAGGCAACGGCACCCTGCCTTATCCTTGGACGATCGGTATGCAGCCTTGGCTTGTGAAAAGATGGTTGGCGTTGACGAAGAAATGCTCTTCTTACTCCTCTGTTGCTCTTCTGGCTTCTCTCTCTCTCTCTCTGTGTATTTTCTCTGACTATTGGGGAGTCTCTCTGTATATGCGTTTTTCTCTCTAAATTGTATATCTCTCCTTGTATATTTTTTTAAGAAATGGCACCTGCTATTTATAATAGTGGGGAGCATCATTAGGGTTTGGATGATTGCCCTTTCTCCAAGTGGCGGCGGCCTGATAATTAACCAATCTGGACCATTCATCTTGAATGAAAGATCTGGGCCATTAACATGGATTATGCCAAATCCATCAACAATTAATGCTGATTGCAATAAATCTTCGTCATGATGATTTGCTGACATCTGCGAATCTTAATGAATAAATTTGATTCATTCTTCTGCCACGTATCCCAGATTATTGGGATTTGGACCAAGATTTGATTGACTTTAGGACAGTGTCCCGTCTCATGTTGAACCGCATGAGAGTGTCGATGTTTGGGCCGCATAAGGGTTGTCATGACCGAGCCGCATGAAAGAGTTCATGACCGAGCCACATGAAGAGTCTCTGTACTTCGAACCGCATGAAGGTTGTCATGACCGAGTCGCATGAATATATTCATGACCGAGCACATGGGGGTCTTATGGCCGAGCCGCATGAGAGTCTTCATGACCGAGCCGCATGGGTCTCTCTGTTCTGGCCGCATGGACTTTGTTTAGTCTGGCCGCATAGATTTGCCTCGAAGTTTGGTGGACAGTGCCACATTTGTGAAGATTTTCCTCATTTCCTAGGACGATAGTGCTTTTTCGTGTCAGTCATTATGACGACTTTATGTCAGACTAACAGCCGTCAGAGCTATCAGTTGTCAGAGCATTAAATGTCTGAACGTTAGGCACAGTGTTCTGTTGGCACGTGGCCTCTCTCTCGGCCGCATAGAGTTTACTTGAGCTGCTTGTATGTTTGAGCATGAGACTTCCGAGCGCATGAGACTCTTTGGCCGCATGAAGCTCGTCTGATTTTGAGCGCATGAAGCTTCCTGGGTTCTGTGCCGCATGAAGAATGTCTCATGACCGAGCCGCATGAAGGACGTCTCATGACCGAGCCACATGAGGAATGTCTCATGACCGAGCCGTATGAAGGACGTCTCATGAAACCGCATGAGGAATGTCTCATGACCGAGCCGCATGAAGGACGTCTCATGACCGAGCCGCATGAGGAATGTCTCATGACCGAGCCACATGAAGGACGTCTCATGACCGAGCCGCATGAGGAATGTCTCGATCAGTCCGTGCACTCGCTTTGTGGGCCCGGGTATCCCGAACACACGAGTGCGTAGGTATCATGTTTGCTCCCTGATGGGGCTAATAGAAACACTTGCCCTCGATCTTTGTTGGAGACTCTTGAGAACCACTCTGTCCGTTTGCCGCCGGGGGCTGGACACGGGCGGCTCTATACAACTTTCCATCAGAGGCCCGCTTAGCGGGACGCTCTTGATGGTCAGAGGTTGGGACAGCTGACTGAGCCCGATGAGCCCGCGCTGCCCTAGACTTCTTCTACTTAGCACCCGAAGGTGTACTAGGAAGAGTCCAAGTTTGGAAGGAGGAAGAGAAGTTGGTGCCCTTTTCAAAGGAGGTAAGGGGGCTCTATTTATAGAATAGAGTGAGCCCTTTCTTCTTCTTCTTTCCGATGTGGGACTAAAAGCAATATTTTCCATGCTTCTACAGGACCCCCTTCAAAGTTTCAAATTGCAAATTTGGAACACTTTGAATAAGAAGCATGGAAAGTAGTTTTGTTTAGGTGTGGCAATCCAATCAGAGGTAGCATGGACGTGATAGGTTTGGGTATTTCCGCTGGATTTTATGTGGACTTATCATCCTTGGCGTACCTTGGTTTTAGGTACGGATAATAAGTTGAGAGAGGAACCATCATATTTACTCAGAGGTGGTATGGACGTGGTAAATATAAGGTTGATGGTAGAGCTTTCCTACTCAGAGGTGATATGGACATGGTAGGAGTGAACTCGAATGAGGATACATAGAACAACTCAGAGGTGCTATCAACGTGGAAGTTCTATGCATTGGGTGAAAGAATGCTATGAAACAGCTGGGCTCGAAAGCATGTGATGATGAGGAAAGATGTGGATGTATTATGGGACCTAGTACGGCATTTGTGGTCAGTAGAGGACATTTGTGGGCCCATTATCCTTGGCATACCTTGGTTTTAGGTACGGATAATAAGTTTGATAGGGATACCTAGAACAACTCCGCGGTAAGGCGATATGGAGGTTCTTGGTATCGGGCGAAAGATTGCCATGGAGCAGTGATCAGTTTTCTGTTTTCTTTCACTGTTTTTCTTTTCTTTTGTCAAGGGATGTGATCCTAAATGATGTAGTACTTTGAATTTTGAATAAATGAGCATGTTTCAATCATTTTCTCTTTCTTGTACTTGTGGTATTTGTGGAATTGGACCTGTTGGGGATTATTTGTGGACCTGTTACCCTGGGCGTACCTTGGTTTTAGGTACGATAACAAGTTTCGGAGAGGAATACCTAGAACAACTTCGCGATAAGATAGCTATAGAAGTTTTTGTATTCGAGAGAATGCCAGGGAGCAACTGGGCTCCTAGGCATGATAGGAAGGGATGGGCGTGTACTGGAGACCCAGTACAGCATCTGTGGTCGACTGAGGACATTTGTGGTCATCGGAAGACGTTTGTGGGCCTATTATCTTTGGGCGTACTCAGATCGTGGGTACAGATAATAAGTCGAGGGAGGACCATACTTACTCAGAGGTAGCGAGGACATGGCAAGTATGGATTCACGGGGGATATTTGTGGTCAACAGAGGACTTTTGTGATCAACAGAGGACATTTGTGGTCAACAGAGGACATTTGTGGTCCTATTATCCTTGACATACCTTTTTAGGTACGGATAATAAGTTTGATAGGGATACCTAGAACAACTCCGCGGTAAGGCGGATATGGAGGTTCTTGGTATCGGGCGAAAGAATGCCTGGAGCAGCTGGGCTCCCGGGGCATGATGAAATTTGCGGTCAACAGAGGACATTTGTGGTCAACTGAGGACATTTGTGGTCAGCAGAGGACATTTGTGGGCCTATTATCCTTGGCGTACCCTAGCTTAGGATACAAATAATAGGAAAGGGAACCAACATACTTACTCAGAGGTAATGAGGACATGGCAAGCACGAGGGCTTTTCACCGCGGAGTCTTCCTGCTCAGAGGTAATGAGACATGGCAGGAGTGGACTCAGCGGAGAATATTTATGGACCTATTATCCTTGGCGTACCTTGAGGATACGATAATAAGATAAAAGGGGACCGACATACTTACTCAGAGTAATGAGGACATGGCAAGTACGAAGGTTTTACCGTGGAGTCTTCCTACTCAGAGGTAATGAGGACATGGCAGGAGTGGACTCAACGGAGGGTATTTGTGGACCTATTATCCTTGGCGTCCTGGGGTTTTTGTTTTTTGGTACAGATAATAAGTCGAGGGGGGACCAACATATTTACTCAGAGGTAATAAGGACATGGCAAATATGAGGGTTTCTTCGACGGAGCCTTCCCACTCAGAGTAATGAGGACATGGCAGGAGTGGGCTCAATGAAGGAGGGTACATAGAACGACTCAGAGGTAATGAGGACATAGAAGTTCTATGTAAAGGGGTGATTTGTTTTTGGGGAAGCGAAACGACTCAGAGGTAATGAGGACATGGCCGTTTTGGAATTTGTGGATCGGTTACCCTTTTTGTGCACTAGGAGTGCGGGTAGTAGATCATGAGGGAGGATCTCTTACAGGAAGAAAGTTCAGAGGTATGATCATACATGACTTACTATCTGAAAGAGTGACCGGAATGTGAGTTAGAGGCACCAGCGGGTACATAACTCGATAATCTGGAATGTGGAGAGGTGAGTTCAACGGACCAGCGGGTACATGACTCGATAATCTGAATGTGGAGAGGTGAGTTCAGCGGCACCAGCGGTACATGCTCGATAATCTGGAATGTTGGAGAGTGTGAGTTCAGCAGCACCAGCGGGTACATGACTCAGTGATCTGGGAAATTTGGAGGCGGAATGTGAGTTCAGTGGTACCATAGGGTAAGAACTCAATCATCGGATTTTTTTTTTGGATGTCATTCGGACATAATACTTCTTCAGGAACTTGCCGTTGATGGACAAATGAGCAAGTCTCAGTGTGAGCAGCCACATATTTGGCCAGCTCCGACTCTTCTTCGGCCACCCCCTGTGTAAATGCAGACTGAGAGGATGACCTGGGGAGCTTGATCGTCAGCGGTTCAGCTGATGGTGCCGAGCGTGGAGTTGTTGGAGACTAGCGACCCCCAGTTTGGCACTTGATATGGAGCGAGGAGTGGCTGGTTCGCTAGAAGTGTCAGACCTTGCATCGGGGTGACGACCCTTCTTGGGAAGGTATCGTCAGTGGCCTATCGGAGGGATTGAGCTTCTCCGTTTGGGGTTGACCGACTCTCGACAGTCTGATTATCAGTGGCCCCGTTGTGGGTCTTGACACTTGGCCGGACCTTGGCAGCCGGATTGTCATCTGCTCCTCTTGCGCCGAGAGGCTGATCGTCCTTCCTCAGAGTGGCAGTGAGAGGTGCGGACCTGTCCGGTTTGCGAGCTTGGAGGTGGATCGTAGAGGTCCTTCTAATCCCGTAGCTGTCTCGGTATGAGCTTGTACTCTTTCATCATGGTGCCTCTTGACTTTTCGTATAGCAGAGTGAGTAGTAGGATTCGACCCCTTTGAAGGGATCGATATCAGCAAATTCCGTCTTCACGAAGCCGTATTTGTCGACATATTTGAAGCACTGGTGTAGCGTGGAAGGCACGATCATGTAATCGTGTATCCATGGGTGCCCCAAGAGGATATTATAAGAAGTGTCTGTATCTATGACGTAGCAGGTGACTTCGGATTGGAGGTCGCCAATTTGACACTTCAGACGAATCTTCCCAATAGGGTAGCTCCTGCCCGAATTGAAACCGCTGATGGCGGTGCTTGTAGGTGTCAGACGATGTATTGGGATGCGGAGATGATGTAACAGACCCTTCGGGATGATGCTTATGGAAGAACCAGGATCTATGTGCATCCGATCCACTTCACGTCGCCGATGTATCCCATGTAGTATAGCGGGCGATCATGTAGGTTGGTTTTGATGAGCATGTCCTGCGGAGTGAAGACGATATTGGGCATTGCTCCCGTGCAGGCACTGTCTTGGAGATCTACGGGTGAGTCCTCCCCGGTGAGGTTGGATTGAGCCAGATAGGCATCGGCATTTTAGAGTGCTTCGCTCAATGCAATACGAACGTCCTTGGAGAGCCTTAGAGTTCGTATAGTGACAATTTGGCCGGAGTGTTAGCCAATTGTGCTAAGATGTCAAAGTTATAGGCCTCTCTAGCCCTTGGGCTGCGTCTTTCGGAGGGATTTGTCGAAGCGAGTCTCTTTCGGCCTAGGCTTGTCGGTCGTCGAAGGCTGAGCCGGTCCGGAGCATCAGTTGTAATGGGTTGATGATTTTCGGCTGGATTGTCAACCACAGGTTGGGATTGCGCTCCGGACCGTGTGACGACGGCTGTAGCTTCCTCGCTGTCTGCCGAGATTGTGTGGCAGGTCCTGACTTTTCCACTTTTCTTTTGTCGGTGGAAGATGGTGTGGGAGAGTACTTCTGACACCAAGTCTGGATGGATCCACATGACCTCCCCTGTGATGTGGTGAGGGGTACTAGACGGCAGCCTGATCTCGGGGAGGTAAAGATTGGTAATCTCCATTGTCGCTAGAGGGACGGGACCACCCCGTCTTGAGTCTCCGTCGGAGGGAAGTTGCCGAATTGTATGGACACCATATTGGCCGCCACGGTAACCTCTTCGAAATCGATGGCCAGAGCATTCGAATCGATGAGGTTTTGTATGTACCGTTTCAGCTGGTAGCAATCGTGTGTAGCATAATGGACATAGCGATGATAATGGCAGTACTTTGGATTCTCCATCTCTGCCGGCCGTGGTTCCCGTCTTGGTGGAGGAAGCTGAATCCGGTCCCCTTGTATGAGCATGTCCAAGATGGGCTTGACGTGACCGTCTTCGAAGGAGTAAGTGATTTACGGCCATGTTGTCGCTGGCTTCGGCTCAGGTTTTTGTGCTGTATCGGCCACCATAGCCTGCTTTCCCATGCTGTCCCGATTGTTGGAGGGGCTACCCCCATTATCGTTGTTGGGACGCTTGCCCTTGTTTTCTCCTTCCGAGATATGCAATCCAGTTGGCGAGCCTTCTTCAGTCGTTCTTCGGCGCTTGTGGCGCTGATGATGAACGTCTTCCAATCTTTGAATTGACTTTCGCCCATCCAGAGACTGATTGTTGGGAGCAGTCTCTTTTGGCAAATTTCAATTAAAGAGGAATCTGGATTTTCAGAGGGCAGCTTCATGGCGGTTTGGCGGAACCGCTCAATGTAGCTCCTTGTCAATTCCTTCTCCCCTTGGACGACGTCCATGAGGGTGGACATGGTGACGTCCTGCCCTACTTCATAGAATCTCTCCAAGAACAGGCGCTTGAAGCCGGCGAAGGAGTGGATGCAGTTGTTCGGCAGATTGCGATACCAATCGAAGGCGACTCCTTCCAATGCCCCAATGAATAATCGCGTGAGGATAGCATCATCATGGGGCAGATGGTCGGTGTGTAACCTCGAAGTAAGTGATGTACCGACTTGCTGAGGTCTTACCATCATACGGGTTGATATTGAACGGCTTATATTTTGGTGGAAATGGAAATCCCTCCATTCGGTAGGGTATGGTTGCCGTATTCTGAGGTCTTGAGCGTTTTCTCGGGCATGGAACATGGCTCGGAGCTCCTGGACCTCTCTCCTTACTTCTCGGGCCTCATCTGTCGCGGTAGGGGCCGTTATTTCGGGAGGGTTATTGCCCGGGTTCGGTGCCGCTGAATTTGAATCTATATTGATTGCGGGACCTGCGCTTGTTTGGCCAGGTGTCACTCCCTGCAGAGTAGGAAGAGCCGCTTTAATCTCGTCTACAGACTTGACCAATGCGTACAGTATTGCCTCCAAAGTGTCGATGCGTTGGCGATCACTGGAACCGCCTTGATTGCTGTCCGTCATGAATACCGTCTTTATATGAGGAGTGACGGAAGGAACGGTGGAGGATGTGCCCTCCGAGTCGTATCATGTACCGAGAAGTCATCGGGATATGTGGGAATATTGTCTTCTGGTTCGGATTCGGAGGGAGCAGTACCCCCAGCCTCAGAGTTTACTTCGTCTTGAGAGTCCCGGGTGTCCTTGGGGACATCGGCGTCTGTTGCCCCTGATGGAAGAGTTGTTTGTCCGGGCTCGGTTCTTTGAAACATCGAATTATGTGGATGTTCGGAGGAGTGCTACCCCCAGTTCCCTCAATCCCCAGCGATGTGGATGATGAATTTCCCATCACGGTAAATTTTGTCTTTGAACGGGTGTGTTGGAATACACCAGTAGAGGACAACCGTTTAGACGATAGTTTCTTAGCTGTGGTGGTTGATATCTTGGGACTGGAGATGCTTGTCTTTTTCCCTCTCCTTCGGCGGGGACCTTCTGAGCGGAATTGCAGGAGACAACAGGAGGTGCCTCATCTTCTAAGTTCGGGTGCTGTAGCCTTTGGAAGACGGACGGCCGATCTTCCGTCACTGTCGCGTTGTTGCAGCAGCAATTGACGATGATTTGGGTGCAGCGATGTCCAAGCGAGGACTCTTTGCACGCCGACACTCTTCTCTTTCCTTGCGTTTGTGGAGGATCGCCTCCCGCAGGTCAGAAACCACTTTGTCCGTTTGCCGCCGGGGGCTGGACTCGAGCGGTTGTATATAACTTCCCATCCGAGGCCCGTATGATAGTTAACGGGATGCCCCGATAGTCAGAGGTTGGGACAGCTGTCTGGGCCCGATGAGCCCGCGCTGCCCTAGACTTCCTCCTTTTAGCACTTGTGGGTGCGTAATAGGAGGAGTCCCAGTTGGGTACCACAGAGTCTGGCTTATCATCCAGAGAATCATCAGGGTCAGGACGCATGAGAGACGGTCGAAGACTGATCGAGAGAAGCGTAAAATGAACGCTATACGGCTAGAGTTGGGTACCGTGCAGGCTGTCTGCATGCGGTTGTCTTCTGCCGTCGGACGAATTGTTTTTGTGCGACTAGGAGTCACGACCGTACAGGCTGGCCGCATGCGGTTGGCAATTGTGCCGCATGGGTTTTCTGCAAGCGATTGACTACCACAGCAGCATGAGTTTCATTCGTGTAGTTGGTAATTGTAGCCGCATAAGCTATGCGGCTGACAGGTATGGCCGCATGAGTTTTCTTCATGCGGCTGGAGGATGTAGCCGCATGAGCTTTCTCCCTGCGGCTGCTAACCTTATGCTGCTCGGATCTCATAGAGTTTCTCTTTGCCCCTACAAGTCCAGCATCATAGTGTTTTCTTCTGCCGGACTTGGGGACAGCAGAGTTGTCTACGATCTGAAGTGGGGCCGCAAGGGAGTCTTGCTCGTCGTATTGAACAACAGAGAGTGTCTCTGTAAGAGCTTCAGCAGGAACGAAGGATCGGGGTATCCACTCCTTACGGGCCTTCTTTGTGCGGGCTCGCTTCTGGACCGGGCCAGTGCTCTTGTCGGAGAGCATCTCTTCGAACGCCTATTGGTTGAACCGGCGACCATCTTTTGTTGAGTGGAGCCAAGCTTGGCTGCATCCGATTGCGTCACCAACTCCTCAGCCGTGGAGAAGTTTGTCCCCAGCAGAGTCGCCATCGTGTTTGCCATGAAATATAAAAGAACAGAACAATTATCGGAGGACTGAACTTTTACTTCACGTTACAAACTCGCTAGTACAAAAAAGCCTAGGGACGAAAACCTAGGTACAGCAGTCTAAGTACAATTGTTTATTTTAGATTCTGGGGGGTGACGATAGAGGCTCGGGAAGGCGACGGCAGCCCTGCCTTACTCCTTGGACGATCGGTATGCAGCCTTGGCTCCTTGTGAAAAGATGGTTGGCGTTGACGAAGAAATGCTCTTCTTACTCCTCTGTTGCTCTTCTGGCTTCTCTCCTCTCTCTCTCTCGTGTATTCTTTTCTCTGACTATTGGGGAGTCTCTCTGTATATGATTTTTCTCTCTGAAATTGTATATCTCTCCTTGTATATCTTTTTTGCAAGGAAATGACACCCTGCTATTTATAATAGTGGGGAGCATCATTAGGGTTTGGATGATTGCCCTTTCTCCAAGTGGGCGGCCTGATGATTAACCAATCTGGACTATTCATCTTGAACGTGAAGATCTGGGCCATTAACATGGATTATGCCAAATCCCATCAACAATTAATGCTGATTGCAATAAATCTTCGTCATGATAATTTGCTGACATCTGCGAATCTTAATGAATAAATTTGATTCATTCTTCTGCCACGTGTCCCAGATTATTGGGATTTGGACCAATATTGATTGACTTTAGGACACGTGTCCCGTCGTCAATGTTGAGCCGCATGAGGAGTGTCGATGTTTGGGCCGCATAAGGGTTGTCATGACCGAGCCGCATGAAAGAGTTCATGACCGAGCCACATGAAGAGTCTCTGTACTTCGAACCGCATGAAGGTTGTCATGACCGAGCCGCATGAATATATTCATGACCGAGCCGCATGGGGGTCTTTATGGCCGAGCCGCATGAGAGTCTTCATGACCGAGCCGCATGGGTCTCTGTTCTGGCTGCATGGACTTTGTTTAGTCTGGCCGCATAGATTTGCCTCGAAGTTTGGTGGACAGTGCCACATTTGTGAAGATTTTCCTCATTTCCTAGGACGATAGTGCTTTTTCGTGTCAGTCATTATGACGACTTTATGTCAGGACTAACAGCCGTCAGAGCTATCAGTTGTCAGAGCATTAAATACGTCTGAACGTTAGGCACAGCTGTTCTGTTGGCCACGTGGCCTCTCTCGACCGCATAGAGTTTACTTGAGCTGCTTGTATGTTTGAGCCGCATGAGACTTCCGAGCCGCATGAGACTCTTTGGCCGCATAAAGCTCGTCTGATTTTGAGCCGCATGAAGCTTCCTAGGTTCTGTGTCGCATGAAGAATGTCTCATGACCGAGCCGCATAAAGGACGTCTCATGACCAAGCCACATGAGGAATGTCTCATGACCGAGCCGCATGAAGGACGTCTCATGACCGAACCGCATGAGGAATGTCTCATGACCGAGCCGCATGAAGGACGTCTCATGATCGAGCCGCATGAGGAATGTCTCATGACCGACCCGCATGAAGGACGTCTCATGACCGAGCCGCATGAGGAATGTCTCGATCAGCCCATGCACTCGCTTTGTGGGCCCGGGTATCCCGAACACACGAGTGCGTAGGTATCATGTTTGCTCCCTGATGTGGGGCTAATAGAAACACTTGTCCTCGATCTTTGTTGGGAGACTCTTGAGAACCACTCTGTCCGTTTGCCGCCGGGGGCTATGGACACGGGCGGCTCTGTATAACTTTCCATCAGAGGCCCGCTTAGCGGACGCTCTTGATGGTCAGAGGTTGGGACAGCTGACTGAGCCCGATGAGCCCGCGCTGCCCTAGACTTCTTCTACTTAGCACCCGAAGGTGCGTAATAGGAAGAGTCCAAGTTTGGAAGGAGGGAAGAGAAGTTGGTGCCCTTTTCAAAGGAGGTAAGGGGGCTATTTATAGAATGGAGTGAGCCCTTTCTTCTTCTCCTTTCCGATGTAGGACTAAAAGTATATTTTCCATGCTTCTACATAGACAGCCGTGACCGTATAGCAAGGTGGGTTGCACTTCAATATACGTAGCTGGCTAGGTACGCCCCCGCTCTCTGTATTCTGGTTCTGGGGCGTTACATGGTTTAAGTGGTGGCCCATAGGTATTGTGAATCAAGATCTGTGAGGGTTTAGAATAAATGTCTCAATCAGTATTCGTCCTTGATCTCTGCTCGTATCCTCTAAATCCCTGGATTCTTGTCCTGATCACATGCTTGTATCTTTGATCTGTCCTGGTCCTTCCTTATTATTCCTATGTCGTCTTCTTCAGCGGTATTGTTCTGGTCCTACCGATCAGCAAGGCGGAGCACCTCCCGTGGACCGACAGTAACCTGGAGATCAAGTCAGCATTCAGGAGTAGCCTAGAGTCATGGGATCCAGAGCCACCAGTTCAGCCCATCCAGCTTGTAGAGCCTGATAATGGCACCTTGGTGGGTCTCATCAGGACATTGTTATCTTCCCAAGACCTTCGAGGAGATGCCTTGCACCAGACAGTGGCAGATGCTCTGACCAGAGGTGGTCATCAGGGTAACAGCGCGGCCAACAGCTTCAAGTGCTTGAACCCTCCATTCTTTGATGGTAGTGAAGATGCTATTGTCGCAGATGCGTGGCTTCAGGACAAAGAGGTGATTCTAGAAGCAGCCAGGACTCCAGAGATCGAGAAGGTAGCCGTAGTACGCCTAGTTATTGGATCTTGCCCACAGATGGTGGCGGCGCAGGCCATTGGATTAGTGGTGCCTATTGCCTAGGCATTATTCAGAAAAGATTTCAGACCAAGTATTTCGACGCTGTAGCTCGTACGATCTACAGATGAGGTTCACCAATCTGAAGCAGATGGGCAGGATGGTCGACGGATACAGCAAAGTTTTTGAGACTTAGTCGGTTTGCTCCCACCTTGGTAGCGACCGAGTTCGACAAAGCCCAGCAGTTCCAGCAGGGACTTCATTTAGAGATTCTATTGGCAGTGGAGCAGTTTAAGCATCGAACTTTTGATGCGATATTGAGAGAAGCCAGGAGGCATGAGTATACCTCCCAGAGGATCGTGGATAGGACCGGGGGTCGAAAGCGATCCCACGGCCAGATGAATCAGTCTTTAGCACCAGCCCCGGCAACTAGGGCTTTGACCATTGGAGCTCCGAGGCGGGCGGCCTCAGTGGCGTCGGTTCAACATTCAACCCCGACGTACCCTCAGCAGCAAAGCAGAAGCAGTCTTCCGCAGTGGGATGTTCACACTGTGGGAAGCCAGGGCATGTAGTATCCGAGTGTCACAGAGCACAGGGGTTGTGCTTGGTTTGTGGTGCCCGGACCACAGGATTGGGAATTTCCGATCAGGGGGAGTTCATCTTCATCAGCCTTCTCTAGTCCTTCAGTTAGAGGACCAGCTCCAGCAGCAGCAGCAGTACCCGTTCCCGAGGCCCTTGCCGCCGCAGGCCCAGGCATTCCAGCAGCAGAGACCGCAGCAGCATGCCCAAGCCTAAGCCCTGATCCAGAGCAGGCAGAGAAGTTTTCAGCAGAGGGGACCCTCACCCAGAGGACATAGTCAAGTGCTGGCTTTGACCATGGAAGAAGAAGGATTGGCACCAGATGAGGTAGTGGCAGGTACTATTCTCGTCAACACCTTTCCAGCTTCAGTATTATTTGACTTTGGTGCATCGCATTCATTTATGTCTGCACGATTCGCGACACGGATAGGACTGGAGCTCGAGTCATTATCAGTAAGGCTCAATATACTTACTGGTAACGGACTTGTGGGAGTAGATAGAGTATTTTTCTCATGTCAGATCGTAGTTAGCGGTAGAGAATTCTCGCTAGATTGATAGAATTCCGATGGCCGATTATGATGTGGTCTTAGGGATAAATTGGTTAAGGGACCATTATGCTAGGATAGAATGCCACATTGGCAGGGTTGTTTTTAGCATTCCAGGCGAGCCAGAGTTTTCCTTTTTCCCGAGGAAGTTGAACCTTCTCCTCCAGTGTTGCGGATGCAGTAGCAGTAGTACAGTTACCCCGGGTACTCGAAGAGTTTCCGGATGTTTCCCAGAAGAGCTTCTAAGGATGCCGCCAGAGCAGGAAATCGAGTTCACTATCGACTTGATCCCCGGGACAGCCCCAGTGTCGGAGAGAGTTTACAGGATGGCGCCATCAGAGCTAGAGGTATTGTACAAGATGATTGAAGAACTCAGGACCAAGGATTTATTCGTGCTAGTGGATCACCTTGGGGAGCCCTGATGCTTCTTGTGGAAAGAAGGATGGTACGTCCAGGTTATATGTAGATTATCGTACCTTGAACTCAGTAACAATCAAGAACAAATACCCTCTCTCGAGGATAGATGACTTGTTTGATCAACTCAAGAGGCAGCAGTATTCTCGAAGATCGACTTGTAGTCAGGATATCATCAGATCAGAGTCAGAGAGCAGGACATCCCAAAGACAGCTTTCATATCTATATATGGGCATTGGGAGTTTCTTGTTATCTATTTGGAGCAACCAATGTGCCGGCCGTATTCATGGAACTCACGAATTGTATCTTGTAACGCCCCAGTCCCAAAATCATATAGGACTAAGTACGAAAACATGCCAGCTGTAGGTATACGAAGAATACTCCAATGTATGGAATCCTCGTATAAATACATAAGCTGTAAAATGTAGAGAACCAAAACATGCTAAATCTCATCCACAAATATTAAAGAATAAAGATAGAATCAACTCGAATAGTTATGGTACAATCGTTGGGCGGAGACAAAGTCCACTACCAACTATCTCAATAAAATAAATGTACAAGAAAGCGATCGTCAAAATGACAAAACGAACCAAGATCAATCATCTTCGAGAAATAGAGGATCACGGCCTTGGCTAGAACTCCTGCAGAAAATATGAAAGCACACCTGGAGAGATCACCAGGTCCTCAGAGGGACGTAACAAGATACATAAAAATAATACCATAATAACTGTAAATGAAACATGACCAATGAAAGATCATATGCTCCAACACAATGGAACCTAACCATCTAGGTGTAATGCAAGTCGAAAACTAGACTGGAACGTATAAGTAGGTAGAAATAAAGCATAACATCCACTAGAGGCTTTCGCATGAACTAGTATACGTCTCTGACCGTATCTGACGCGTGGTCAGGGCCGTGCAAGATATATCCCCTAGTCCATAGCATACCTCATGACCGTATCTGACGCGTGGTCAGGGCCGTGCAATGAATATATCCTAGCAATACACCCATTGCAGGGCAACCATGAACCCATAATCGGGCAACTAGAAGGCTGTGGGCTAGCTCATACGTCCCAGTAGTTTTCCCTGCCCATGTATCACACAAGTCATATCCATGGCTTGGCGATCCATATCTCTATGCAAGTCGCTATCTAGACTCCGCTAATCCATAAATGAACCGACACACAAACCGCCCGTATCGGTAGCAAGTCGAATACGTAGGTTTGTGCTGACTCTATGATCCTCACTATGTGTCATGTATGAGACGTGTCAACAGGTCAAAGAAGTTATGAAGCATAACTTCAACACATCGGAAAATGTCAACTATCACATATGGTCCCACACGCACACACCAAACATCGATATACATATCGATGGCACCTAAGTCATACTTGGACACACTCTTACTAATGTAAAACACTAGCAACTATAAAATATCATGAAACTAATATAAATATAAGATGGCAAGGTATCTTGTCTGGTGGTACGAAAGTGGCAAGTCCAAGAATCATAATGTCTGCAAGAAAATTCAAAATCCACGAACGGCTCCGGATGCTGAAACAAACATCAAAAATGTTCTCAGGATAAAAATATACCTGGAAAATGCCTGTCCAAAAGTTAAATTTTGGAACAAGGCAAAATCGTAATTTCGGATCAAAATGATGTCCGCCGTTGGACCCACTTTGCACCGAAAAGCACGTCAGAACCTACGATCTCTAAAGTCGTCAAACTACATGCCTACAGATTTGTTTTAATGAAACGAACCCAACGGTATGTCCAATTTTGGATCCCGGTGGCCCGAGCACAAAATTGTCCGTTGAGTGGGAGTGTGAGCCCGCCAAAATGGCGATCCAGTCAACGGTCTCAGAATCGGACCAAACTTGACTCACAGGACCAGAAAAATATTTCAAGTCCAATGGCGCAAGTTTCGTCGTGATTTGATGAGTGTGCACAATGTAATGGAAATTTCGAAAATGTTCGATACGAAAAATTTTGACGGATACGGATCAAATTTGTTGCACACACGCAACCAATTTGAATTCCGTCAAAGCCCGTACGTCCGCAAAGTCGATACGGACCTTTCGGTACTCTCGATTTGTGACGGGGTCGCCCAGTTTGTCGGGACGTACCTCGTACCGGGTTTTGAGTTTTTTAAAAATTGATTTTTTTGTGATTTTTAATTTAATTAAACATGAAATTTATTGCAGAATATAAATCTATTTGAAGGGGATGATAGAGGGTCATGTGGGCTTTCTAGAGAATTAAACGGATCAGAATTTTATCATATGTGGAGAAAGAAATTTGGGTTTGAAGTTGAATACCTTGGTGTCGAAAACTGTCGTGGTGGTGGTTGTTGTTGATGTGGGACGGAGCTGTTGCTGGGACACGCACGCTGAGGAGAGGGAAAGATGGAGGAGAGATAGAAATTAGGCTTTGAAGGTGGCGGCTTGCTATTTCTGTTGAAGTTGTTTGCTTAAAGGGGCTATACAAACTTGATGTTGTGATTGAGTTGTATATAGAGGTCGGCTCCACTTTGGCTTGTGATACTATATTCTATTGTAAAGGGAGGGTCCCACCCCTTGCACCTAGCTGCTGCTGGTGCTAAATTTTGCATTGTGTGGTCGGCCAAGGTGGGGGCCAACCACTATTGCCTTTTTTTTCTCTTTTTTTTTCCTTTCTTTTACTTTATACTTCCCTATCTTTTATATATAACCATATATATATATATATATTTTTTTTTACCATATAATATATATATTATATATATATATATATATATATATATATATATATATATATATATATCAATGCATTCCTAATAAAATTTCCAAAATTTTAAATAACTATTTAATATTAACCAACCATATATAAAAATCTATTTGATTATATGAACATATATGTATATATATTTATATTTAGTTCTCAAAAAATCGGTATTATTAACTTAATAAAATTAGATATTAAATTACTTCCCAAAAATACTTATAAAATAAATCAAATGATGATTTTGGTGGACAAATAATACATCTCTTATCCGGGTCCTGAGAATTGTACGAATGTTTGTAAAATATTATTTAATAGTAAAAATTCTAATAATTGTACGAATAATCAAATAATTAAAAACTGCGCAAACATTTCTAGAATAATTTAAAAAATATTTGTACGCACATGAAATATGTCCACAAGGCCACCTTTGGTCATTCTACATGCCTACTTGGACTTGGGTTCGGTCCGGGCCAAGTTCGGGCTGAATTGGTCTAACCGGGTCATTTAAAAGTAAAAAATTAAATTAAATAATTAATTTATCGGTGGAGGTTAGGTTGCAACTTGGTCTGGTTTTCCTAGTTCGATTTTCACCATGGATAGGCTTCCTCCAGCATGGCTAGTACACTAGTCAAGGCACCCTGTTACACATCCCGTGCCAAAATTTATTGTCGCCTTGTGCTCTAAAACTCAACAATGGCTAAGGTCATTTGTAATAATAAATAACATAAATGACAATAAATTCATTTTTAAATCTTTTTAAATATTTTTAAAAAAATTAGGGGTTTTACATCCTACCCAACTTACAAGAATTTCGTCCTCGAAATTTAGGAATAGATAGGATGGACAGAGTTGAGGAAGTGGAGAGAGTATTGATAAGGAAATATGATTAGATTCTCGGACGAGGTGAAGGAACGATGTTTAACACAAGCTTGCAATTTGGAATCGTGATTTAGTTTATCATACGAAAATACATCAAAGATATGGAATTGAATGAGGGTTGCCAATATTAACACAATGAAATAAGTATGATTAAGGTTTAAAGTTAATCATGATAAGACATAAATAAAAGATAAGGAATCGACTAGATTAAGAGCAAGCAATTTGGAGAGAATATAGTTGTCTAGGAATCATTCTCAAGTTCCAAGAAGGTTACGATAATGAATCTAGGGTCGAGGGAAAACGAATGAATACTCAAGATGGGTATATAGTCATATTGGTTGGTCAGTGGCTAACTATCTTCGTGTATATATAACTGATAGGGCAACTGAAGGTGATACCTTGAGTCTATCTATCAAGTACAGTGCATTGTCTTTCTATAATAAGTAAAGACAAGAACAATAAAGGGCTCAAAGACGATGCTATTGAGTACAAATACGAGGTTCATAGGCGACGAGAATAATTCACAAGAGAATTGTCAAGGATTTTGCGGATGAGACTATAGGGCAATTTTAACTATGTCGCCATCCACGTAGAATAATATATGAAAGGCGAACCAAAGTGCAATAGGTTGATCAGACCATCATGCACCGGTTCAGATTAGACAATATGTTAGTGGATGCACCCAATAAAATATGTCGTGATCAAGCTCAAAAAGATAAGCTTGCAAAACTAAGGCTAAATTAGCAGCGTAAGATTGCTGAATATAAATAAGGGAGGTAATGATGGAGGATTTAATTAGTCCAAGATCTTTTAAATCAAGTCTTATCCGAAGTGTGGGCCTATACAGTTGTCCAAGTTTTCACTTATGGCTCTTGCTTGTTTAGATAAGTTAAGGGCCTCTGAATTTGTAGTCTAAGGGAACGCATCAACATGATTCATAAGGGCAAAGGGTTTGTTAGGTTGAGGTATTCTACCCAACTTACAAAAGTTAAACTAATAATGTGATGGGACAGCGGGTCAAGCAATCAAGATAAAGTACAAAGTTAGTCATTTAAGAAATCAACTAGAAACATCACATATAATGGAGTCACGGTTGAACCTCTAATCTAAGTCAAAAGTATTTTGGTATCATGGTAGAGGCTATAGTTTAGCCATTTTGATCAGAAAGTCATATCAAGAAAATAGAGTAAAAGGGAACGTATTTTAGTAGGACATGATATATCTAAATAAAGGTGGACTCGTCTAGGTCTTAATATAAAATTTGTTGGAATGAAAGTCTAGTGTTGTGCTCATGAAAGACTTTGAGATATTTACTGATCATAAGAGCCTAAGTACGTCTTCACGCAGAAGGAGCTGAACATGAGGCAAAGACGTTGGCTAGAGCTGATGAAAGACTTTGAGATCGAGTTGCAGTACCATCCGGAAAGGCGAATGTCGTGGCGGATGCTTTGAGCAGGAAACCTATAGCATACTTTTGACGACTCAGCGTCACTTATTGGAGGATCTCCAGGAGTTGGGGATTGGGGTCGTATTGCAAGGTATGGATGGACATTTATCTACACTTGGAGTACAGTCATCTTTGGTTGAGAGGATCATGGCCGCACTACCTACAGATGCGAGATTTAGGAGACTCCGGGAGAGGATCGAGGCAGGCGAGCAGACAGGACTGCGGATTCACGAGGACGGGACATTAAGGTGTGGAGATCGCCTATGCGTTCCGAGTGGAGAGCTATGCAAGGAGTTGATGGCAGAGGCACATAGCTCGATATATTCTATTCATCCTGGAGCTACGAAGATGTACAGAGATTTGCGTCAGCATTACTGGTGGCATGGAATGAAGAGGGAGATCGCTCATTTTGTAGCGAGATGTTTGGTCTGTCAACAGGTCAAGGCCGAGCACCAGAGGTCTGTAGTGCTATTGCCGCTTCCCATTCCTGAGTGGAAGTAGAAACACATTACAATGGACTTCGTCACTGGATTCCCGAGGAGCCCCAGCGGGAAGGACGCAGTTTGGGTCATCGTGGATCGACTCACCAAGTCGGCATATTTCTTGCCCTTCAGAGTTGGGCAATCGACGGAGATCCTTGCCGATTTGTACATGCGACAGATAGTGCGTTTGCACGGAGTACCAGTGAGTATCGTGTCGGACCGAGATTCCAGATTCACTTCACATTTTTGGAGGAGCATGCAGGATAGTTTGGGGACTTGCCTCAAATTTAGCACCGCTTATCATCCGCAGACTGACGGACAATCAGAGCGTACGATCCAGATACTCGAGGATATGCTGAGGGCATGCATGTTAGACTTTGGAGGATCTTGGGAGGATCACCTACATTTGGTCGAATTCTCCTACAACAACAGTTACCAGACGAGCATACAGATGGCACCCTTCGAGGCACTTACGGCAGGAAGTGCAGGTCTCCAGTTTGCTGGAGTGACGTCGGAGAACGTCAGATACTTGGTCCAGAGTTGGGGCGCAGACAGTGGAAAAGGTGAAGCAGATTCAGAGTCACCTCAGAGCGGCACAGGATAGACAGAAGCACTGGGCTGATGCGCATCGTCGACCCTTGGAGTTCAGGAGGGCGACCACGTGTTTTTGAGGATATCACCGACTCGGGAGACTATCAGATTTGGCAGTAGAGGCAGGTTGAGTCCGAGGTACATCGGGCCCTTCGATATTCTGGAGCGAGTTGGTGAGGTGGCTTATCGTCTAGCATTACCCCCGTCACTTGAGGGAGTGCACGATGTTTTTCACGTATCACAGTTGAGAAGATACGTAGCAGACCCTAGTCATGTGCTGGACCATTCAGAGATTACAGTTGGACCGAGCTTGTCATATGTGGAGCAGCCTTCGCGATTCTCGATCGCAGCGAGAAAGTTTTGAGAGGGCAGACGATTCGACTCGTCCGTCGCATGGATCATTCACCGGGCGAGTCAACTTGAGAGCGCGAAGACTCTATTCGGAGCATTTTGCTCACCGTTTGAGGATGGAGGTATGAATTTACGTACCACATTTCAATATCGTAATATTTCTTAGGATTTGTTTTCCTAATCGTGCCATTTTTAATTTCGGGATGAAATTCTCTATGGGGAAGAGAATGTGAGCCCCCCATTTTCAAGCTATTATTTTTTTAAATATTTTTTTACTAATTTAAACTATATAATTTATTCACAATTGATATGGTTATAGTTATAGCTCTTTTAATCACTGACTCTACCGAATTATAATGCTTTGGTATATTATTATTATTATTATTATTATTTATAAGGTTTAGGATATTTTTGGTGTTGTTAATATATACTATACAACAATTATAATGTATGGCAATAATGTTTTGGTTGTGGGCTGAACAAATAAAATGTTACTTTTTCTACTAGAATAAACCAAGCCAGACTAGCTCAAGCCTAGAGGCCGACCCCCTCTCCTGTGAAAATGGTTATAAAACCCTAAACTTCTATTCTATTTATACTCCATTCTTCATTCTCTCATCCTAGGAGCATAACTTAGCTGCCATCCATTCACACATCCTTCTCTTCCTTCTCCACGTGCATTCCCCGGCGCCGACGACAGAGCGCTCCAGCCCGGAGTGAGCTCGCCAACCCTCCGTGCGACCAGATCAGGAGCGCAAGCGAGGGCGGCTTCTTCCTTTCGCCGACATTCAACATCCCGCGGCAACGGTTGACTTCTGGGCGCACGACGAAAACGGTCGCCACTTCGGCTGCCGTGTGGCCCCACCCTGCCTGGTACATTCTCCCTTGCGATCCTTTGAACGTTCCCTTCCTCCCATTAAATCATTCTAAATGTAGGTTAATTACTTTTGATCCCCATAAATCTGACCTCGCTGCCATATTGAACTAGTGTTTGGTGTTGTGCCTCCTTGTTTGAAGTAGAGGTTAGTCAAAGAAATAAAAAATGAAAAAAATCTGTGCATGAAGAATGTTGTGTGTAATATCATTGAGTACAACTTATGAAGGAAGAAGAGTACGTGTCCCACATGCTTGTGTTTGAACAGTAGGTATATGGGAACACAAAAGAGAGAAATAGAAGTAGTGTTGTTATTGTATGAAGTGCATGGGGATGAGCTCACTGTAGAAAACGTAAGAGAGGAGAAACTGTGAAGATCACATGGGGGAAAATAGCAGGCCCCAACAGAATAAAATTGGACGGCTTAAATCTACACCATTGTAGTGTAGTTCAAGTGGTTATGTGTTTGGGGGTTATAAAATGGGATCCTGTGTTCGAATCCTGAGTTTTAGAGGAATGGATATTTGGGTTGGCTTTTCAGTCCCTTTATTTTTGTTTTGTTTGTGTTCATAGGAAAGAAGCGATTTTAGATTTGATTAATTTCGGAAGCCTAACCTAACAGCAATGACCATAGCTCCGCTGGTTAGGGAAGTTTATATTAATGAAGTTGTCACAGGTTCGAATCCTAGGTTGTGAATAAGAGTTTTTCTTTTCTTTTTTAAGCTTATTGAAGGTTCCCTTGTGTGTCATTGGACTTAATAACCATAGAACCAATTGTAGCAATAAGGAGCATTAACCCATTTGTAGGATTGGGTGCTGGAGTGCAGTTTATTGTTCAAAGCCCATGTTAGTGGACTGTAAAGTTTTCCTTGGTTTTATTGTTGTTTTATTATTTTTTTTTATTTTTTTTGTAATACATAAAACTTAAGGTAATTGTTATAGCTTAAATTATTTGGACCATCAAACCCTAATACAACTTTTAGCCAATAAGCCATGAGTATTGTTATAAGAATGTAATTCTTGTAGCAGTTAATTAATTAATTCATAAATTATTCTATAGGCTCTTCAGACTCTTTGGACTCTTCGAACTTGGACTTTGGACCAACTATTCCTCTTTAGTGACCAGAGACAGGCAAGTGTACCTTGCTATTTTTGTACTTCAGTTACATTATTTAAAGTTCTTAAATATTTATTTAAATATATAATTGCAGTACCTAGGGCCGCATTCGATACTTCGCGTCCGAATCACATTCGGGTGCCGATGGCCATTAGCGTCATCGGGTATTGAACCTAGACATTTATATATGCGATACCGCGACAAATCGTTGCAGGTTACACTTTGACCCTAGGACATATTCATGTGTCAGTACATTATTGATGGATGTTCGTACTTGCCTACATCTTGTTGTACGGAAATTCAAGTTGATTCTAGGACGATGACATTGATATGCGTGCACTATTACTATTCTATTTATGACTCGTTGTACTAACTAGGTCTGACCGAGCGACTCGTAGTTACGATTCGTGAAGTCACATGGGCGGGGAGAAATATACACCGTGCACTTGGGCTACTTTCCCACAGAGTTACCGCTGCCTCATTACCAGAGCTGCGGATATTTCATAGTTACCACAGTTCCTTATCGGAACTGCGGATCCTCATAGTTACCGGAGTTCCGTATCAGAACTCCGGATTACACCGTGACAGCCCGCGTGTTCGAGTGATGTTTCTTAAATTGCATTTCATACTAGTTGGTTACGGTAGTTCACCCACTTTATTTCTGTCTTACTTTTTTTATATATCACCCTTTACTGTCGTACTTTTGGCCTGTATATTATGTACCTTGTTGCGTCCCTCTGAGGACCTGGTTTCCTTCCAGGTTAGCTGAGTAGTTCTGTTGAGCTGCTTGCTGGATTGTTGATGACATCCATTTCATGACAGGTATTCATTCTTTCGGAGTTATATATTTCATTTACTGTTATTTGTATCTGCCTAGTAGCCTAGTGTTTATAGACTCATGTTACTCTTTCGAGTCCATTCGGGCAAGTATGATTATCGGGCTGTAGACTAGTATTCATATTTTTCTTTCTTATGTTTTCTGTTACTTGGATTGAGATATAGAGTTGTGTAGTGTTACACCATTTCGAACAGCTTATACGTATCCTAGTCGGACTAGAGTCTCGTTGAATACGTAGCTGGCCAATGCCACGTGGTCGGTCCCACATATTTTGGGACTGGGGCGTGACATTGGCTGCCCAAACAGCATACCCCCCCCCCTTTTTTATTATTTGTGAAGTTTT